>CAJQZJ010034439.1:495727-515397 GCA_907164525.1 Lophiomys imhausi
TATATATATATATATATATATATATATATATATATATATATATAAGCCCTGGCTGTCCTGGACTCACTTTGTATACCTGGCTGGCTTCAAACTCACAGAGATCCACCTGCCTCTGCCTCCCAAAACCTGGTATTAAAGTCCCTTTTTGAGATTTTAAGAATGACTGCTGAGGACTCTCAATATAATGCCAATTCTTCAGTTTCTGTGCCAAGTTGAAACAGTTTGGGAACATCCCTAGTCTAAGTCTTTAATTGAAGCCTAAATCCACGCACCTTTCTTGCAGAAGTTACATCACTAAATGCCTAAGGTAATTATGGTGGCCATTAAACCTGAAGCCTTAGCTTCATATTGGGTCACAGTTCCTTCCCAGAAATCAGGAGTAGGTGACTCAACCAGGAAGGCTTTGATTCTGACAATCACTGCTTTCTGTATGTTCAATTGGTTCTCTATTCTGTCTATGCCTCTTTGAGAATTCCTTCTCTTTAGCACCATATAATCAGGCTTTGACTAAATCCATGTACATATAAGATTTCTCATTTAGACACAACCTGAATGATCAAATCTCTGACTGCAGACAAACATATTTGTTCTCATTGCATCTGATAGAAGGAGTATGGGACTCAAAGAGACGAAGGAAAAATGCCAATCAAGAGAGATCTCAGATCTAGGCATGGAGAAAACAGTCTGCTGCAACTTTGGTGATTATAGCTTTTGATTTATCCCCCAATCTTCTTTCTCTGGAAATTACAGCAAAAACTGTGAAATCAAAAGAGGATGACAAGAAAAGATATAATTAACTTGGTCATCTCTTTCTAAAATGAACAGTCTGTAGGACTTGGTGCTTTTTCAGAGGTTAACTGCTTAGTACTAGATCCAGGATAACTGTATTACACACGATGCTTTCTGAGACTTTTTTATTGTAATATAAATCTGACCTGACAGATGTAGATGGCTGCTTACATTTGAAATCTGGCTGTTTCTGTTTTCCCCAATTTCAAGGATATAGCACTACCTAGTATATTATTTTTTACAGAATTCCCAAAAAATGACTCTTGTAATACTAATTCATATACATCTTACCATCCCTATTCCAAATATTCTCAATTTGCATGGTGAGGTTCAGACTGTCTTCAGAATAGAAAAACATGTAAAGATATATATTATTGATAGGAATGTCTTTAATATTTTCATGCTCTCAAGCATGCCCATTTTACATGGAAGCTTTTGTGTTTACTTGCACAGAGAAACACCAGATTAGGGTGAAAAAAATCAATGGTACTGAAGATTTGAGCACCAGAGAAACTGAATCAATCTCATATAATTGCAAGGATATCCAAAAATTACCACAGAGAACTGCTTGGTTGAGACAAATCGCCAGTAGAAATATGATGATCTTTCACTGGAAATGCACTATTACAAAGACACAAAGAAAATGTATGTGTAAATTCCATTTCTGGGAAGTTTTTAATAGAAAATTCTCACAATTAATAATATATTCATTTTTGAAAGTGCTTTCTGTCAAAGCTGACCTCACAGAAAGAAAAGGGCAGAGAAGGAAGAGCAAACAAACACGGAGAATTACTATTTGTCAAACTCAGTAATCAAGTAAAACAAAGGATAGATAGTAGAACATCAGAGAAGTTTGCATGGGAAAGAATAATAGGTTCACAATTTAAAGAGTGCCTTGGAGACCAGGTTAGGTAGAATAAGCAAATATTAGAGCTGAAACCTTTTTGAGATTTTAAGAATGACTGTTGAGGAATGTCAGTTCTATACCAACTCTTCAGAAGGTGTGCCAAGTTGAAAAAGTTTGGGCACATCCCTAGTCTGTGTCATGAATTAAAGCAGAATCCAAGGCCCTCCCATGCAGAAGACAGAGCACCACATGCCTGAGATAAGGATGGCGTCCCTTAAAACTGAAGCCTTAGCTTCAGTTAGGATCATAGTTTCTGCATTGGAATCAGGGGTAGGTGACTCAGAGCAGGGGAGGCTTTGAATCAAACAATGGCTGCCTTTTATATGTTTCCTTGTCTGTGGATAGTGCATCTTTCAGTTTTCCCCCTCTTTAGCACAATACCATCAAGCTTTGACTAAAACCAAGAATATCTGAGACCTGGAGTTTAGCCAGAGCCTGACTGAGGAAAATCCTCACTTATCAGACACTTATTTGCTCTCCTTGCATCTGACTGAAGGACTGTGTGACATGAAACAGAGGAAGAAACCAGAACCAGTCAGGAGAGAAATCTCACATATAGGGATGGAAAGCACAGCCTGCTGTAACCTTGGAGAACTCAGACAGAGCTGCTGAATCATCCATCTCTCCTCCATCCTTGGCTTCTGCAGAAACAGCAGCGAAATCCAAAGAGGATGTCAGGAAAAGATGTAACTATCATGGTGGTGTCTGTCTATAATGAGCAACAGACACAACCAGTCCTTAGCTCTGGGGGCTTTTCCTGTAGCTGGCTGGTTGGTACTAGATCCACCCCAAGTATATATTAGATCCTATGCTTTCTTAGATTTTCTCACTGTAAATATGAACTTACAAATATAGATGGCTGTTTGTATTTTGAGATCTTGCTGTCTAGGGTTTTCCCCAAAGTGGTAGGATTTTATGCTTCAATTAGAGCACACACTTGGATATTTATGTTGCACAGATTACCAAATAAAAAGAAACCTGGAATATTACTTTAAGTATATCTTTTTGCCCATGTTCTAGATATTCTCAGTTTTCATTTTCAGCCTCAGAATATCTTCAGAATAATGAAAATATGAACCTTTACTAATTTTCGCTTGGAATGTCTATAATATTTGCATATTCTCAAGCACGCAAATTTACATAGAAGCTTTTATGGTCACCTGTACAAAAGAACAGCAGATCACATTTAAAAATAAACAGTGTTACTGTTTGGAACACCAGAGAAACTCAAAGTCCTATAATGGCAAAAATATCTACGAATTGCCAAAAAAAGTGTGGTTGATACACATTGCTAATAGAAAGACAACAGCCAGTCACAGGCAACACACTATTACAAAGACACAAATGAAATCAATGTGTCAATTTCTTTTTTCCCCCACCAATTTCATTGGTAGTCTTTTACATCTTTGCAAAATTTCTTTTTTTGAAAGTATTTAATCAGAACTATTCACCACTGTCAGATATATTTATTTCTCAAATTACTTCCTATCAAATCTGACCTCACCAAAAGAAAAGAACAGAGAAGTAAAGACAAACAAAATCTTAGAATTATTACTTGCCAAACTCAGTAAAAAATGTAAAACCTAGAATGGAGAATTGAACATCAGAAAATCTTGTGGGGTAAAGAATGATAGGTTCACAGTCCAGAGAGAGACTTGGAGGACAGCTAAGTTATACAAAGCAAATATTAGAGTTGGATTCTTTTTAGATTTTACTGAGATCTGTTATTTCTATACCAACTTTCAGAGACTTTGAAAAGTTGAAACAGTTTCAGACCATCCTTAGTCTATGTCATGAATTTAAGCCTGACTCCAAGCCCCTCTCATGGAGAAGTCAGAGAACTAAATGACTACAATAAGAAAGGTGCCCCTTAAAGCTGAAACCTTAGCTTCACATAGGATCACAGAACCTGCACAGAAATCAGGAGTAGGTGACTCAGCAGGGAACCTTTGATTTGTACAATTACTGCCTTATTTATGTTCCATTGACCCTGTATTCTGTATATGTCTCTTTCAGATTTCCTTTTCTTTAGCACTATACATTCAGACTTTGACTAAATATATGTACATATAAGACCTGGAATTTAGACAAAGCCTGAATGATCAAATACCTCAGACAACTTACTTGTTGGCCTTACATCTTATAAAAGAGGTGTGTGACATCAAACAGAAAATGGAATAAGAATCAATGAGGAGAGAGATCTCACATCTAGGCATGGAAAGCACAGCCTACTTTAAACTTGGAAGTCTCCATCCTAGCTTCTGATTCATTTACCTCTCCCCCTTGCCTGGCTTCTGCAAAAAACAGTGAAATCAAAAGAGGAAGCCAAGAAAAGATGCAATTAATTTTCATCTATGATAAACAATAGACACAACCAGTCCGTCAGACCTTGATGCTTATTCAGTAGCTAGCTGCTTGTTACTAGATCCTGGCTAACTACATATTTGACACTATGTATTCTGAAACTTTCATATTGTAATGTAAATCTGACTTTGCAACTGTAGATGGCTGCTTATATTTGAGATCTGGATCATTGTTTCCCCAAATTTCAAGGATTATAGCACTAACTAGTATATTAATGTTTTACAGACTTACCAAAAAAGGACCCTTTTAATAGTACTTGATATTCATCTTTGAGCCTCTGTTCTAAAAATTCTCAATTTCCATATTGAATCTCAGACTGTTCTCAGAATAGAGAAAATATTTATTGTTAGGAATGTCTATAATATTTCCATACTCATCTGCCCTGAGGCATTGCAGATATGACTGCTATGTCACATGTGCATCAGTAGGTAGCAGATAGAAAAGACTATATCTACATTCAGTGCTCTCTGACCAACAAACATTTGAATGACTAGAAACCTAATATTCCTGGCAAAAACAGTTAGTCCTAGATATTGGAGTTGTGGTTAAGCCAGCCCTGAGGGAGTGAGTGTGGGAGAGCCAGCCCTGCCTTCAGTCTGCTATGCTGTGGTATTGGCTAGGGAGAGATGCCCTCCCCTCACTTCTGCCCTCACCACCATTGGCCAACAGGAGATCTGGCCCTAATGGGGTCACAAGAGCAGGAGAGCCGTCCCTGCCTTTCACATGCTACAGCACTTGGGAGAGCAGGCCCTATACCTTTCCATAGTAGAACTGGCCATGCAAGTGGAGGTTGCAGGTCTAGAACCAGGGCATTGAGTTGGCCCATCCCAACTTCTACCCCATAGATAAACTGCTGGAGTGCAAGAAGAGGTCAGATCCACAATACACGAGTACAGGATCTCCATGGCACAGGACAGTTATGACATATCTGATAGGGTTCCAGCGAGATTCCAGTATTGATGGAGTAGTGGAAACCAGGGGCTTCGTACCAGACCAAGGAGTCATTATAATGAACAAGCAGAGTGTGTGGATAAAGGGGAATATTGTGAGATATACTGAGATACACTGCAGATTCTACAATGATCTGTTTTTTTTTTTTTTTTATGCTGGAACAGATTGCAAGGGTGGATGGTGGGTCTAGGGAGGATGTGGGAGATGGGAGGGAAGAGGGTGCAGGATGTGAAAATCACAAAATGATTTTTTTTCAATTAAAAAATTTTTCCATACTGTCAACCATGCCCATTTTGATTGGAAGCTTTTGTGTTTAGTTGCAAAGAGGAACACCATATTAAGGAAAAAAATGAGTGGTACTGAAGTTGGGTCATCAGAGAAACTCCATCAAAGTCATATAATTGAAAGTATATGCAAAAATTACTACACATAACTGCTTTATAGAGTCAAATTGCAAATAGAAATGCAATGGTCATTCACTGGGAACTCATTATTTAAAGACACAAAGAGAATAAATGTGCAAATTTCCTTTTTGGGGAGTATTTTCTAGGAAACTCTCACCTTTGACAGACAATGTATTCATTTTTGAAAGTGCTTCCTGTCAAAGTTGACCTCTTTGAAAGCAAAGGCCAGAAGAGGAAGAACAAATAAACTCCTAGAATTATTATTTGCCAAACTCGATAAACATGTAAAGCAAGGATAGAGAGTTGAATATCAGAGAAGCTTGAGGAGGAACAATGATAGGTTCACAGTTCAGAGAGAGCCTCAGAGGCCAGCTAAGGTAGACTAAGCAAATATTAGACCTGGAAACTTTTTGTGGTTTTAAGGGTGACTGTTGAAGACTGTTGATACACATTGCTACTAGAAAGACAACAGTTAGTTACTGAGATCACACTATTTCAATGACACAAATAAAATTAATGTGTAAATTTCTCTTTTGGGAAGAGTTTAATCGAAACCAGTCAGTGCTGACAGATAATATATTAATTTCCCAAATTACTTCCTGTCAAAGCTAACCTCACAGAAAGGAAAGAACAGACAAGGAGCAGCAAACAAACTTCTTTAATTATTATATGCCAAACTCGATAAAAAAATGTAAAACCAAGGATGGACAACTGAACATCAGAAAACCTTGAGAGGGAAAGACTGTTAGGTTCACAATCCAGAGAGTGTTTGGAAGCCAGGTAAGTTAGACTAAGCAAGTATTTGAGCTGGAGATTCTTTTTGAGATTTTAAAGATGACTGCTGAGGACTGTCATTTCTATACCAACTTTTCAGTGGCTGTGCCAATTTGAAACAGTGTCAGCATATCCCTAGTCTATGTCATGAACTGAATTCTGAATCCAAGTCCCTTCTATGCAGAAGTCACAGCACTACATGCCTGAAATAATGATGGCACCCCTTAAAGCTGAAGCCTAACTTCAGATAAGATCACATTTCCTGCACAGGAATCAGTAGTAGGTGAATCAGTGAAGAATGGCTTTGATTTGTAAAATTACTGCCTTTTCTATGTTCCATTGACTCTGTATTCAGTCTATGTATCTTTCAGATTTCCTTCTTTTTATCACCATGCAGTGTGGCATTGACTAAATCCATGTATATATGAGACCTGGAATTTAGGCAGAGCCTGAATGATCAAATCCATCACTACAGACAAAACATATTTACTCTCCTTGCATCTGATTGAAGGACTGTGTGACATCAAACAGACAAAGGAACAAAAACAAATCAGGAGAGACATCTCACACCTAGGCATGGAAAGCATAGCTTGTTGTAAACTTGGAGATCTCCAACAAAGCTGCTGATCCATCTGTGTTTCCCAATTCTCTGCCTTCTACAGAACAAACATGAAAATCTAAAGAGGATGACCATAAAAGATGAAGTTAATAAAAGATGAAGTTAATGTGCTGTGGTCTGTGTATAATGAGCAACAGACATAACCAGTCAGTGGAACCTTAGAGCTCATCCTGTATCTAACTGCTTGGTTCTAGATCTAAGCCAATTATATATTGTACCCTGTGCTTACTGAGAATTTTGTATTGTAAATCTGACCTTACAGTTGTAGATGACTGCTTACTCTATGAAATAGATATTCCTGAGTCCATTTCCTACAAGGGCAAGGCTTTTTTACTCCAATTATAGCATTACCTATGGGGTAGTGGTAAGCATTCTAAATGTTAATTGGTCCTGCTTGCTTTCTGTTAAATAAAATGCTGAGCTATTTAGATGTCCTAAGAAGTTCGTAGACAGAAGCTGATCTTCAGAGCATTACTGAAGTTCTGGCTGGAGCAGTCTGTGGAGCTGAACGATCTTAGCGATTTTAAGTTGCTGTGGTTGTAGACTTTTGAGGAAACTGCTATTGAAGAAGTCTGCAAGGCTGGATCATCTGGGCCACTCGTCTTCTTTGGTGTCTGATCTCTTTTCTGCTGACGTTTCCGTTGTCCAGTTGTCCCTGGATTCCTTGAATGGATGCTTTAAATCTCCTGGAAAGATAAGAACAGAGCCCTGCCCTAATCCTAACTCTGGGACAATTACCTTTTTTTTTGGGGGGGGGGTCAGGTAATATTTTTCCTGGAGAAAATTTGGTTTTTTGACAATATATAAGTTATTACCTTTCAATCTGGATTAAAGAAGAAATTATTTTGATATTTTGGAGCTAAACAAAACTTTAGTGTATATATTTTGAGATCTCAAAGGACAATTTGTTTGAATTGCAGCCCTCCTTTTGTAAGTAGCTTTTAAACTTAAATCCTTCCAGATCCTATGTGCTTGTCTCTCCATTCTAAGCATTGGGATCAAAGACATGTGGTTCCCAACTGATGGGATTAAAGATGTGCTCCTCCACCCCTGGATCAAAGTTTTTCACTGTTTAGAGCTTGTTTTGTATCAGGCTGACCTTGAGATCTGAGATCAGCCTGTTTCTGTGTCTAGTGTGTTGGGATTAAGGGTGTATTCTTCTCCAATGTTGGGACTAAGGGTGTGCACCATCACCACCCTGTTTCTTGTAGCTCTAGAATTTATAAGACAATTAACTCTATAGTGATCCTCCTGATTCTGCTGGAGGTAAAGGCATGGGCTAACACCACACATTATTTTACCTTTGCTCTATTTTTTTTCAACTATTGGAGGTTTGTAAAACCAGGTTGAACAGCTGTCACCTTTAATTTATTTACAGTGTTTTAAACCTGTTACCTGCTTTTTAATGCCAAACTATGGAAATATCCTATACCTCTACAAAAAAAGGACTGAACATCAAATGATTCGATTAACATTTTTAACCATTGTTCCATTCTTATTTGGGCCCCAAACAGGTTTACTACATCCCAAATCAGCAGGAAGTCATTTTAAGAGAATAACGTCCCATCTCCAGAAGGTGGGGAGGGTGTTCCCCTCCTTTGGTTATTTGATGGATAATAGAAAATTTTGTTATTTAGGGGAAAAGACTACAAGCTGTTAAATGGTCTTGTTAAATGAGTTTTGGAGGTTAGACCCAGGAACTTCTCTCTTTTTCTTTTCTGTATCCTTCTTTCTCTCCTATGTAGGAATGAACAGACTTGAGGAAAAAATGGGACATAGACATAGTGTAGGAAAGATCAAGAAAAAAGGATTATTGAATATGGCCTTATACCTTTTATATTGATACAAAATTAATATTGTATTTGGCTAAATTGGTATTGATCATTGTATATTAATGCAAAATTAAGATTGTATTGGGCTACATCGGTATTGGTCTTTGTATATTGATACAAAATTAAGATTATATTTGGCTACAATGGTATTGACCCTTGTATATTGATGCAAAATTAAGATAGCATTGGGCTACATCGGTATTGATCTTTGTATATTGATACAAAATTAAGATTATATTTGGCCACATTGGTATTGATCTTTGTATATTGATACAAAATTAAGGGTAACGCTTCTTAAAGGTATTGTTCATAGTAATACTTAAAAATGAAATGTCAAGTTTTGACCTCTTGCTACCAACCAACATAAACTGTTTAGGATAATTAAGAAACGGAAACTAATAGTCATGAATGCGTGTCATTTTGTTAGTTACTATGACAGTCTATCACAGTTATTTTCTAAGCTACTCAGAAATCAAGTTGCTAAGAGACAAGCAATATTTGCTTATCTAAATATAAGAGATAGATAGGGCATCTTCAAAAACCTCAAGAGATCTGCAGAATATGGCATTCAAAGATGTTTTCTTAACTTAAGATTTTTTGATATCGAGACATGTCAGCTCCTGAGAGCACCCCCTATTCTACTCCAAGTAGAAGATGAGCATTGAAGAATCTCCAGTGGGAGATGATTTAATTGGTGGTAACCCTTTCTCTTGGCAAGAAAAACCCCTTGCTTCAACTGTAGACAGAATGCTTTCCAAAAAGGACAAAACTTGGAAGCAGGTAAGTCGACAGCCTAGCTCTGCCAAGATAGGGTAGGTAAGTCCTTCATAATTCCTGCTCTACAATCAATGTCTGTCAGAGAAATGGGGCCAAATGGCTGAAGATTGAGGCTGTAATGTATGGAGAGAAAATGGGAACTGTCCAGGCAGCCACTGGTATGTCATTTCTTAGTTTTGGAAGCTGCAGGCCCTGCACTTCCTATATAATCAGACATATTTATCCCTCTCAGATCTCTGAAGTGGTTGAAGAATAGATAGCTAGAGTCTCATAGTTAAATTTTGAGTTTTTTAGGAATCAAGAGGGTGTTCTGGATCTAAGAAGATATTTTTATAATTATGAGGCAAGTTAGTATAAAAGCTGAGTTAGATACAAAACTTTAAACTCATGGAGATGGTTTGATAGTAGAATGTTAAAGTCAGGTGCCAAATATATATGGACTGGACATCGGGAATGTATGCTAAGCCATATAATTCTCATAATTGTGGCCTATTTATTTCTGTTGTTTTGTATTGTATTTACAGTTATAAGAGAAAGAGCCATTTGCTGGACTGAAAGGGAGAGCTGTTGGGGGGGGAAAAGAAATACCTTAAACTAAAAAAAAAAAAGGGAAGAGGAAGGGGATTTGAGGGGGAGGAGGGTGCAAGGGTGGGACTGGATGGGGAAGTAGGGAGGGGATTGTGATTGAGATGTAACTTGAAGAAATAAAAAATAAATTATTTTAAAAAATGCTGAGGCCTGAGATTGGGCAAACATAGAGAAAGATGGGACTTCCTGAGATTAGAACAGGAAGCCTGTGCTTTAGACAGAGGATTAGTTTATTCCAGCCAGCAGCAGGAAGAAGGCATTCCAGCTAGGAGCAGGAAAAAGGAGGCACACACCATGGATTAAACAAAAAAGAACCTCCCTTCCTATCCCGCCCTTCCACCCTCTTCCCCCGAGAAGTTTTCCCTTTCAGTCCAACAGATGGTTCCTTCTCTTATAACAGTAAATACTATACAAAACAGCAGATATAAATATGCCACATTTATGAGAGTTAAATGGCCCAGTATACCTTCCCAATGTCCAGTTTATACATATTTGGCCCCTGACTTTAACATTCTACTATCTAACCATCTTCATGAGTTTAAAGGTCTATATCTGACTCAACATTCATTAAGTAAATAATCTCTATCAGGGAGAACCCTCCTATGGCTTCTAACTATCTACTGTAGAGAACAAATTTCTTGGCATAATGGCCAAGACTTCAAGACTTAATACAACATTTCTTTCCTAGGCCTTTCTTAGCTTTCTGTCTTGAATTTCTGGATTCTGAACTGCAGGGTTAATGATTACAAAGAGCACTTCCCCATGGAGTCTCTCCTACCTGTTATGTCTTAAAAATTTCTTTCTTCTCCAAACCTGATCCTCAATGACCTTTTCCCAGATGCTCCACATGGTCCCATCATAAAGTTCGTATTAAACGATTAAACTTATTCTCTTTACCATATGAAATAAAAATTGCTATTTACATATATATATAAAAGAACCACATTCCACATGGCTAGGAACATTGGCATATTGTAGAGAATGGCAGTACAAGGGGACATATGTATATATGGGGTCATATTTGGGTAATAGAATTATGAGCTAGCTTAGGTGGTCTAGGATTGCACAATTCAGGCCAAGGCTTGTTAAAATCCACATGGTGTCTGTGTGTACTCAGTTATAATGGTGGGTTCAGAATTGAAAGCTGCTGAGCCAATTAAATATGATATAAATACTGCAACATAATTTATTTAATTTTTTCTACACTTAGTATATCTATCTATCTCTCATCTATCATCTATCTATCTAATCTATCTATAGAGAGATTCTATTTAGTAATAGACTGTCATCATCGATGGATGATGTATTGTTTTCCCAAATTGGTTCATGCCTTCCTTGATATTAAAGAAGAGAAAAGTCTTGAAAGGAAGAGCAAACAACATACTTGAGCTATTATTCTTCAAAGCTCAATAAAAAAAATTCAAAAGTAAGACTGGTGGGTGGAATCTTAGAGACCCTAATGAGGTACATTCTTTTATATGCCTTGTATTCTTACAGGGAGGTATAGTTTTAATGCCATATTAGAAATGTGAGGGAATCTTTGGGAAAAGAAGGAGGTTATAAATAGTTGCTTTTCTTCTAGAGTCTTGAGATAAAGATTGCTGTATTGGGAAATGGCCTTTGTTAGGCAGTCAAGGAATTGAGAAGGGTTTTTCAGTTTGAGGGTCCTTTTTCATAATTTACCATTTTAAAGGAGGGTTTGATGCCACCAGTGAGAAGGCAAGTTATAATTTGATCCCTATCAAGGATCCCTTCTGGAGTGCTATAATTTTATTCAGTATGTGAGTAAGGGAAAGCTTCTGCGAAGTTGGGCGAGTGGCATTAGTTTGGTGGATTCCTTGTGCAATGTGCCCTAACCTGCTGCCGGACTTTCCTGAGCACCTAAGGGAGAAGAATATTGGTGAGAATCATATCAATATTATGGAAATAGAGGCATAAAGATTCATAAATACACTGGAGTTCTTTAATAAAGGTGATGAGGCAAGTTAGTATGAAAGCTGAGTTAGATATAGAACTTTAAACTCATGGAGATGGTTAGATAGTAGAATGTTAAAGTCAGGTGCCAAACACATATGGACTGGACATTGGGAATGCATGCTAAGCCATATAACTCTTATAATCGTGGCCTATTTATTTCTGTTGTTTTGTATTGTATTTATAGTTATAAGAAAAAGAACCATTATTTGGACTGAAAGGGAGAGCTGTTGGGGGGAAAATAAATACCTTAAACTAAAAAAAAAAAGAAAAAAAAGAAGGGAAGAGGATGGTGGGGCTGAGGGGGAGGAGGGTGGAAGGGTGGGACTGGAGGGGGGAGTAGGGAGGGGATTGTGATTGAGATGTAACTTGAAGAAATAAAAAATAAATCATTAAAAAAAAAGAAAAAAAATAAAGGTGAAAAATTAGCAGGGTAGGGCCCTATCTCTTTTCTATTTTAGATGTTTGCCCAATGAGAAGAGGAATGTCAATCCTGCCAAATTCTAACAATGGGAGAACCATGGCTCATTAAGGCTGTGTGCCATAAGGTAAATTTGTTTCCATGTCATAACAATAACAAGTGGCAGGACGACTAAGGGCAGCCAATGGGCTGAAAGTGGGAACCAAAGAGAGTTGATCCAAGTGGCCTATTGCTGATGAGGGTAGAAAAGATACCAAAGAGGCCAGAGAGGGAAAGAAAGGACTATGGTTTGTGGTTTATTCAGGGGAGGTCTGTTAGTGTGATTGAACACAGCAGAGGAATAATCTGGTTTGAGCTTCAGAGCGAGCAGCAAATTTTTTATTCCTTAGTTTGAGTATGTTATGTGTTCATTTTTAATCATGGTAGGAGTTAAGTCTTTTGGAAAAATCCATCATTCTAACTATAGAAAATATGTCTATAAGCCATATGGCTGTCTTCCACCATATGTGGGGGAAGGGGATAGCAGCTAAGCTGTCAGTAAGCTACATGTTTCCTTTAACATTACCTACATATAGATATTTATCTATCAACTTCAGCATTATAAATATTAGTTAATCATTTTGCAACAGATTTTGCAGGTTTTTAATCATACCCGATATACTTTCAATTCTTGAAGTAAGATTTATACCTTAATAAAAGTTTTAGAGAGTTATGCCAAACAAAAAGAGTATGAGACAAGTAGCAATAACTCATATTTGCAAAAGTCTGTTTCTTCATTTTGTTTGGCTCTTTTTTCTCTGTCACATAGTTGGGTTCTTGCCTGGGACAGAGATTTTGAAGGAAACTTTATTTTGTGATTGTAATTGCTGTATTTTGGATGAGAAAAACAAATTTTAATGTCAAACAACACACATATATAGGAAACACATATTATATTTTTAAAAAAGAAGTCAAAACTGCTGTCTTTTTATTATCATGCCACAAGGTTAAATGATTTTGCTTTTCTGAATTTGAACATGTATTTTGCAAACATGAAACCTGTAGAGTGTATATCATTAAGTCTTCATCACTATATTAGCTTATGGTAATTTCTTTATTTATTATTTCTCTGTATTTGAATTTTCTGGAAAATACTTCACTAAAATTTTGATATTTGACAACATTCTATTTATATTCATTGATCTCTTAACAACTTAATTTAAATATATGGAGCAAGCTACTTTTTAACCATAATTGAAAGTTCTGTGAAAATTTTTTTTTATTTATTAACATGGGTCTCATGAATTTTTATTTTCCAAGTTTCCAAATTTTGCATGTAAATTTCCCAAGCAAGCCTAATTTCTTCACTGAGTACCTCCTGTATCTGGGATATGATCATGACTTTTTTTTTCCTTTATTAATTTATTTTACAATCTGACCATAGCCTCCTCCTTCTGCTCCTCCCAGTCCATTCCTCTTGTCCTCTTATCCACTTAGTCTTTCCTTTCCCTCTCTCTCCTCAGAAAAGCATAGCTGCCCCTCCATGCACCAAGTCAGTCCCATTCATCAAGTCAACTCAAGCCTAAGGGCCCCTCCTTCTAATGAAGAGAGACATTGCAACTCAACTAGCTGGAAGTGGAAACTGAGCTCAGTCATTGTGGACCTGTATTGATACTGCATGGATCTTTGAGAGAAAAAGATCTTATCTGTGTTCACCTGTGGAAAGATGGAGAAAAAATTTAAACAATAATGTTTGGGTCTAGAGGATGGGGAGCTATTCCCCAATACTAGACCAGCTGTTAATTGAAGGGGGACAGAATAAAAATTATTCTATTCGTACCTAAGAGACACCACAAGTTCTGTAAAACTAAATCCAGTAATTTGAGACCAAAGATGAATAGAGACAGGGAAATTTTAGACATACCTATAGATAGAGGTAGCTGAAGGATACAGCTGATAGATGAAGTAGCCAGAAAAGAATATGTGTGTGTTGGCAGTGGTACAAGCTGTAACTGCCCTTCACCCATGCTTTATCCCTTTAATACTAGGTCTGGGTGCTGGCTTCCACTTTGCAGTAAACTTATAGATGTACCAGTAGTAATTAAAAAAATAAACAGGACATTAACATCATGTGGGGGTTAGAGAAAGACCTAAAATAACACACACAAGAAGAGAAAAGAAAAAAAGAGAATGTAAAATATCTTTCCATTTCCTCAATCCTTCCAGTTTTTGTATAGATCTTGAATAATATTAGGATCTAAGGTTCTATGGAGTGACCTTTTGGTTTGATTATATAAGAGTTGTTGAAGCCAAATATTATTGCAAAAGTGAATAATTTTAAGGTCTTTCTTGTCAGTTTTCATGTGGAGAGATAGGAGGTTTTCTAAAGGGGCATCCCAAGGGAGGAATGCGAAAGTATGGAAGACACCACTCTCATGGATGAGAGGGGCTTGAGAGGCAAAATATCACTGTGCACTGTAAAAACAAGCATCTTCAGAAATCAGGGTGGTCAAAAAGTTAACAAAACCCATTCAGTGGGTTGTTACCTTACTTAACAGGAATCAATAGCTTAGCTTGTTCTAAGCCTAAAGAAAGACTCCTGGTATGACACAAGGTCTTTGTAAACATGAGCAGGCAAGCAAGGAAATTGAGTTCTGAGATAGAATGTCTAATTCACAGGAAATGGTTGTAAAATGAAGTGAAAAAGGGACAAAAGCCTAGTGGTACTGTGTGATTATAGGCAGCTGTGAAGGGAAAGTGGGAAGAGAGGGTTCAAGGAAGAGGCACAATTGCCCAGATGGAAACTGCAGAATTTCAATTTTAATCTTTGAGTGAGAGAGACAGGGTCAGGTGAAGAAGGTCAGCTGTAACCTTAAAGACTGTGGCTGGGGGTACCTCTTCCTTCAAAGTACCAGAAGAGTGTGGAAAGCTCAATCACAATTTCTCAGACTCACAGAAATGTTTATACCAAATAAAGTTGAACCTTACAAATTGCCACTGGTGGATGTGCTGTAAAGATATTGGTGAGCTGGAATGTGAGTCTGTTGTAGGTGGACAAGACATGAGGAGTAAGGTCTCAATGTAACTGAGACTCTGAGAGGAAATGCAAGCATCAAGATAGCCTATGTGACTTACCATATAAGTGTTACAGCTCTGATGGGAGAGGTATACTGAGAGTGGATATCCAAGGAATACCATAAAATCAAACTGCACAACAAAGCATACAAAACACATTTTAAGAGGGAAAGACCAAAGGTGGCAGTCTCTGATCAAGACGGTGAAAGAGTCCAGGGTCAGGGATCCCTAATTAAATATCCCTGACGGACTCTGTGTGCCATCCCCTCCCAAAACGGCATAAGTTCAGAGAGTTGAGAGGCTGACTCCATGGCAACCTTCTGCATTTCAGCAGTTACTGGAAATGTCACATACAATAGAGTCAAACAAAGGAAGGCTGGCCATCTTGCTTAAGAAAGATGAACTTGCCCAATTCTCAATGTTGCAGAATGCTAGTTAGAAGCAGAAGGTTACAGAGTACTTGTCTGAATACTTCTCTTGTCTTAAGATAAGCTCATGAATGCTGGCTAAAGATTTCCTGTGCTTTTTCTTGTACCTGTATTTTTAGTTTGAATACTCCAATTATATTAAGTATCCCCTAATATTTCCAAGAATTTCCCTAATTGCTTTTAAAGGACCTGTATGGATCAGTCCTGGGTCTCCATTTTAACCTAATTATTGCTCCTTAAATGCTGGATTAATAAATACTCATTGCTGGTTCCATAATATTTGAGTCTGGCATAATTTCTTCAGTGAGCTGTGACCCTAGCATTTGCTGCACTGGCTGGGAATTTTCTGAAGCCCTGCTCATATAATAGAGCATCTAAAGGGAACTTTCAACTTCCCTGACATTCAGTGAGTCTGAGTTTGGGGTGTCCCATATTTATGTGTTTATGTCCTGGTATTTTTCTGGTCTTTCTCTGTTTTTCTCTGTTCGATATATTTGGTTTTGGATTCAGCCTGGCTGTTTGGATTGTCCCCAAAGGCCTGTAGACACATTGAAAAGCTCCCTCCCTGAGGTGTCAAGAGTCATCTTGTTCACCACCTTTGGAGAATCTTTGGAAGGAAAGAAGATTTTCATTTGCCATTCTTGGGAGGATATTTGGAAGGAGAATGAAATTCTCATCTGGTATCTCTGGGAGAACAGGACAGTTCTCAATTTTCATTCTTTTTATGGTTATTTATTACTTCAAGTTTCATCTCCATCACAGTTTCCTCCCACCACCCCTCCTGGTTACACCCTCTCACCCCCTCCCCCTTCTTCCACCTATCCTACTTCTCTAGTGTGGGGAGCCCTACATATCAGGCCCCTTCATGTTCACAGTTATATTAGGGCTAAGAGCTTCCTCTTGGACTGGGGGCAAACCTGGAAGCTCCACTAGGGCAAAGTGTCCTAATAACAGTTAACAAAGTCTATGTTCCTGTTCCTTTCGATCTGTTGGTTGTAGGATAGTTAACCTGTACTAGCTGACTAAAATTTGTTTATAAGTGAATAGATGCCATGTGCATCTTTCTAGGTCTGGATTAGTTCACTCAGGATGAGATTTTCTAGTTCCATCTATTTGGAAGCAAATTGCATAATATTCTTCCTTCTGACACCTGAAGAGTATTTATTGTGTAAATGTACCACGGCTATTTTTTATCCATTCATTGGTTGAGGAACATCTGGGTTGTTTACAGTTTCTAGCTATTACATATAAAGCTGCTATGAACATAGTTGAGGAGATGTCCTTGTGGTTTGTTGATTAATCCTTTGTATGTATACCCAGGAGTTGTATGGCTCGGTCTTGAGGTAGAGGTATTAAAGTTTTCTAAGATATTGCCAGACTGATTTTCCCAGTGGGTATACAAGTTTGGACTTTAACCAGCAATGGAAGAATGGTTCCCTTTCTCTTCACCCTTGCCAGCATGTGGTGTCATTTGAGATTTTGATCTTAGTCATTCTGACAGTTGTGAGATGGAATCTCAGAGTCTTCTTGAGTTGCATTTCTCTGATGATTAAGTATATTGAGCATTTCTTCAAGTGTCTCTCAGCCATTTTAGATTCCTCTTTTGTGAATTCTCAGTTTAGCTCTGTTCCCCATTTTTTGATTGGATTATATGGTTTTTGGTATTTAATTTCTTGAGTTCTTTATTAACTTTGAATATTTTCCCTCTGTTGGATGTGGGGTAGGTAATGATCTTTTCCCAATCTGTAGTTTGCCTTTTTGTTCTAATGACAGTGTCCTTTGCCTTATAGAAACTTTTTAGTTTCATGAGGTCCCTTCATTTATTGTTGGTGTTAGACCCTGAACTATTGGTGTTCTCTTCAGGAAGTTGTTACAAGTGCCATTAAGTTTGAGGCTTTTCTCCACATCCCCTTCTATTATATTTAGTGTGTTGGGTTTTATGTTAAGGTCTTTGATCCATTTGGACTTAAGTTTAGTGAAAGGTGATAAATATGGGTCTATTTAGTGTTCTTTTAAATGTTAAAATCCAGTTAGACCAGCACCAGTGCCACTCTTGGTAGTGTTTGCTTCCTTTATTTCTAGTGCTTGTAGTTCTGTTGTTAAGTTGCTAACATGAGCTCTCACAATTTTCTTTTTGAAAGCACTTAGTGCATGAACATTCATCATAGCACTGCTTTCATTGTGTGTCATAGGTTTGGGTATGTTGTGCCTTTGTTTTCATTGAATTTTAAGAAGTGTTTGATTTCATTCTTTATTTGTTCCCTGACCCAGAGGTCATTGAGAGTTGTTCAGTTTCCATGAAGGTTTAGGCTTTTTATTTTTGTTGTTTTGGAAGCCCAAACATATCCCCAAATGGGGATCAATATGTGGTTTTGAAGAGTTTCTTTTACAAATGTGGGTTACCTTGTATTTGGGGCATAGATATTCAGTATTGAGATGTCAACTTGATGAATATTTCCTTTGACGATTATGTAGTGCCCTTCCCTATCTTTTTTTGATTAATTTTGGTTGAAAGTCTATTTTATTGCATAATAGGATGGCTACTCCAGCTTGCTTCCTAGGACAATTTGCTTGGAAAATATTTTTCCAACACTTGACTCTGAGATAGAGTCTACCTTTTACAGTGAATTGGGTTTCTTGTATGCAGCAAAATTATGGGTCTTTTTTACAGGTCCATTCTGTAAACCTGTGTCTTTTTATTGGGGAGTTGAGTCCATTGATGTTGAGAGATATTAATGATCATAAAGTTTTTATTTCCTGTTATTTTGTTGTAGGTTGTGTGTGTGTGTGTGTGTGTGTGTGTGTGTGTGTGTGTTTCTTTTGGTTTAGCTGTGATGGAGTTTTTTGTTTCCTGTGTGTTGTTGGGTTTACTTATCTTCTCTGGGTTAGGATTTTCTTCTAGGTTCTTCAGTAGAGCGGGATTTGTGGATAGATATTGTTTAAATTTGGTTTTGTCATGGAACATCTTTTTTTCTCAGTCTATAATGATAGAAAGTTTTGCTGGGTATAGTAATCTGGGCTGGCACCTATAGTCTCTTAAGGTTTGTAGAACACCTACCCAGTCCTTTCTGGATTTCAATGTTTCTGAGTAAAAATCTGGTGTAATTCTGATGGATCTGCCATTGTATTTTTCTTGACCTTTTTCTTCCAGCTTTTAATACTCTTTGTTTGTTCTATACATTGGGAGTTTCAATTATTATATGATGATAGAAATTTCATTTCTGCTCTAATCTATTCAGTATTCTGTATGCCTCTTGGAATTTTACTGGCATCTCTTTCTTTAGGTTTGGTAAAATTTCCTCTATGATTTTGTCGTAATTGTTTCCTGGACCTTCGAGTCAGGAGTATTCTCTTTCATTTATGCCTACAATTCTTTGATTCCAACTTTTCATTGAGTCTTTGATATCTTGGATGTTATGGGTGAGTATTTTTTTAGATTTTTTCATTTTTCATTTTCTTTGGTTTCTTTTCCATGTCTGAGATTCTGTCTTCCAGCTCTTGTATCCTATTTGTGATATTCATGTCTGTAGGCTCTGTTCTCTTTTCTTGGTTTTCCACCTACAGGATTATCTCTGCTTGTGTTTTCTTTATTGCTTCCATTTCCAATTTCAGATCTTGAAATGTTTTATACATTTCCTGTTCCATTTTGGTTGTCTTTGCCTGCAAATCTTTCATGGCCTTGTCTCTTTCTCATCCGTGTTTGACTGGGTTAGCTTGGATATCTCAAATGGAATTCTCCATTGATTTCATTTGTAGAAGTATGCTTTCTTTAAATTCTTTCATGGATT
>CAJQZJ010034439.1:515407-541351 GCA_907164525.1 Lophiomys imhausi
GTTGGAGTCATATTTCCCTGACTTTTGTCAGTTCTGTTCTTTTGCTGGCCTGTAGTCATCTGATTGTCCTTAACTGTATATTACTGGTGCCTTCTGGAATTGCTGCCAAGGAAGGATATTTGGTGTAGAGGCCATATAATCCTGATGACCTTTAGCTCTCCACAGGCTGGATGGAGCCTTGTGTTGGGGGCTAGTTTTCAGTGGACCTCCTATACAGCTCTCCTCTTCCAGTTGTTTCCCAAATGAGTTCTCAGAGAGGGGGGGTTGTGGTGGGATGTTTTATTTCTGCCTGCAAGTTCCTGAGATCCAGTGGGTCCGGCAGGCTACAGATTGTAGGCTAGAGCTGCAGTTCCCCTGAAGCTTAGGCATCAGGACCATGAATGTGGACATCCCAAGCTACTCTCAAGAGTCTGTAAGGTTCAATGTGTACCTTACATCCAGAAGCACTCTCATCTGGTACAGCCCACATCACCCAGGCAGTATGCCATGGTCCAGGAATGTTTCACTGCTCCAAGGTTGAAGGTCTTTGTGATTTAGCCCGGGTTTTCAGCTTAGGAGCAAGGCAGGTGCCAGCATGGAGTTCCAATGTCAAGTCCCCAACCTGACCACAGTCATTGAAACCAGGGAAGCTCAGCTTCCTTTTCCTAGCCACAATCACTGGGCTCTAGTCCAGCCTGCCTGAGCCGGTGGGGCTTCTGGCCGTTTCCTTGCAGCTAGGGCATCAGAACTGTGGTCAGTACAGTGGCGGTGGTCCTCCCAGGATGCTCTCAGGGTATCACAATTTCAATCTGTGCCTCTCGGTCAGCAGCTCTGTGGTTCAGTGCAGTCCACTCACTTGGGTAGTATGCAATAGACTGAGGCTGTAGACTGAGTGCCTTGCCAAAGTGGCTATGGGATGGGAGTTCCAATATGGAGTTCACAAGGTATCTACAGTGCTTGAACTCAGGGGAAGCTCAGCCACTTTTTCCCTGCCAGAAACACTGTGTTCCAGAGTAGCCTGCCTAGGTTTTTGGAGCTTCTAACCGTTTTCCTGTAGCTAGGGAGTCAGGACTGTGGTTATGATCCTCCCAAGCTGCTCTCAGGGGTGTCTCTGGATCAATCTGAGCCTCTCTGTAAGAATCTCTGTGATGCAGTACAGCCCACTCGCTCATGCAGCACACAATGGTCCAGAACTTCTTTTACTGCTCTGGGCTGTGATCTAGATGCTGCAGAGTGAGGCTGTAGACTGAGTGCCCTGCCAAAGTGAGTATGGACACAGAGTTCTAATATGGACTTCACAAGGCCTCTAAAGCACTTGGACTCAGGGAAGCTTAGCCGCCTTCCCCTGCCAGGAACCCTGTGTTCCAGAGCCACCTGCCTGTGTCAGTGGAGCTTCTAACAGTTTTCTTATAGCTTGGGTGTCAGAACCATGGTGATGCTCCTTCTCAGCTTCTCGCAGGTGAGTCTCAGTGTCAACCTGTGCTTCTCAGACTGAAGATCTTTGGTCCGGTGCAGCCTGGTTGCCTGGGCTGCAAGCAATGGCCCAGAAATACTTTACTGCTCTGGACTGAGATCTAGATGCTGTACCTCCAGTACCCAGAGGAGTTCCCTGCTGAGGGGCCAGGCAAATGGGGTGCAGGGAGTTCCAATATGTAGTCTGTATCCTCTCCACAGTGTGCTTTGGCTCAGGGAATCTCGGTGCCTGTTAGCTCAATACCCTAGCTACTTGTCAGTCAGATGAGGCCATGTTGAAAATCCCAGGGACAATCAACCTCAGTCTTACTGTAGTGGCTCTTCTGGTCCTCTTTTGGGTGTCAGAATGAGTGGATGAAAGCTGAATACTCAGAATACTGTGGAGGGCCTCTATTTGGAGGTCAAAGCCGCCAGCTGGCTTCCTGAAAACTTCCAATGATGGCTCTTCCACTGTGGGAGGAAGTGCTTTGTCTCCTGGTGGGAAGTACTCTGTATCCTGTGTATGGTATATCTGTTCATCCAGTGTCCATATGTCCGGTATGGCATTTTCTATTAACCTTGTCTTCCAAGCAAACCTAAATAGGCTTGCACCTCTTAAACTGCCATTCACCAGGAGTGTATCTCTGCGGTGATGGTGATGGTGTTTCTGGTGATCAGAATGTGTCCAAGCTAATCGCTGCCATCTTGCCCTGCCCTCTCATTTTGCATTCTTAGGAGAATCTCCAGAAGGAGATAGAGAGTCTTTTCTGGTATCTCTGGGAGAACACAGAGGGTCTCATCTGGTTTGTAGAAGAAGGCAGAAATTGTCCTGTGCTATTTCTGTAAGGACAGGACAGTTCTCATCTGGTATCTTGGAAGACAGAATATTCCTCACCTTGTTTCTGGGAGGACAGCACAATTCTCATATGGGAGATGATTGGGAGAACAAGACAGTTCTGTTCTGGTTTCTACTTTAGGCAGTGGTGGATTTTTTTTTTTTTTATTGCAGGCCATGGAGCAATTTGGTAAACCAATCTATCTTTTGATTTTGGTTTCTGTTTTCCTGAGTATGTTAGCCTGTGTTTGTCAATCTCTTTCTCATCACTTAGTATTTTCTTCTCTGTTACCACCCACCATACCCAACCAGTTGGATAATCTGGTCCTGATTAACAAGATCAAAGAACAGAAAATATTTCTTAATTTTTCTGTGTATCCTACCTGTGCCATTCAATTTTTTTATACTGTGTGTTACTTGTGTGAGCTTTGATATTTACAGAATAAAAGGACAAATACAAGTAGTTGTATCAGATATGACAAGATTGATTCATTCTGGAGGATGCTGAGAAATATGCTAAGAAACAAAACAACAAATATTACTATTAAATATCTTAACAATATTTTCATTCTTATTCAGGTCCCTCATAGGTTTCTTTGTCTAAAATCAGATCTTATTTCAAATGAGGTGACTGGCTTAAGGGAATCTGAGGGAAAAGTAAAGCAACAACGGGAAGAGTCTGCACGCAGGGAAACATTCTTTTCATGCAACTAGCAACCAAGAAACAGGAGATGCAACAGTATACTACACAAATCCAGTGACTCAAGAAAGTCCAGGAGGCAAATATTGCCCAACTGAGATCAACATTGGTACACCCAGAGATCAACTTGTTTTTCCTAAAATGAAAGGAAAACTGGAACAGACTAAAGACAAACTGGAACAAGCCCAAAATGAACTAAGTGCCTGGAAGTTTACACCTGGTAGGTAAACATATCATACACCCCAGTCAAGACTTCCATGACAGTTCCATTTTGAGAAGCTGTGGTGGGAAAACCAAGTACTTGTTTTCATATCAAAACTCAGAATTTTTGAGACAAAAAAGCCTCATCCTTATAACATTCAACTTGTAATGGTTAATGTAATACTTACCAGATGAACCATGTTTCAGCTTCTTCCTCTTCGTCTTCCCCTTCCTACCCTTGCTTCAGAAACCTGATGACATCACACTATTCCTGAAAAAGAGTCCACTTCCAAAAATTTCCCTCTTCTAGGACATGTAAAAACATGAAAAATGTTTCTATTCAAAGAAAATAGAGGGAAAAACAGAAGTCTTAATTCTCTGGCATACTGTGTCTTTAGACAGTATGTAGTACTGAAAACCTAAAGGTTTTATACAGGAATTGAACATGTAAAATTCCAGTAAAATATAAAACTGGAATATGTATGACTCTTAACCTTGGACAAAGTGACTTAGAGACATTGTACATCAGTTATGCCAATAGGACTGTGGACTTCATGATTGCTGAGTCAAAATTCAAATGAAGTGAATTTTGCTTTTAAATGTTTTACATACTAAGAATCAACTTCAAATAGACATTGTACAATCAAGTCATAGCTACCAATACAAGTAGTGCATATTTATATCCATTTAGCTCTGAGCTCTATATTACATAATGAATCCTTAAATCTATGTGGTTTTTATCAATGTTTTGTTCTTTGAATGGTTGTGTAAACTGTAGAAAATCTTAACAGAGGACGGTACAAATGTGAAGGTGTGGTCTCACATTTAAGGTTTAAACTGTTTGGAACATTATAAGCATTCATCTCATATCTAGATTGTATATGTATTGACTGTGATGAGACTCCCATTATTGAGTAAATCCTCATTTCATTCAGAAGGCACATGTTAAAAAGCATTTTCACTGGTGTTAAATGAGGGAACATGTTCCTTCATTGTATTTTGGGCTTTGTATGTTATTCTTAATATTAAATTAAATATGCCTTAAGAAACAAACAAACAAAAAAGAATTGCAATTAATTTAAAAGTTTAGGGTTATTTATAGTCCTTTCATGGACTCCTATGGCAATCTATTTGGGTAATGTAGGCTGATAGCTAGCCAGTAAAGCTCATGGTCAACTAAATACTAGCCTTAATTTATTACAAAATATGCTTCCTAGGTTAATCAGATAGTAAATGGTTAAAAATATACAGTTTTCCTGTATTTCTTACTCACTCAGATAACTTTATCTAAATATAGGATATAAAAGTACAGAGAATCTTAATAAACTTGGACTAGGAAATTTTGATATGCTTTGTTTAAATTGTCAAAGTTTTTGGTGGAAATGTACGCTAACTTAAAAAAATCTCAACAGTTGATTTCATTACTAAATCTTTGTATATTTATGCACAGTTAGGGGATAAGGTATTGTACCTAAAAGTATAATGCAAAGTTCTAGTCCTTTTGAAAGCTATTCTCATAAACTCTTTAGGATAATTAAGGTATGCAAGTTATGAAGGAAAGCTTCTGAGAAAGTGTCTAGGGGTATGAGAAGGTTGGAGGATGACAAAAAATGCTTGAAGGTATATTGCAAATGCAAATTAGTAAGGTTGGAAGATGACAAGAAATTCCTTGAACTTATATTGTAAATACAAATTAATAGTCATTCAATATCATGGTTTTTTTTTACTGACTAGTTAATTACAAATGTTATTTACATTAATAAGATGTTAAATTGCAAGAGATAAATAGCATTTGGCTATTTAAATATAATAAGATCAATAGATCGTCTTCAAGAACCTCAGAGATCTATATAATATGGGATTTAAATATTCAATGAAAAAACTTACAATTACAGATACTCCAGCATCTAACAGTGTCCCTAAGCCTCCAAGAAGATACAGGTACAATGACTGATGACTTCCCCTGGAATGTGACATGCTAGCTATTGTGATAGACTTCCCCAGTGCCTTGGCCTGCTGCCAGAAACCTGCCCAAACTGTGAACAACAGGACATCAGAGATGCCTTATTTTTTTCTAAAAAAAGTAAGCTCAGTCTTCCACATTCCTCCCACACAGGAAAACCACTTTGATTTGCTGGGCCTGGCAGCCAAAGACTGATACTGCCCTAGCACCTGTGCTTGAATTGAAACCATTGACATCACAAGAGACTAATAGGAAGTCCATCAGGGTTGTGTGCAAGCTTCTGTCATACTAATTGATAATTTATCTTTATGAGATCACTAGTGTGTTTGAAGATCAGTTCAATAGCAATAAACAAAAACAAACAAACAAAAAAAAACCCCAAGACTTTAGATGATTTCTCAGCCATCTTCATATATAAAAATCAGGCCTTAAGCTTCATTCTTCTAGAGCTTCTACCACTAGGCCCAAGCACAAGCCTGCCTTACTACCAGATAGTTAGCTCCTTACTCCAAGGTAATTCACCACCATGTTAGTTTATGTTAATTTATTAGCTAGTTAAAGCTACTAGGTCCTTGCTCACAAGTTTCATGTTAAAGACAATGTTGTTAAATACAGTCAGAACTGCCTCACATTTCTTCCTCTTGTGATTTTATTGCCATTAATCTAACTCTGGTAATATATATATATATATATATATATATATATATATATATATATATATGCTATGATCATAATAACGATTCTACCATTATATAATTATGTGTAGTAGAACTCCCTACAAATTCTACTAGGACTGTAAAAAGAAATGACCATTTCAAGCCCTTTGCCAGAAACATATCCAATTGACATAGAATATTTCTCAGTGACATAGAGATGAAGATGTAACTAAGAGGTATACATTTTAGAAAAGAAATGCTTAGTGTATATGCATATTCTCAAAAATTCTTTATGTCTGTATAGATTTTCATGTTGCATGTATATGTATCCAGTTGGCCATATCAGGGCAACTTATATTATTGTTTATCAGGTATAATTCATGTTGATAAAATATATTCTGCAATATCATTATATGAATATTTTGTGTTTGAAAAAAAAAATCCATCCAGTTTCCTATACTTGAATTTGTCTTTGGAATACCAGCACAGCTATTCCAACTGAATGTCATATAATTTCTCACTCTTTTTAACAACAAAGTTCACTTAAGGCACCTGTGTCTGAATAGATAAGGTACAATCTACTTGATCATTCTTGGGCTCTTAAGGTAAGCATCCTGCCTAAATCTGACTGTACTCTTTTATCAGCTTATTCAATGTGAATAGCCAGACTTATAAGGGTTTGTATTCCAGATTCCAGAAGGTATTTGGAATTGATACAAACTAGGTAGAAAGGAAAAAAATCAGGTTTCCAAAAGTAGTGCTACTGGTTATAACAAACATTCCAGGGCAGGATCTATGCAGAGGAGAAATAAAACATATTCTTTTTTTTTTCATTCTTTTTTTGTGGGCTTTGAATTCATTTAATTTTGATACTTTCTGTCTAATTGGATGTTTTCCTGAGGCATTTTTGGTTGTTTTGTTATTATTGTCTTGAGTAGAGAGACAGACACAGAGAGTTTGACAATGAACTCTAGCAAGAGTGCATGAAACTGTACTGTTAGGAAATTAGGGAGATCTAGGATTAATTGAAAAGGGGGAAAGACTGTGATTAAAATATATTGTATAAAAATTTAAATAAAAATACAAATTAAATATGTATACATGTATATTAAGAAATACAATCCAAATGATCCAACACATAGATTCATTTTTATACTTTTGTATGGCAAATATGACCCAAATATTTATGACTAGATTAACATGCATGAAGAGTTCATGTAAAGTAATATATATAAATATATATGTGTGTGTGTGTGTGTGTGTGTGTGTGTGTGTGTGTGTGTAAAACTACATGATGATTTCAAAGTTCAGAAGAAAATAGTTTTTGAGAATCCTTAGCCACTTTCAAGGTTTGAATCAAAATATTCAAACATTGATTACTGAAGTAAAATTCCTCAAGCACAAGTTAAAAATCATATGTGCAGATCCTGAAAACCTCTAATTTTAAAGAAACAAAAAAGTATATACAGATTTTACCTTGGGCCTCTACACATAAGTAGTTGATAGGCAGCTTGGTATTCATGCAGACCATGTCACAAGTGAAAAAGGGAGGCCGTCTCTGACATGGACTTAGTTACCTATTATTGGAACACACAATCCCAGCTGGGCTACCTCTTATCCCTGAAGTGACTGAATGGTAACAGGTGGATTATTGGGATGTTCCCTCACCTAAGGAGAACTATTGGAAAAAGAAAATAAATGTAATGTTAAAGGGACTCCTAATTATATTCTGCTTTACTGGTAGACTAAGGCTTTGTTCAACTATCAAGAGAGAAACTTTCTAATTCAGGAGATGGAAAAAATTTAGAAACCCTTATACAGACAATACAGAAGAAATGAAAGGCCCTTGGAATATTCACTCCTAAATGGAATGTATTCATCACATCCCTTGCTTTAGAACATCATAGAAGAGGAGGTAGAAAGAGTATATAAGAACCAAAATTTATGAAGTACATCAAATCTAACACCATCCTAATCAACATAAGTAAGTTTATGTGAACTCACAGAGACTGAAGCAGCATGCAGAAGACCTTCACTAATCTGTACCAGGACCTGGTACATACACTATGGCTTCCACTTCATATTTTATTGGATTCCTGAGTATGCAAATGAGTGGGTCTTGGATTCTTGAGCCATTTCTTCAACTCATTTCCTTCTATTGATTCTTCTTGCCCAACCATGTTATAAAAGTTTTTGTTCTATCTTATTATATTTAATTTTGTTACATTTTGAAAGGAAGGAATGATTGAATCATTTAATGAAAATGAATCCACTAGGGTAAAGAGTAACAAATCAACTGTCACTTGCAAGCACAGGGAGAGGCAAATCAGGTTTTTCAGAGAGTGACATTGGGTATAATAAGCACTCTGGAACAGTATTCATGTTCAGGAGTGGTTGACCAACATATAATCATATCCACAGTTTTTTGAGTTTTTGAATGTGCTTTTAACTGCTTACCAGTTTCCCTTGGGGAATATAATCTATAAAATGGAAGTATTCAGGCCTTGGATAGAAGCAAACTCACAGAATACAGCAAACCTTCAGACTTTCTGTTCCATTCCTAACTAATACAAACATTGCTCATACTTCAAATAAACAGGAAAAAGAATAATATTGCAATCATAGTTATATTATTTAGTGTACTTAGAATTGCATTTGCTATGAGCAGGTGTTATGGCCAGTCAATACAATAACTATGTGATGTTAGAAGGAGCTCATTCCTGCATATCAATATTAATCAATTCCAATGTGTCACACATTCTATGCAAGAATACCCTCTATATAGAAAAAGAAGTGTGGATTTCTGAAAAGGACCTTTTGTCTTCTTTATACACTTATTCTGATTTTTCTGTGTCATGAGAGATTCAGTTGTCAGTATCTCCATCAGTCTTCCCTGAAAGTTTATTGGTAAGGATGAGCGCCACAATGAACAAAGTCTTATACTTACTAAACATTAATAAACAGATTGAAATGCTCAGGAATAAAATTAAGAATTATGTCATCTTGCCTAAGCCACTGTGTATGTTGATATAAATCAGCACTTCAGAAAAGCCAGAAAGTCTGAATTGACTTAGTAGTACTTCTATTAGAAATCAAGTTGCTAAGAGACAAGCAACAGTTGCTAATCTAAATATAAGAGATAGGGCATCTTCAAAAACCTCAAGAGATCTGCAGAATATGGCATTCAAAGATGTTTTCTTAACTTAAGATTTTTTGATAGCGAGACATGTCAGTGCCTGACAGCACCCCCTATTCTACTCCAAGCATCGAAGAATCTCCAGTGGGAGATGGTTGAATTAGTGGCAAGCCTATCTCTTGGCAAGAAAAACCCCTTGTTTCAACTGTAGACAGAATTCTGTCCAAAAAGGACAAAACTTGGAAGCAGGTAAGTCGACAACCTAGATCTGCCAAGACAGGGTAGGCAAGTCCTTCATAATTCCTGCTCTACAATCCATGTCTGTCAGAGAAACAGGGCCAAATGGCTGAAGATTGATGCTGTAATGTATGGAGAGAAAATGGGAATGTGATTTTTTTAAACAATGTGATATATTAATTTATATATGTGTACATGTCTTTGAGTACCTACATAGGCAATAAGAAGAAGTCTGGCCCCTTGGACCTTGCATCACAGTCAGCACTAAGCCACCTAATATGGGTGATATGAACCAAGCTGTGGTCCTCTACAAGAAGAATGAGCAGTACTTACTACTGAAGAACTTTAAATTGTAGTTTTTGGACTCGGGCCAGGTATCTGTGTCTAGGAGAGAATATTGGACCTTTATCAATAATACTTGTAGGTTAATTGTACCAAGAATAAAGTGATTTTCATGAAGAATGAATAAATGAAAGCACATGGAGATGATGTTGGCTTTTGACACTTATATACCCAAACATTTTCTTAAGTCTCTGAACTGGGCATTCCTGTGCTTATAGGATTTGCTGTACATACATACACAATAAAGTTCTATCTTTATTCGACATCACTGCCTACTCGAGCACAACCATAACCAACATTAACAAGTAATGATTATGTGAAGGTATTGGAATAAATCAATGCTGAAAGAAAATTAATTTAGATATTGTGTGAAAAGTGTTTTATTTTCTATATTGTGTTGCTCTCTGAATGCTCTTTTTTGTTTTTACATATGTTGTAAAACTTTTATACTCAAACAATTGTACAAATAAGGAATAATTTAACTCTTATGTGTTAGTACTAGTATTTTTGAAAATAAATAAAAGCTATCATTAAAGCTAAAGTTAATGCAATGTGTGTAGTATCTTCTCCTGATTGAAAAGCATATATTAGTGATATATGTATATACTTGTACAAAAAGCATGTGATAAAATTAATGAAAAAGAGAGAATAATTTTGAAAGTGTGTAATAAAAAGTATGTGGGAGAGTTTGGAAGGAGGAATGGAAGGAGGAATAATGCAATTATATTATTATTAATATAATTTATTTGTATACAATGAAAGTCAAAATGGTACTCTTATTATATAAAGAAAAATGAACAAGGCATTAAACAATTACAAGCA
Organism: Lophiomys imhausi; assembly: GCA_907164525.1. Classification (NCBI taxonomy): domain Eukaryota; kingdom Metazoa; phylum Chordata; class Mammalia; order Rodentia; family Muridae; genus Lophiomys; species Lophiomys imhausi. The sequence continues at coordinate 525,731 of CAJQZJ010034439.1, forward strand.
TCAGTATTAAAAACTGGCTTCAGTACTCTTGTAAATACACAGCACGGGTGCACACACACATATGGATGTATGTATATGTTTATTTTAAATATATACCCTATTTTGACAATATCATTAAAGATTAATTACATAGCTTTGAATAAATGTTTCTTTTATGAGGAATTATGACATGATCTATATTTGAATGCAATATGGTAGTAAGAAATATATGTCTCCATAACATTTCCTTCTGAAGTCCACAGACAAATACACATGAATTTATAAAGAAACAAGTGAGGATGGAAGTAAGGGAAGTAGGTTAGGAAGGAAGGAGGAAGAGAGGGAGGAAAAGAGACAGAGAGGGACAGAGAGAAGACAGCGACATGAGGAGAGAGTTATTTATAATACAGGTAATTGAGAAATGATGTAGATATCAGTGATTTACATAATTCTGGAGAATTCAGAGGATATTTGTAAAGTTACGTAAGCTAATTTTTCACAAAGGAAACAACTTTGAAAACTTATTCACCCAAGAGAATCATGAGTGGTGTTCTGCTGAGCTGTGCACTCACATTCATTATAAACACAATCAACTGTTTCTCTAACTTCATCTTCCCTTCTGCCTCTTTTTAATCAGTTGAGTATGATAATACAAACAACATATGAATTCAGTCTAGGATGCATGAATAAACTCAACAGCAAGGTCTTATTAAACGCATGTACTATGCTTGAACTAGACACTGGATTCCATTTAGCATAGTGAATTGACAGGGTCATGCTTCTGGGTCAAACTGCAGTCTAACTACGTTTTTGCAATGGGTTTTTTCCCCCTGCACATCTCAGAGATACACATTCTCTGAGAAAAATCACTGAGATGGAATTTAACAGGTTTTGTTAAATGCTATCTTCCAGTTTATTACAGTGTTAACTGTAGGAACATGGCACTCACACATGGTCCTGAGCTCTTCATATATTAATGTTTGTTACTGACCTTTGTCTTCTCTTATACCAGACACTTGGAGCCAAATGATATAAATTATCTATGAGGACTCCTTCTATTTGTACAACATGAGACATCTGTAAGATTTTCCCCGACTCTTTGCATTACTCAGATTTCTGTTATCATGACAAACACCATGATCAAATGCAACATATGGAGAAAGGAGATTATTTCAACTTATATCTTATGCCCTTCATGAATGAAAATCATTGCAGAAACCCATGGCAAGCACTTAGAAACAATGTTGCTACTGGCATACGGTAAGCATATATAAAACCAGCATTTTAATACAACCTAGGACATCTTACATTAGACAATGATTGTTCCAAATAGTATGGAATTTTATAGGTCAACCATCATTCAAGAAAGTACTAGAAAGATATATACCTATGTGGCAATCTGGTGGCCATGATTCCACAATTGAGATTCATTCTTTCTAAGTATATCTAAGCTATATCCAATTGAGAAAATTCAACCTTTGCAGTGTGTTAGCATGAGACTCACAGAATTTTTTGGCTATGTTAAGCCAAAATTTGAAAAAAATAATAAAAATCATCTTTAAATGTCATTTTCTTTAAGCACTTGGTGGTTTTGAAGATATCTATCTATCTATTTATCTATCTATTTATGTATATATATATATACATATATAATCTATCTAATGTTTGAAAGGCAAACTGTACATTTGTAACCATTTAATATTAGCTAAACCTAGGAAGCCGATTTTGTGATAAGTTAAGACTGGTATTTGACATGATTAGGAGCTTGACTGGCCAGCCATCAACTTGTATTACTCAGATTCCTAAATAGATTTCAGTAGCAACCCATAAAAGGATTGAAAGTAAACCTGTACTTTTATATGAGTTGTATAGGCACAATACTTTATATAAGAGTTGAGATACACATATATTTGTGTCAAAATAGAAAATTCTACACCATTGATTCAAAAATTAACCTTATTTTTGTGTCAATATACAAAATTCTAATCCCATGTACAAAAGATAACCTTATTTTAAGAATAGCAATAGCTCTAAGTTGTAGAGAAAATTCAATAATCTGCCCTTATATCTTATCATTTATATATTATATACTCTTATTCCCCCTCTTTTTAGCTTTCAAAACTTCTCTCCAATACAAGAGAGAAAGAGGGATAGAGAAAAGAAAAAGAGAGACATCCCTGAGTCTACCCTCCTATCCCTGCTTAAAACAACCATTTAACAACTTGAAACCAGTCCCCCGAATTATCATATATAACCCACAAAATGACTAAAGAATCACCCACCCCACCTTTTGGGAATGGGGCATTGTTCTCATAAAAGTGGTATCTTAAGAATTGGGATGTAGAATACCTGTTTAGAGGCCTACATAAAATGGAAAAATGGTTAAGCAAGTTAATAGTAACATTTATTGCCAGGCTCTAAGTTCTCAGCAATTTGAATGTCCTGAACAGTTTGTAGTCTGAAGCTGAAATTTGGATGGGAAAGATCAGGGATTTACTGAAGTCCTGGCTGGAAAAGTATGTGAGACTGGATCATCTTGGCTACTTATCTCTCACTCTTTGGTGTCTAGTACCTTTGTTCTATAAATGCATAATTTCTCACAAGTAACATATAGTTCTATAATTGCAAAAACACGTGGGACATGCAGGATGCACAGATCAATTAAAGAAGAATTTTTGTATTTTGTACAGCACAGACATTCATAAGTCCCGATTCATATCATATGAAAAGATGGCATGTAATGAGTCATGTGGCTTCTATGTAGATAATGAGACCTTTATTATTGGATATATATATATATATATATATATATATATATATATATATAATGTCTAGCCAGTCTGAGCTGTTCCCACATAGTGGAATTAGCAAATACGTAACCTATTTTTTATTTGCTTGTAGCCAAGATGTGTAGGAGGCCTTTATTGTCAAATCTGATTTTGATAAGTTTGGATGAAAGAATTAGCATTTCTTTGCTGTTGACATAGAAAAAAACAAACAAGCAAAATAAAACTTATCTGCCAAGATAACATAGACTTTGTTTAGCAGTTAGAATTCATTATATCTATAAGTTCATTAAAATTATCAGTCCATATGTCTGCTATATTTTAATTTCCCACAATGGAGATAAAAAAATCAGTATTGTTACCATCTTAATTATTATTACATATATAGAGAACCATAATTGTCAGTGTAAAAATCATTTGTATACTAAGAGAAACAAACTATAATGGAATTCAAAGGTATTGAGACATGATGGATTCCTTCATTTTTTTCCTTTATTTTTTATTTCTTCAAGTTACATCTCAATTGCAGACCCCTCCCTGTTCCCCCTCCAATCCCACCCTCCTACCCTCAACCCCCCATCCTCTTCCCTTTTTCTTTTAAATTTAAGATATATCTTATCTCCCCCTACAGTTTCCCCTTTCAGTCCAACAAATGACTCTTTATCTTATAATAATAAATACAATACAAAACAACAGAGGTAATTAGGCCACAGTTACCAGGGTTATATGGCTTAGTGTACATTTCCAATGTCCAGTACATATGTATTTGGTACCTGACTTTAACATTCCACTATCTAACCATCTCCATGAGTTTAAAGTTCTATATCTGACTCAACATTCATACTAACTTGCAACACAATTTTAAAAGTATCTTCTTAGATCTATAACACTCTCTTGACTCCTAAACAACTCCAAATTTATTTATGAGACTCTAGCTATCTGTTCTTCAACCACCTCAGAGACCTGAGAGGGATAAATATATCTGATTTTATAGGAAGTACAGGGCCTGCAGCTTCCAAAACTAAGAAATGACATACCAGTGGCTGCCTGGACAGTTCCCATTTTCTCTCCATACATTACAGCATCGATCTTCAGTCATTTGGCCCCGTTTCTCTGACAGACATTGATTGTAGAGCAGGGGTTATGAAGGACTTATCTACCCTGTCTTGGCAGAGCTAGGCTGTTGACTTACCTGCTTCCAGGTTTTGTCCTTTTTGGACAGCATTCTGTCTACAGTTGAAGCAAGGGGCTTTTCCTACCAAGAGATAGGCTTGCGACTAATTCAAACATCTCCCACTGGAGGTTCTTCGATGCTCATCTTCTACTTGGAGGAGAATAGGGGGTGCTGTCAGGAGTTGATATGTCTTGATATAAAAAAATCTAAAGTTACGAAAACATCTTTGAATGCCATATTCTGCAGATCTCTTGAGGTTTTTGAAGAGGCCCTATCTATCTCTTATATTAGGGTAAGCTGATGTTGCTTGTCTCATAGCAGGTTTATTTCTGATTAGCTTAGAAAGTAACTATAATAGGCTGTCATAGTACCTAACAGAATGACTGGCTTGCATAACCATTAGTTTGCATTTCTTAATTATCCTAAACAATTTATGACAATTAGTAGTAAAAGGCCCATTTCATGTTTTTTCTTTACCTCCTAACCCTTCCATCCCATTTCTCTGGGGTGGGGTGTCCTTATATAACAGTCCCTCATCTCAGTTGAGAGGTCGTATGAGGGCCAAGAGCCTCCTCATTCATTGGGGGGTCTATGAAGCAGTACCATCAGTGAAAAGTGTCTTGTTGCTCGGGAGAGAGAACTACTAAACAAACAAACCAATAAGCATAAAAAAGACTAAAAAATAGAAAAAATATAACTAATATATAAAAAATAAATAAAAATTAAAAATTAAAAATAAGAAGTCTATTTCCAAGTTCCCTTTGGTGTGTTAGTTGTAGTATCGATCCCTTCTACTATATAGCTAAAATCCTACTATAAGTGAATAGATGCCATATGCGTCCTTCTGAGTCTGGGTTAGTTCACTCAGGATGAGCTTTTCTAGTTCCATCCATTTGGCTGCAAATTGCATAATTTCATTGTTCCTGATAGCTGAATAATATTCCATTGTGTAGATGTACCACAGTTTTTTAACCCATTCTTCAGTTGAGGGACATCTGGGTTGTTTCCAGTTTCTAGCTATTACAAATAAGGCTGCTATAAACATAGATGAGGAAACTTCCTTATGATTCCGTGAGGAGGCATTTGGGTGTATACCCAGAAGCAGTATGGCTGGGTCCTGAGGTAGAGCTAAGATATATATATATATATATATATATATATATATATATATATTTTATTGAACTAGAGTTGTTAAGGATTTAAAAGGATATTTTTGAACCTAAATAAAATATTTCGGTTTATAAATATAACATATGATAGAAAATATTTAGGTTCAGAACTTTAGACACATTGATATGAATAAATGATTTATTTCTTCAAGGTTACCTGATAAAAATAGGCTAAATATTATATATGTAAAATTTATATATGATTTTCCTGATTGTTTCTTATTGGTTATTATTGTATGCAGTTTTAAAAATAACCTTTTTATTAGACAAAAAGGAGTAATTGAAGCACTGATCTGTTATATATTCTAAATGTTATTTAATTGTTCCCAGAGGACTGCTTGCTGTATATTATGTGGCTTGCTAACCACTGTCGCTGATTGTTTGAATAAATGCTGAGTCCTGAGATTGGGTAGACAGAGAAGTAGGCAGGGCTGAGTTGCATGGGATTTTGAAGCAGGGAGATAGATTGGAAGAAGAAGAAAGGCAGAATGAAGGAGACATGCACATGGATTAGAGATGGAAGAAGATCAAACCATTTGGCATGTGACATCAGTATAGCTCGAAGAAAAACAGCCCAGGGGACTTTTGTTTATGTTATGAGGTTTAATTTGTGAAATATAGTATAAGATATCTTAGATGGCATAAAATTACACAATCCAGATTAAGGGTTGTTAAAATCCATCATGTCTCTGTGTGTTATTATTTCTAATAACGAGTTAAGGATTAACACTGCCAATATATTTACTAAATATTTTATGCATCAAAAGAATCCAAATGAAAAGAGGATGGCAGGAAAAGTGGCAATTACATTGGTGGTTTCTGTGTATAATGTGCAACAGACACACTCAGTCAGTGGGATCTGGGGCATATACCGTAGCTGGATGCTTGGTATTAGATCGATCCCTAGTATCTATTAGATCCAATGCTTTCTGAGATTTTCGTACTGTAAATCTGACCTTATAGCAGTAGATGATTGCTTATATTTGGATATCTGGCTGTGTCCAATTACCTAAGTGCAAAGTTTTTATGTTGTAATTAGAGCACTACCTAGGATATTTATGTTTTCAGGCTGTCCAAAAAAAAAAAAAAAAGATACTGGGAATATCATTTTAAATACATCTTTCAGTTCCTGCTCTAAATATTCTCAATTTGCATAGTGAATTTCAGAATGTCTTCAGAAGAGAGAAAATATTAAAAGGTATTTATTTTTGCAAGGAATGTCTATAATATTTGCATGTTCTCAAACATGCCCAAGTTGTGTGGAAGCTTTTTTGTTTATTTGCACAAAAGAACAGCAGACTAAGTGAAAAATACCCACTGACATTGAAGTTAGGTTCACTAGGAGCAACTCAGCCTAATGTGTAATTTCAGGAATATCTATGAATTACCATAGAGAACTGATTGGTTGAGGCACAATGCTAATAGAAATACATTGTTCAGTCACAGGAACCATCTATTACAAAGACATAAAAAACCCCATATGTAAATTTCTTTATAAGGGAGGTATTTAATATGAACATGTCACCATTGACACATAATGTATTCATTTCCCAAACTGCTTCCTGTCACTACAGACATCAGTGAAAGAAAGGAGAGGGAAGGAAGATCAAACAAACTCTTAGAATTATTATTTGCCAAAGTTCAACAAAAGTATAAAACCAATTATGGTGAGTTGAACATCAGAGAAACTTGGGGGAAAAGGCATATTAGGTTCACAGACCAGAGAGCTGCTTGGAGGCCAATAATGTAGATTAAGCATATATTAGAGTTGAAACCATCTTGATATTTTAAGAATGACTGCGGAGGACTGTCAGTTCTATACCACTTCATCAGTGGATGTCAAAAGTTGAAACAGTTTCTGCACATTCCTAGTCTCTGTCAGTAATTGAAGTCAGATTCCAAAGCACCTCCCATGGGGAAGACACAGAACTACATACTTGAGATGAGGGTGTCACACCTTAAATTTGAAGCCTTAGTTTCAGATAAGATCACAGTTCCTGTACAGGAATCAGGAGGAGGTAATTCAGAGCAGGGAGGATTTTCATCAAATAATTGCTGTATTTACTATGTTCCATTGGCTCTGCCTCCTGTCTATTTCTGTTGTAGATTTCCTTCACTTTAGCACCATATAGTCAGGATTTTACTAAAGCCAGGAATATCTGAGACCTGGAATTTAGCCAGAGCCAGACTGATAATTTTTTCCTTGCAGACATACTTACTTTCTCTTCTTGCATCTGATTGAAGAAGTGTGTGAACTCAAATGTAGAAAACAAGAACAAATTAGGAGAGAGATCTCACACGTAGGCATGGCATATACAGTCTGCTGTAACCTTGGAGATGTTCCATAGAGCTTCTGACTCATTTATCTGTCCCCCTTCCCTGCATTGTGCATCAAAAAATGTGGAAATCTGAGGATGGCCAGAAAAAAAAAAAAGAAATTAATGTGGTGATATATGTGTGTAATGAGCAACAGACACAACCAGTCAGTTGAACCTGAGGGCCCATCCTATACCTGGCTGCTTGGTAATAGATCTAGGCCAACTATATTGTGCCATGTGATTTCTGAGATTTTCATATTGTGAGTCTGACATTTCTCATCTGCTATCTCTGAGAGAATACAGAGGGTCTCATCTGGTCTCTAGGAGGAGACAGATATTCTCCTGTGATTTTTCTGTGAGGAGAAGAGAGTCCTCATCTGGTTTCTGTGATGACAGGACAATCCTCATCTGTTTCTAGAAGGACAGAAAAGTACTCACCTGGTTTATTGGAGGACAACACAGTTCTCATCTGGTTTCTGGGAGAACAAGATAGTTCTCTTCTGGTTTCTACTCTAGCCAGTGTTGGAGTTTTTGTACTGCAGGCCATAGAGCTCTCTGGTAGACCTATCTAGCCTTTAATTTGGCTTTTGCATTCTGGAGTATGTTTGTCTCTGTGTGTCTGTCTCTTGAATGTCTCTTAGTATTTTCTTGTCAATTACCACTCACTATGTCCAACCAGCTGGATAATCTGGTCCTGATAAACAAGATCAAACAACAGAAAATGTTTCTTAATTTATCTGTGGATCCTACCTGTGCCATGCATTCTTTTGATTGCAGAACTGTATGTCACTTGTGAGAGCTTATATATTGAATGAAAAAAAGGACCAAACACAAGCAGTTGCATCAGACATTACAAGGTTCATTATGGAGGATGCTGAGGAAAATGCTGAGAAACAAAACAACAAATGTTAATATTAAATTGCTTAACAGAATTTTCATTCTTATTCAGGCTCCTAATAAGTTTTCTTTGTCCAAAATCAGATCTTAATTCAAACGATGTGACTTGTATAAGGGAATGTGAGGTAAAACTAAAGCAGCAACAGCAGGAGTTTGCATGCAGGGAAAATATTCTTGTCATGCAACCAGTAACCAAGGAACAGGAGAGGCAACAGTATACTACTCAAATCCAGTACCTCGAGCAAATCCAGCAGCTGAATTTGGGTCAACATGGGTCGACCCAGAGATCAACTTGTTTTTCCTAAAATGAAAGGAGAAGAGGAACATACTAAAAACAAACTGGAACAAGCCCAAAATGAGCTGAGTACCTGGAAGTTTCACCTGATAGGTAAACAAATCATACTCCCCAGTCAATATCTCTTACAGTCCCACCTCAAGAAATCTGTGGTGGGACAGCCAACTACTTGGTTCCACACCAAAACTCAGAATTTTTGAGCCAAAAAGCCACATTCTTATACTGTTCAGCTTGTAATGGTTAATGTAAAACTTACCAGATGAACCTTATGTTTCAGCTTCTTTTTCTTCCCCTTTCCCTTGCTTTAGAAGCCTGATGCCATCAGACTATTCTGAAGAAGAGGCAACCTCCAAAAAATTCCCCTTCTAGGACATGTAGAAACTTGAGAAATGTTTCTGTTTGAAGAACATAGAGGAAAAACAGAAGTCTTAATTATGTGTCACACTGTGTCTTCAAACAGTTTGGAGGACTGAAAACCTAGAGGTTTTATATAGAAATTGAACATGTAAAATTCTTTTCTTATGTTTATTTATTACTTCAGGTTACATCTCCATCAAAGTGCCCTCTTTCCATCCCTTCCAGTCCTGCCCTCCCACTCTCTACCCCTTATCCCTTCCATCCCACTCCTCCAGAGTGGAATGTTCCTACATATCAGTCCCCAGTTCAGCAGTCATATGAAGGCCAAGAGCCTCCTCCTACACTGGGGGCCTACAAGGCAGCACCACTAGGACAAAGTGTCTCAAAGACAGTTAACAAAGTCTATGTTCCTGTTCCCTTTGGTGCATTGTTTGTGGTATAGTTATTCTGTATTATATGGCTACAACCCAATTATAAGTGAATAGATGCCATGTACATCCTTCTGAGTCTGGGTTAGTAGAGAAGCTCAGGATGAGCTTCTCTAGTTCCATCCATTTGCCTGAAAATTGCATGATTTTGTTGCTTCTGATGGCTGAGTAGTATTCCATTGTGTAGAAAATTCCAGTAAAATATAAAACAGGAATACACATGGCTCTTAACCTTGAGCAAGGTGACTTAGATACACTGCACATCTGTTCTGCCAATAGGACTGTGTATTTCATTATTGTTGAGCCAAAATTCAAATGAGGTGAATTTTGCTTTTGAAGGGTTTTACTAAGAACCAATATCTAATATCTATGACACAATCAAGTCATAGCTACCAATACAAGTAGTGCATATCTCTATCCATTTTGTTCTGAGCACTATATTGCATAATGGATCCTTAAATTTATGTGATTTTTATCAATGATTTGCTCTTTGAATGGTGGTGTAAACTGTAGAAAAGCTTAACTGAGGATTATACAAATGTGAAAGTGTGGTCTCACACTTTAGGTTTAAACTATTTGAAGAATTATAAACATTCATCTCAAAACTAGATTATATATATAGTACTGAGTATGATGAAACTCCCATTATTCAGTAAAACCTCATCTCATTCAGCAGACACATGTTAAACATTTTTCTCATTGGTGTTAAGTGGGAGAATGTGTTCCTTCATTGTATTTTGGGCTTTTGTATCAAATTCTTGATAGTACATTAAATATGTCTTAAAAAGCAAACAAATAAACAAAAAGAAATGAAACTCGTTTAAATGTACATGATTATTTCCAATCCTTTCATGAACTTCTATGACAATCTATTTGGGTAATGCAAGCTGATTGCTGGCCAGTCTACCTCATGGTATTGCTAAACATTAGTCTTAATTTATCATGAAAATATGTTTCCTAGGTTAATCAGTTAATAAATGGTTAAAAATATACAGTTTGCCTGTATTTCCTACTCACTCAGATAACTTTATCTAAATATAAGATATGAAAGTTCAGAGAATCTTAATAAACTTGGACTGAGTAATTTTGATTTTCTTTGCTTAAATTGTCGAATTTTTGCTAGAAGTGTAGGTTAACTTAAAAAAATATTAACAGATGATTTCATTAGTTAATCTTTGTATATTGATGCACAGTTAGTGGTAAGGTATTATACCTATGTAATTATTAAAAGTACAATGTAAAGTTCTAGTCCTTTTGAAAGCCATTATCACAGTCTCTAGGATAATTATGGTATACAAGTTATGAAGGAAAGCTACTAAGAAAGTGTCTAGGGGTAAGAGAAGGTTGGAGGATGAGAAAAAATGATTGAAGGTATATTGTAAATCCAAGATACTAAGGTTGAAGTTTGAGAAGAAAGTCATTGAAGTTATATTATAAATGCAAATTTGCAGTCATTCAAACTTATGGTTTTGCTATTTACTATTTTATTTAATCACAGATGTTATCTAAGCTAATCAGATGTTAAGTTGCTAAAGACAAACAATATTGGCCTATTTAAATATATTGAGATGAATAGATAGTCTTCAAAAACCTCAGAGATCTATGGAATATGGAACTTAAATGTTCAATGGAAAAGCTTAGTATGACAGAGACCTCAGCATCTAACAGTGTCCATAAAGCCTCCAGGAAGATATGGGCACAAAATCATATGACTTCACCTGGATTGTGATATGCTAGCTACTGGAATAGACTAACCAGTGTCTTGACCTGCTGCCCGAACCTGCTCAAACTGCAGACAAGCAGGACATCATAGATGTCTCATTTTACCTACACAAGGTAAGGTAAATCTTTCAAGTTCCTCCTCCACAGGAAAGCCTCTCAGATTTTCTGGGCCTGGCAGCAAAAGACTGATAATGCCCTAGCAACTGTGCCTGCAATGGAACCATTGACATCTCAAGAGACTATTGGGAAGTCCATCTGGGTTGTATGCAAGCTTCTGCCGTATTAATTGATAATTTATCTTTCTGAGATCTCAGATGGGTCTGAAGAACAATTTAATAGCAAAAAACTCCCAAAAAACAAAAACAAAACAAGACTTCAGATGCCTTTTCACTCATGCTCATATATAAAAATCAGGCCTTAAGCTTTATTCTTCTAGAGCTGCTACTGCTAGGCCCCCAAAAAATCTACCTTGTTACCAGTATCAGAAAACAGTTAGGTCCTTACTCCAAAGTAATACACCACCATGTTAGTTCATGTTAATTTATTAGCTACTTAAAACTACTAGGTCTTTGCTCACATATTTCAAGTTAAATGATAATGCTGGTAAATACAATCAGAATTGTTCCTGATTTCTTGCTCTTGGGATTCTTCTGTTAAAATTCCAATAAGTTATTAGTCTAACTTTGGGTTAAACATTTGTACACACACACACACACACACGTGTGTGTGTGTGTGTGTGTGTGTGTGTGTGTGTATAAACTTTTCATACCATGTTAACCCAAGATTGTTTCAAAAGTCTTTGTCATAGTAGAAGATACATGGACCATTTGGATTATACTTCCTATGGTAATTTATGCTCAGGTGTCTGATGGGACTGATGGCTGGCAGACAGGTTTTCCTCATATCAAAAATTAAAATATAAAACTTGTTACTGTTCCTTTATTTAAAAATATTTTTACAAAAATAGTTTTCATTAATAACTACTCATGTCTCTGTTATTGTGTGAGCTTTGAGGTCTACAAAATTATTCTATATAAAAATATGAGGATAAAAAATGTTTGAGAGTCTAAAAAGATGTTTTAAAATTAATAAATACAGGTTATAAAATTAAAAGATATAGAAACTTTAATAAAGATAGATGATTTAAAATATATAAAAGGAATCAAAGGAGTCATAGAACTTGGATCCACTTGCTACAGATCAAATAGAATTACAGATAAATACACAGACTTGTTCTTGAAAGTGGGAATTTTTCCTTAGTCTTGGGATTCTTCGCCTTCTCCAATATCTAGCCAGTTTTAAATTCCGTGCCTATTTTATGTTTGACTCAGCAGATTCGCACCAGGGTGAAAGGCTCTATACAGGTGCCATGTGTGAACTAAAGCTGCTGAGGTCTGAACTCCCAGAATGATGTAAAACAGTCCAGTCCTGTTAATGTGATTGCACCTTGTCTTTAGTAAATGTCCCATTGCCCTGCCTTTGACTAGTGTTTCATCCTTCCTGGGCCCCAATAACAATGTCCTAATGTCAGCTGAAAGTAATTACAGAAGGGGGTATTTTATCGATTGTCTCATCTAACAGGCTGAAATGCTATGGCAAAAGGAGCTCTCCAGCATAAGACACAAATGGATATCTATAATGCCAGCTGATATACCACTGTCATCACTAATCTAATTGTGTCCGTGGTTCTTTTTCTCCTGGCTCATGGTCTTTTGAGCCAAATACAGAACCCATGGCCTTAGTCAGAGAGGCCCTACCAAAAAAAAAAAAAAAACTGAAATGAGAACAATCACAGAATTGGTATGAGTCCATGTTTATTTAATTTGTCTCCATGATTGGCTACTATGCTCTTAGTTATATTGAACCTCTGACTCTTTTGCAGATTGCCCTCATGTTTGGTCCCAGTTCCAGTTGTTGGAAATCCATGAGTGCAATTGTGTTTAAATACCCATCTATTATTGTTTCAATGAATATTTATATTACCTCTGACTCATTTGACATGGTGTTCCTCACAAGTACTAAATTTGAAAGCAGTCTAGGCTTGTAATCCAGTAATACTCAGATATTTCTATTATTATCCCACCTTCTGGTGACATTGCACATTAATGACATAATGCATGGCTTTTAATATGAGTATGTTGAAAAAATTATCAGTTGCTCAGATTTCCAAGCAAGTATGATGGTGACTGAGGCATCTATCTTGCAGTACACAGTTTAACCTTAAAAAAATAACACACTAAATATACCTGGAGGATCCTACTGCTGCTCATTCTAGGGAGCCACATATTTCTGTGTCCCTCATATGTGGAATGGAAAGTGATTCACCATGCACTTTGACAGATTTTTCTCCAACTAGATGCCTTCTATCAAAAGAAAGAAAATATTCAGTGCCAGGAAAGGGTTACTACTCCCCCAAAATATCACAAAATATTTCCAAAGCTATAATTAATTCCACTTAACCTGATGTTGAGGCTCTATTGATTACTATTTACTTATGTCATCAAATCAGAAAAATTGCTCTGGTGGCCACAGAGAAACTTCACCCCTACTGACTAAAATTATGGTGCTGAAATGTATATTGCATATTACTGGAGGAGAAAAGAAATCATAAATATCATCAGCTACAAATATGGTGCCATAGTGACACAAATATACACCTTCTGCACTTTGATTAGATATATGACACATTCAATGATTTAGCAGCCATCCCTCATCCCTGATACTGCTAAATTGTTCAAGAATCTCAGACTAGATATTTCACAGGCTGAGGGAAGAAAATTCTACTTATATAATTTTGCTAAAGGAATATTGAAATAACACCAGTCCCCAAAACATAATGACATACCCTTAAATCAGAGCATCCCTCAGATTTCATTTCATCTTGCAGTAGGTGGAATATGACACATAGATGCTCAGTTTGGCTATGTGTAGAGAGTGAGAGACTTTGGAGCACTAGTCCCTAATTGGCATGTCTTCATGAAGCATCCCCCTTCAGTTTTTATGGATATATGTGAAAAGAAGAGAGAAAAAATGTAAAAGCCACAAGGGGTGAGTGACTTACAGGAAACAATACTTTCTAGACATATTAACTACATATATAGGAACTCACAGAGGTTGTAGCAGCCCATTCAAGGCAGGCAGAGGTGTAAAACTGAGAGAAATCATAGTACTAAGAATAGAAAGTAAACACAGTATCACTTTTAACCAAGAAGCTATTTGGAATTAATATAAGCTAGATAGAAAGGGAAAAATATCAGGTTTCCCAATGTAGTGCTAATGGTTATAACAAGCATTGCAGGGTAGGGTATATGCAGAGGAAGAAAAACATATTCCTTTTTCTTTTTTATTCTTCTTTTGTGGGCTTTGAATTCATTTCATTTTGGTAATTTCTGTCTTATTTCTGTCTTGGTCATTTTTTTCCCTTGGAGAGAGAGACAGACACAGAGAGGTTGATCCTGAACACAAGCAAGAGTGAATGAAACTCTACTGTTAGGGAATAAGGGATAGCTAGGATTAGTTGAAAAAGAGAAGACAGTGATTAAAATATATTGTATAAAAGTTTAAATAAAAATTGCAAATTAAATATTTATACATATATATTAAAAATACAATCCAACAGAGAGATTGATTTTTTTACACTTTTGTATGGCAAATGTGACCTAAATATTTATGACTAGCTTAACAGGCATGAAGACTTCATATAAAGTAATATATATATATATTACATTTTAATTATCAATCATATTTATTAATAAGTATAAACTATGAGATTAGGCAGCCAGAGCAGCAAGAGGCTTAGCAGAGCAGCAGGCGGTCTGGCAGCAGGATATCAGCTGACAGGCCTGGCCCGCCTTAATCGGCAGCCTGATTTATCCTGGGCAAAGAGCCCCAGACCGATTGTGGACTACACCACCTGTAACCTAAACTCTGTTAAGCAATATAAGTTGTTATATTATGCCAGTAGAATTACCGGTGGCTTGGCGGGAGACTCACTGGAGAAAGATAGGAGGCAGGGAGTCCGAAGGACCTGGATTGCTTGGACTGATGGCCTATAAGCTGCCATAGTCCTTTTCCCAATAATTAAATACACCAATACCTTTTAATGTTTCAATATTTAACCCCTAGTGGGGCAGATTCTCAATTAGCTACTCTAAATTAACCCAGATCACCTAATCCCAAACCACCATGTGCCTGTAATTACCTTCCAGCATTCTCAAATATGTCTATCTGCTTCCATGATTCCTGGTCGAATGAGCTAATCTTCTGTGTAAAACACAGTGTTCCTGTTTTAATCTCAGGAAATCCTATCTTCCTAAACGCCTTCTGCCAAGTTCATTGGCCATAAGCAACTTTTATCTACCAATCAAGAGAATGCCTCAGAAGGGGCAGTAACCAGATCTATTGATCTGAAATCAGTCTATCAGAAGCAACGGTATTAGTCCTTCCCTAACACACACACACACACACACACACACACACACACACACACACACACA
>CAJQZJ010034439.1:541361-580073 GCA_907164525.1 Lophiomys imhausi
ACACACACACACACACACACACACACACACACACACACACACACACACACGGAGATGGATTCACAGTAGAATGTTAAAGTAAGTTGCCAAATAGATATGGACTGCACATTGGAAATATATGTTATGCCTTATAATTTCCATAATTATGGCCTAATTATTGTTGTTGTTTTGTATTTTATTTGTTGTTATAAGAGAAAGAACCATTTATTGAACTGAAAGTTGGAGTTGTTGGGGGGGAGATATACCTTTAACTTTTGAAAAAAGGAAGCAGATGAGGGGGTGTGAGGGGAAGAGAATGGGAGAGAGGGACAAGTGGGGATAGTAGGGAGGGGATTGTGACTGAGATGTAGCTTGAAGAAATAAAAAAATAAAACTTTTAAAAATGTATACATATATGAAAATGATCTAAATAAAATTGAAAAATCATGCAGACACATGCAACTGGTCATATTTTTCACCAAAGTTTCCAATACTGACATTGGTTTACATTTAATTGAATTGTTATCCAAATGGGTACTCCATAAATTTCCAAACAACTCAAGATGTTGTCAAGACTATAGATTTCTCTCCCTAAACTAACAGCAAAGCACTAGAAAACTCATTTAAAATGGAATTATCAAGTCAGTGCCCACATACAGACTTCATGCCTTAATTTCAGGGTCTTTGGTAAATTATCATATTCTCTATGCTCTCGAAAGAGAAAGATAAACACCAATCCAGCTACAAACCCTTTATCTACAATGGTGTACACACTGCAAGAAATGCTAGAGCAATGGTGTCACAAAACTTGTGGGAAGAGGCAAACAATAACTCACTTGACTTAAGGTTAACTCCATGACATGGAGCCCATACCCAACATTGTTTGGGAGATCAAGAACTGTGATTGGATAGTACAGGGACCTAGGGAAAAACCACACATTACTGTTCTAAAATAGAAAATAAATGCAATGACATAATGACACCTAATGATTTTCTGCTTTACTGGTAGACTAGTGCCTTGTTCAGCTATCAAGAGAGAAACTTCCTAATGCATCAGATTGAAACAAAAATAGAAACCATTATCCATATATTAAAGAAAGAATGAGAGATCTTAGAAGATTCAGTCCTAAATGAAATGTATCTATCCTACCCTTAAATTCAGAACTCTGGGAACATCATAGAATAGGAGGTAGAGAAAGTATATAAGAGCCAAAGGTGATGCAGCACATCAAAGCCTATCACCATCTAAATCAACATAAACACAGCTTATGAGTACTTATAGAGATGGAATCAGCATGCACAGGTCCTGCCTCAGTGTGTAGCAGTTCCTACACACATACACTATGGCTTCCAGTTAACTGTTTTTATGGGATTCCTGGGTATGTAAATGAGTGCATCTTGAATTCTGTGCCTTCTCTTTGGCTCAATTCCCTCTGTTGATTTGTCTTGCCCAATATTGTTATGATCATTTTTGTTGTATCTTATTTTATTTAAATTCTTGCATTTTTAAATGAATAAATGAATGAACAAAAGAATGGATAAATGAAAATATATCCAATAGTATGAAGGTTCAAAACTGAACTGTCACTTGTAACTAATGAGAGAACCAAATATGGCTTTTCAGAAAGAGTGACACTGGGTATATCCATCACTCTAGGACAGGATTTGTGTTCAAACAAACTTACAAACAGATTCCACAATTTTTGAGTTTTTGAATGTGCTTCTAACTGGGTACTAGTTTCCTTCTAAGAAAATGATCTATAAAACTTCTGTATTTAGGCTTAGGATAGAAGAAAATACATACAATATAGCAAATCTTACAAATTTCTGTTGCATACCTAACAAATGCAAACATTGTCATTCCAGCAAATAAACAGGAAAGCTACTAGTATTGCAATCATACTTACATTCTTTAGGATACTTTTAATTGCATTTGCTATGTGAGTGAATGTTATGCCTTGTCAGTACAATTATAATGTGATGTTAGAAGAAACTCATTCCTGCATATCAATATTAATCAATTCCAATGTGTCACAAATTCTATGTAGGAATGCCCTCTATATCACAAAGAAGTGTGGACTTCTAAAAGGGGCCTTGTGAATTCTTTATACATATACTCTGAGTTATCTTTGTCTAAAGAGATATAGTTGTTAGCATCTCTGTCAGCCTTCCTTGGAAGTTTGTGGGTAAGAATGAGCACCAGAATGAACAAAGTCTTCTACTTAATAAACAGACTGAATAAAATAAAGCATCATGTCATTTTCTCTAATCCACTGCGTATGTTGATGTAATTCAGCATTTCAAATTACTCAGATATTCTGAATTGCCTTAACCTCTATTTCTGTTTAATGTGAATTTTTAATATTGTGATAATTTAATTTATACATGTGTACATGTCTACAAGTGCTCACATAGGTCTTAACAGGACTTCTGGTCCTCTGGATGTGGAATCAAAGTTAGCACTCGGCCACCCAGTATGGGTGAAAAGAACCAAACTGTGGTCCTCTACAATAAGAATGAACAGTACTTACTGGTGAAGAACTTTAAATTCTAGTTTCCTGACTTGGACCAGATCTCTATGTCTAGGCTAGGATATTGGACTTTTAAAGATAATACTTGCCAGTTTATTTGCACCAAGACCAAAGGGACTTTCATGACAAATGAAAGCACAGGGAGATCATTTTGTATTTTGACATTTATATCCCCAGATACTTTCTGAGATCTCTGACCTATGAATTAATATGCTTAAAGCATTTGCCATACTCACATATACAGCAAACCTCTTTCTTTAATTAACATTCCTGTCCACTCAAGCACAAATCTAACCAACATCAACCAATAATGATCACATGAACCTATTAGAATAAATGAATACTAAAGAAAAATAATTTATATGGTGTGTGGAATGCAATTTCATCGTTTTCTAAGTTGCTTTTATGTATCTACAGTCTTTTTTGTTTTTATTTATGATGTAAAATCTTCATACTAAAACAACTGTACAAATAAGGAAAATTTTAACCTGTTTATGTTAGCTCTTTTATTTTTGAAAAACTTTAAATGCAACCATTAAAGCTAAAATAAATTCAATGAGTATATTATCCCCTTTTGACTAAAAATATATTAGTGATATATGAATATACTTGTACGTAAATAAATGAAATAATATAAAATGAAAAATTGGCAATAGATTTGAAAGTGAACAATAACAACTATGTAGGAGAGTTTGGAAGAAGGAAAGGGAATGAGGATAATGCAATTATGTTATCATTTATAGAATGCATTTATATAAAGGAAAGTACAAAATACTACTGGTATAGTATAAAGAAAAATATACTCAAACAATTACAAACATAGTATTAAAAACTGGTTTTAGTAGTCATAAATAAACAATATATTATAAACAATACATATATATGTACATGTATATATATTTATATATGTTTCAAATATATACTAATATATATAACAAATCTTCGAAGGTTAATAATTAAATGTCTATGAATAATAGCACCTTCCACCAAGATTTATGACACGATTTGTATTTGAAATCAGAATTGTAGCAGGAAGTGTCTGTCTCCATAATATTGTCTTCTGAAGTCCACAGAAAAATACACATGAACTTAGAAATAAATAAGGATGGAGGAAGTAAAGAAGATGGGATGGAAAGGAAAGAGAAAGGGAGGGAGGAAATGGGAGGGAGAGAGAGAGAGAGAGAGAGAGAGAGAGAGAGAGAGAGGAAAGAGAGATATGACAGAGACATGAGGAAGTGTTACTTATAATACAGGTAATTGAGAAATTTTGTAGATATCAGTGATCTACATAACTCTGAAGAAGGGATTGGATACTTATAAATGATTGTAAAATTTTTTCATAAAGGAAATAGTTGAAAACTTCTTCACACTCAAAAAACTTGAGTGGTGTTCTCCTGAACTGTGCATGCACAATATGACCATAGTCAAATGTTTATCTAATTTCATCTTCCCTTCTATCTCTTTTGAATAATCTGAGTATGAAAATACAAACAGCATATGAATTCCGTCTAGGATGGGTGAATAAACTCAACAGCAAGGTCTTTTAAAATATATTTCTCATGCTTGAACTAGACACCATATTCCATTTAGACTAGTGAATTGACAGGATGTGGTTTCTGGATCAAACTGCAGTCTCACTATAATGATTGTGATGGCTTCTTTCCTGCAATTCTCAAGGTCATACTTCCTCTGAGAAATAATTCCCAAATTTATATTTAACAAGTTTTGTTGAGTAATATCGACCAGTTTATTACAGTGATATGTGTAGGGACATGACACTCAATAAGTTGTCCTTATCTCTTCATATATTAATTTTTGTTACTGACTTCTGTCTTCTTTTATACTAGACCTTCTTACACAAATTATATAATTTCTCAGGGAGGATGTCCTTCTATTTGTACTCCATGAGACACTTGTAAGATTTTCTCCAACTCTTCCTCCAAACTAGTCAGATTTCTCTTAGTATGTTAAACACTATAATCAAAAGTAACATTTGGAGTCTGTGCAAAAAAGACAAGCTATGCAACAATGCACAGAACTGGGGCATATAGAGAGCAAATAATGTATCCCATGAAGTCCACCATGCCAGCAGGAATAGGAGTGTCCATGTGGTGTGGGCAAGTGGTGCCTTCAGAGGTTGCCCAGTTTGTATGACAGGATCATCTGGGCCAGGGAAGATAACCATGAGCCTGGCTCTGCAGGAGTACTTATGTTGCCATAGTAGCCCATGCTACCCTTTTGATAGTGAAATTTGTCAAGGTCTCAACAAAACCCTTGGTGTTAGTCCTGAGGATAAAGAAGATACATAGCAGTGGTGGCAATTCTCTTTGTAGATGCATGCTTAGTGTGCATAATAAGCTTTATATCTCCTTACATGCAGGATGGCAACAATGCCAGGCAGATTAGGAGGGTGCAAGTTTACTCTTCTTTGAAGAATTGCTGATCCTCTTCTGCATGTTTGTGAACAGAGGGGTGTTCAAGAACTCTCCAAGAAAGAACAAGCAGTAGAAATAAAAGACTTCATTGGAATTAAAGTATGAGAATCCAGACAAGGAGCTGGTGATGAAAATGGTTTGATCTGATGTCAATGCCTGTGTCTAGCAAGTTACAGAGCTTTTTTCAGGAATGGGATATCATCCCTGTGGATGCCTCCTATGTAGAGAAAGAATTGTATATGTCAGAGAATAAATTTGAAATGGCAAAAACATGTGTTAATGTATAAGAAATACCAGCACAGAAAATCAACAAAGTGGAAATGCAGTAGGTGCAGGATTTTGCAGAAAGTTGGACCTATCCTCTAAATGAATTCTTGAGAGAAGGGGAGAATACTTGCCATGCCTTCATTTTGGTTGGCTTCTGGATGTATATATCATCATCTTGTCAGTTTTATACATCTGACAGCTATGTATGAGGGCAAAGAGAGGCTGGATGGCTGTATGACATTCACTCTGATATATGAGGACTGCCACGTGGCAGTTCTAAATCCTGAATATTTTTAATACCTGAAAGAAAACATTGTGCTAGAAAGTGGGGACCAACATACAAGAACAACCCCTACTTTAAGATGGTTTTGGAACAGTATGATTTGCTGTTTGGAGGAGATATTCAAGTCCTCAACCAGAATTACTGGAAGGAAGGTCTTCATCACAATCATCTTATCCCCATTGGGCTTAAGGAAAAGTTTAAAGATACAAATGTTGATGCTGTCTTTCCATTTCAGTTGCTCAAACCAGTGAGCAATGGTCATGTTCGGATAATGAAGGACAATCACAAGCAGCTTCTAGGAAGGGGCTACCATTGCCCTGCCTCTTCCTACATCCTCTTCATGGCTGGACTTGTTAATGTCCCTTTGATGTGACAAATAAAGCAGCATACAAAATTACAAGAATTGTACTTCACTGTCTAGAGAGTCTTGGGTGACAGTTAAGATAGTTTCTTCTAATGTCACATTTCAAATCTTTCATACATTCTAGTTGCCAAGTGAGAACTGTCGATGCTGTAGCAATTCTCAAGGATTCCTGAAGACAGAAAAGACCAGCACATCCCTAGTATTTGTCAGATACTGACAGTGAATGATCTTCCATACAATGCATCCCTTCGAGACATAGGCATGCATGACACATGTTAAAGAAGTAGTAATTTCAGAGGCAGGATCACATTTTCTAAATAAAAGAGAGGGGAAGGTGACTCAGAGCAGGAATGCTAGGCATTAAAAAATGATACCATAATTTTGCTACTTTCCATTGGCTCTGTCTCCAGCAGATTTCAGAACAATCTTCCTTTTCTTGGTCAGTTTTGGTTATAGCCAGGACTAAATGAATTCTGAACTATAGCCAGTAGCCTGACTGGTAAAAACCCTCAATGCATAGAATTTATTTCAGCTGTCTGGTGTTAGTATTCAAATAGTGAATAGACTAAAAATCAATTAGAAGACAGATCTCAAATTTAGAAATGGAAAGCAAAGCCTGCTGTAAACTCAGAGAATTCCAAAAGAGCAGCTGATTGATATATTTATCCCTCTCCCTGTTTTTGTAGAAGCAGAAGCAAAACTGAAAGTGAATGACAGGAAAAATATAATTTACCCAGGTCCTTGGCTACAATTAACATTAGATATAACCAGCCAGTAGTATATGTGTGCTGATCATGCATCTGTCTGCTTGGGTCTACAGGCTAACCACCTACAAGAATGCCTAAATTTTTCTCTGGACCATTATAATTCTGGGATTCCAAGGTCAGTGGTTTTTGACTCTTTTTGATAGCCTGTGTAAGTTTTGACAAATGCAATGATTATATGCTTGAATTATAGCACTATATGAAATATTTGTGCTTATTATATAGCCTCAGCTTTGTTCTTGGATTGAAAGTACATAAATTACTTTCAAGTCCTGCTCTAAATATACCCAATTTGAATACAGAATCTCACAGTGTCTTGGCGATAAAGAACTAATCAAGAAATATTTATTTTAGAAATAATGGTTTATATTACATGTATATTGTCACCACTTCCATGTTTAGATGCATGTTTTCTATGTGACTCCACATGAGTTTGTGTGCAGGTGGCATTCATTTTTTTTCCAGGTACAGTTCATATCTATCCAGGAAATATCTATAAAATATTTTCTTCAATATTAATATTTTTTAAATACACATTCCATTTATTAATTATGTTACAATTCATAATACAATAATTACAATCACATGAAAACTTTCCTTTATTTTTGTCAAACTCCTGTTTCTACAAAAGCATTTGATTACAACTGACAAAAGAGAGTAGGGCCACCATATATAATGGTTAATAGCTTCATTTATGTTAAGACCAAAGTGAAGCACCACCACGTCAAAACTTCACTTGTTGGCCAAGTAAGCAACTTGTTTGTTGAAACAGATGTTTCTTTTTAATCCTAGAAGAAAACATCCTCAGTTTTCTGTGCAATTCCCAGGGTAATGTATGCAGGGATGACATAGTTTTTATCCATGATATTGAAATCTCTAATCACTTTCATAAGACTTTAGTAAGACATCACTTTCATGGGCTATTATCAGAGCAATATTAATATTTTAATATCAAAAGTTTTCAAAAGTTTACCTTATTCCCTATAGTAAAATTCATCTCCAATAACTACTATCATTATTCTGTCTGAAGTTGTTATACTAAATCACTTTTTAGTAACAACTGATTTCAATTAATGTACCTGTATGTGAATGTACATGAGGTTATCTACTAGAACATAGGTAGAATCTCAGGGTAGCATAGCTGAGAAAATCTGCCCCTCTTGTTCCTGTAAGCACTTTAAATAATATTAACCACCATAATAATGTTTGGCCTTCAAGACACTTGCTGCAGAAACCAGAAGAATTTTGTCCCTGCTGCATATACTCAGGGAAATGTGATTCAAACTCAGCTGGTGGGAATTAAAGAATACAACTGAGCTTACATATCTGACAAACACTTCTTCATACAGGTGTATAATGGCATAACTGGTTGAGATAGTGTTTCTGACAGGTATGGACTTTGCCTAACATGATATGCAAGCTCGCCACTAAAACTCAGCAACACTATAATCACAACTCTTCCCTCATGTGCTAATACAAATATTCCAGAAATAGATCCCAGGTGCTCATATTTCCAAGTGCTCACGTTGCTGACTGAGACATCTACAAGGATGTGCATATCATCATCTTAAAACCAAAAAAGAAGTCAATGAATATAACTCAAAGATCACACTAATGTCCAATCTAGGTAACCATTTACTTATTTCCTATCTCTGAATCTGTCCTCCTCCAGGTATAACATTTGTTTTCTGAATACTGGATTGAAATCTTTGGAAACAAGATAGTTGCTGAGTTGTTCTTTTGTGATTCCCAAAAATCTGGAACCAGAGAAACCCTGAGGACTTTCCCTTACATAAAATTTCAGAATTTACAAACTATACACCTATCTTCATTCCAAATTACTGTGAGATCCCTTTATGAGTTTCTTACAGTATTAGACACTGTTCCCTATGACATTAATATTGCTATTGTTTCTACTCATAAACACTATGGCGTGGTAATGTAATCTCTGCAGCTAACGGTACTAAAAATGTCAAGGTAAACTACATGATTTTCCTAACTTTTTCAAATTCTATAATTTGTTAAATCTTAACAATCATTAGAATATTAGTAACTTGATTCTCAAAGTCACATCTAAATTTTACATTATATCATTGTTGAGTAATTCAGACCTACAACACTCACAGAGGTATAAACTATTCTCAATACAATAATTCTATCACACTACACATGGACTGTGAGATCTTGCACTTTGAGGGAGAACTTTGTTCTGCTAATTTCTTAACCTAGAAAATTTCTAAATGCATTCTATATATCTGTACTTATACCCAGAGAAGTGTTTACTAATCATAATGGCAAAACACTTCATCATTAGGCAGCATCATTATCCAATTACACCAGTGCTCAAACTGGAAAGAAGAACTGAAAGTGCTGTGTCCAACCCCAATTGAGGAATCCACACAGCTCACAATTTCTCTTAGACTCAGAAACTATTACATAAAAAGGGAAGACACACTTTAAGATCCTAAGGAAGAGGACATCTGCTTGAGGAAATTACTTACTAGAAAAAAAAATAAGAAAAATAAAGGAAAAAACCTTGACTACCAAAGAAGAAGAACAACAAAAATCAACATGGCACCATAAATTGTCATGCCAACACATGGGAAAATCTAAGATCCCACAGTTAGATGAAAAGATATAGAGAGATGCAGAATGGTAAATCAAGGAGAAGTAGTCTTCTTCTTGGACAAGCCCATTGATAGGCTACTCAATTCAAAACGGTCAACCCTAAACACAGTTTGATATGATCACCAAATAATTATACAGCATTGATTAGTTAATGTATAAGTTCAGGAAGGAGTGGGGAAAATCTGATTCTTCAGTGGAAGGAGGGTCAACAATTATGTCAGTCATACTCCAGAGTAAGCCCAATGTGCAGTGACAAATTAACCAATTTTTTTTGTGGTTGTGTGTGTGTGTGTGTGTTTGTGGGATTTTATTTGATTTTCCTTTGATAATCTTCCCTCATTATTTTAATGTAGTTTTAGTCCTTGGAAGGTTTGGCTTTCAAATTTTGTTTTTTTTTGGGGGGGAGAAATAGTGGCAGAGGCAGTGAGGGAACATCTATACAAGAGGGAATACCATATACTATGATGAAGTAAATGTGACATAAATATGCAGTACTAGTTTAGCATCCATAAAGGGTACATGTAAAGTTCTACATTAATTCAGTGGATGAAAAAAATTACAAAATCTTTGAGATACCCTACACATCTTCATGATTTAAGAAAAAAAAAACATTAAAAAGCTCGTTCCAAAAATTAAATGACTCTTGATGCAACAGAACATGTCTTTTTGTCCTAGGACTTGGTAGTCAGAGGCAGGCTGATGCACATTTATTTAAGGTCAGCCTCTTTGACAAAGCTATTTTGAGGACAACCAGAGCTACAAAGAAAAATTTTGTCTCAGATAATCCTAAATTTAAAATAAAATATATTTCATAATTTTAAGTGAAATTACATGTTCAGCTCTTAAAAGCCATAGCACCTGCAATTTTAAAAGTAATCTAAGAAAACCAACAAATACCAACCATTGCCAAATCCAATGGAAATTATAAAAGAAGGCATCCTAAGGGACATTAAATGCTCAGCACTTCATTTCTTTAAAATTTTATGCTTAAAGTAAATTAAACAATTTGAAATTTTGTAAAGAAAATTTGTATAGAAAACAGAAATCATTTAAATTATGTTTAAAAATAAGCATGCTTTTGGCAAAACTGTAGTAACAGAGAAATTAAAGTTTTCAAATGAAATTTACACATAAACATAACATAATTCCAAATAACCTTAAACTTAACCATTGAGATAAGATAAAGATAATTATATTTGCTTCATTAAGAAAACTTACATATTCTATTTTTTAAGTTAAATCTTCTATTTTTGGACAACACTTCATTTTGCTGATAGCATTTTTCAAGTACTTCTGAATAATATCACTTTATTTTATGAGAAGTGTTTACATAACAAATCTTAGAAAAAATATAGACTGATTTCAGTGAAATTTTCTGGTTTTGATCATCTATGTAAATTTAGTTATTGAGCTGGTAAATAAATTTAAATTCATGTACTACTTTCATTGAGGTAGCAGATACTTATTTGAAATACTGTGCTGAAATATCCGGTTTTCAATATGGTCATTTCAATGAACAATAACATTTACCACCAGAGTTTTAAAGCATATAGAATGCTAGGTGAGGGAAAATGTGAAAAATGTGAATTAGTACTTTTAAAGATTTTTAAAAGAATTTCTATAACAAAATCTATTAATATATAGAGGTCCTTGCAAAATGCTAAGTACACCAATCATGGTTATAACCCTCCACTCCCAAATAACTTATTTCATCAATCCATACTCCCCTCGTTTCAGAGCTATATAAGTCTTTTTATTATCATATCTTCCCTTGACCAATTTTCTTATGAATATATCATTATGTAAAGCCTAAAAATGTTATGGCTCTGTTATTTCAAAATGAAAAAAAAAATGTTTGCTTTGTTGAATTGTCTCTGTACACTATCACAGCTGAGTATCAGGTAAGAACCTAAATTCTTTCCATTTTAGATGCTTCAAAAAAGGGGGAGATATAAGGAATTAAATTAACATAGGAAATAAAATCCAAGAGAATATATGTGATATTTGCAATTGAATACAGAACCAGAACTTTGAACTGCCCAACCTCAACAATACCCCGTGAATGAACTTATAGAGTGCATGAAGAGGTCAGTTCTACAGACCCAAAATCACAGGATCTCTATGACACAAGGCATCAGCAGGATATCTGAGTAGAGTCCCCCATTTCCCAGGCATCTCCCAGGCACTATCTCTGCCTGAAACTCCAGACCCACAGGGTCATCAGTACCACCAACTAATTTACCCCAATCCCTTGCCTGCTGGATCACATAGGCAAATCTTCCAGAAGTGCACTCTGCCTTCAACCCCATCACCTCGGTGCCACATATAACTGCATTCAAAGACTCAGGCAGCCATCAGAAACGACCAGGTGAGGGTCCTCCCCAAACCTAAAGACTGCCTGGCTGTGTAGACAAACACTAAAGCACTCCATTCTGCCCCTTGACCCACCCTGTCCATTTCCTGGTGACCACCAATAAATGCAAACACAGAGCCAGGCAGCCATCAGCAAACACCAAGTGAGGATCCAATCCCAACCACTCACCACAAGGTCTTAGTAGCAAATTGCATCAAAGTGATCTCCTCTTTGCCCCTGGAGTCCATCTCTTAAAAATTACACACACTTAATATAAAATGGTAATT
This sequence comes from Lophiomys imhausi, assembly GCA_907164525.1. Taxonomy (NCBI): domain Eukaryota; kingdom Metazoa; phylum Chordata; class Mammalia; order Rodentia; family Muridae; genus Lophiomys; species Lophiomys imhausi. Next base: position 553,253 of record CAJQZJ010034439.1, read on the forward strand.
TTTCAGGGTCCAGAGAGATCATTGGATGCCAAGTAAGTTAAGAGCTATGAAAATTACAGCTGGAACATTTTTGAGATTGTAACAATGACTGCTGAGGACTCTCAGGGATATAGCTTATATACACCTGATGTTCCAAGATGAAAGCAGTTTGACACTTCTCTATTCTGTTATTAGCTAAAGGCTGAGTCAAAGCACTTTGCATGTGGAAGGCACTGTACTACATGCCTAACATTGGGATGGCATATTTAAGCAGAACTCTTAGCTTCAGAAATGATCACAGTTCTTGTACAGGTTTCAGGAGCAGGTGACTCAGAGCAGAGAAGCTCTGAATCAAACAATCACTGTCTTTACTATGTTCTATTGGCTCTGTTTCCTGTATATTTCTCTTGAAGATTCCCTTCTCTTTAGCACCATGCACTCAGGCTTTGACTAAATCCAGGAACATCTGAGACCTGGATTTTAGCCGAGCCTGACTGAACAAATCCCTCACTGCAGAGATACTTATTGTTTTCTTTGCATCTGATTGAAGGACTGCGTGATCTCGAATAGAGAAAGGAATAAGAACCAATCAGAATAGATATCTCATACCCAGACATGACAAGCACAGCCTGCTCCAATCTTAGAGATCTCCCTCAGAGCTGATGATTCATTCATCTCTTTCCATTCCCTGGTTTCTGCAGCATCAGCTGCAAAATCAAATGAGGATGCCAGGAAAAATGTAATTAACATGGTTGTCTCTGTCTATTAATGAGGAGCAGACACAACATGACTGTGGGAATTGGGTGTTATCCTGTAGCTAGCTGCTTGGTACTAGATCCAACCCAAGTATATATTAGATGTTATGTTCTGTGAGACTTTTGTATTGTAAATCTGACCTTACAGCTGTAGATGGCTTCTTATATTTTGAGATGTGGCTGTGTCAATTTTTCCCCAAGTGTAAGGATTTTATGCTTGAATTAGAGCACTACCTAGTATATTTAAGACGTACAGAATGCCAAATAAAAAAGACATTTGGAATATTATTTGCAATACTTCTCTTGGTCCATGCTCTTAATATTCCCAATTTACATATCAATGCTCAGACTGTCTTCAAAATAGAGACAATATTAAAAGATATTAGTTTTGCAAGGAATGTCTATAATATTTGCATATTCTCAACCAAGAACATTTTTCATGGAAATTTTTTGTTTAGTTCCACAAAAGAACATCAAGCAATGCAAAAATAAACACTGGCACTGAAGTTTTGATCAACAGAGAAACTAACCCAAAGATGTATAATTGAATGAATATCCATGAATTACCACATGGATCTGATTGGTTAAGACTCATTGCTAATAGAAAGATAATTGCCATTCACTGGGAACCCTCTGTTACAAAGACAAAAAAATCAATGTGTAAATATCTCTTTTGGGAAATATTTTATAGGAACATATCACCATTGACAGATACTGTTTTCATTTCCCAAATTGTTCCTGTCAAATCTGAACTCACCGAAAGAAAAGAACAGAGAAGGAAGAGCAAAAAAAAAAAAAAAAAAAAAAACTAGATTTATTCTTTGACAAAACTCAATGAAAATGTAAAACCATGAATGGAGAGTTAAACATCAGAGAACCTTAACATCAACAGAAAGATAATTTCAAGGTCAAGAGAGAGCCTTGTAGGCCAGGTAGGGTACATTTAGCAAATAGTAATGCTGGAACCATTTTAAGATTGTTAGGATGACTGGTGAGGATCATTAGTTTTATACCAATTCTTCAATGGATTTAAAAGTTGAAAGAGTTATGTCATATCCCTAATTTATGTCATTAATTGAAGTCTGAATTCAACTGCCTTTAATGCACTAAATGGCTGAGCTAGAGATGGCACATCTTAAAACTGAAGCCTTAGCTTCAGATAGCATCACACAGTTCTTATCCAGGAATTAGGAACATGTTACTCAGAGTGGGGAAACTTCGAATCAAATAATCACTTTATTTAAAATCTTCCACTTGGTCTGTTCACTGTCAGTTCTATTGCAGATTTTCCTCTCTTTAGCACCACACACTCGGGGATTGCTTAAACCCAAGAACACCTCAGACCTGGTTTTTATCCAGATCCTGACAAGTCAAACACATTCCTGCAAAGAAATTTATTTTCTCTTCATGCATCTGATATATGGAGTGCATGACCTCAAATAGAGAATAGAAGGGAATCAATGAGCAGAGAGAGCTCATACTAAACATGGAAAACACAAGTTCCTGTAATCTTGAAGATGTCCATCAGAGCTGCTTATTTCTCTGTCTCCTCACTCCCTGGCTTCTGTAGCAACAGCCGTCTGACCTCTGTGGCAACAATAGCCTAATCAAAGAGATTAGAAGGAAAACATATCATTAATATGGTGATCTCTGTTTACCACCATCAACACACATAACATGTCAGTTGTTCCTAGGATCTGATCATGTAGCTGGCTGCTATGAGATACTGGCCAACTACATGAAACACTGTGATTTTGGAGACTTTTCTATTGTAAGTCTAACCTTTCATCAGTAGCTGGCTTTGTATTCTTTGACATATGCTTGAGTCTATTGCCCCCAAGTGCAAGGAATTTATGCTTGAATTATAGCATTACTTGCTATCTTTATGACATTTACACTGCCCCCCAAAATATTTGGATTGCTACTTGAAATACTTCTTTCAGTGTGCTCTACACTTTCTAAATTTGCATATTGAATCTCAGAATACATTCAAATAAAGAAAAAACAGGTTATTAATTTTTACAAGGAACGTACATAGTATTTGCATATCCTTCACCATGCCCAGTTTGTATGGAGATTTACTTGTACAAAAGATCACCAGAGTGTGTGAAAAGTAAACACTGGGACTGAGGTTTTCTTTGCCAGGAAAAACTCAGCCAAAGTAATTTCATTGCATGAATACTGAGGAATTGTCAAACAGAAGAGATTGGTTGAGACACTATGCTAATAAAAAGATAATTGTTAGTCACTTATAACCCATTTGTACTAAGACAAACAAACACAAAAATAATCATTGTGTAAATTTCTTTTTTGAAAGTGTTTAATAGGAATCTGTCACCATATTAAGATTAGATAGATTAGGTATTTTTTTTTCCAAAATACCTAATCTCACAGAAGGAAAGGACTTGCAATGAAGAGAAAACAAACCACTAGAAATGTTATTCACCAGAGACCAATAAAAAATGTAAAACCAGTAAGGAATGTGGAACCTAAGAGACTTAGTGGGCAAAATCATTATAGCTTCAGACTAGAGATAACCTTGGATGCCAGGTAAGGCAGATTCAGCAAATATTAGAGCTGTGCCATTTAGAGATGTATCCGTGACCACTGAGAACTGTCATTGCCATAACAATTCTCACAGTGACTGTACCAATGTAGAAAGGATCACCACATACCAAGCCTCAGCCAGAGACTGAAACTTGGAAGCATGCATCTTCTTGCAGATGACACAGAAGAATATGCCTGAGATAGGGAAGGCATATCTTAAAGCTGAAGCCTCAACTTCCGATAGGATAACAGTTCCTGTACAGGACAGCAACTGTCTTTCCTGCATTCCATTAACTCTATCTCCTGTCAGTTTAGGTAGGATATTTCCTTCACTTTAGCACCATATATTCAGTCTTTGTTTACAACCAGGACAAGGTAATCCCTGGAATACAACCGGGAATCTGAGTGGTGAAATTCATCTCTGCAGAAATTTATTTCTGATTAATGGAATTTGTGCATTCAAATAAAGAATGTAATTAATGGGTATTCTGTGTACATTGTACAATGAATGACACAAAAGTAGTTCTATCTTCATGGGGGATTACTAAAAATATCGAATATTATAAGCATTCCTGGCAACATTAAACACCTCCGAAATTTTCCTGTATTTAAGGCATTGTAAGATTCAGTAATTAATTTTAATATATTCAAAATAGTTCATGAATGGAGAATATAATATAGCAACACAATAATCTTTCTAAAGAACTCTATAAGACATATATAAAATATGTATTTCTCTAATAGAAGTATGGAACTGTTTCACTTGAGGAATGTGGTCTCAGTCAGATCAAAAAGAATCAGCAACCAGTTACATGTGCAGTTCACATGTAAATCTGTAAGTCTCAGAATAAAAATAGAGCCTGAAGCACTCACTTGTCACACTACACAGCTATAAACACTGGGTTTTGGCAGTTCCACTTTGTATTATAGAAGGTAGGACAAGTGCTGAGGAGAAAAGACTCTATAAATAATCTGAAGGGTAATTTCTTTGATTCTTGCCTAAGAACATCAGCTACAGCCAAAGATAAAATCTTGTATGTGCCTTGTATTTGTACACGGAGATGTCATTTTAATACCATAAGAAACATGTGAAGAATTTCTAGGGAAATAATTACTGCTTAAATAGTAATATTCTATCTGGTATTTTGAGATCAAGATAGGTATATTGGAAAATCTCTTTTTAAGGCAGTCTAGGAATTGAAAAGTCGTTTTGTGTTTGATTTGGATGACATCTTGGATTTTTCTCATAATTAACTTATTACATAATTTTCTTATAATTCTCATAATTTTCAAAGGATGGTTTGAGGATATCAGTAAGGAAGAAAGTTATAATTTGATTACTAACAATAATGCCCCCTGTGTGTTGCAATTTGATTCAGGATGCTGGTCAGGGAATGCCTCTGCCCCAGCTGTGTGAGTGGTATTAGTTTTGCCGATTTCCTCTGCATCTGTCCTAACTTGGTGCCAGACTTGCCTGATCATCCTTATGGAGAAGATTGTTGCTGAATATTATATGAACACCATGGAAGAGAGGTAGTAAGATTTGGTAATATGCAGGAATGCTTTAATAAAGAGAAAATTATTAACTGTGTAGGACACTTATTGTTTTCCTACTTTAGAAGGTTTGTGCAATGAGAAGGGGAATGCCCACTCTAATATTCTCCCACAAAAGAGAACCATGGCCCACTTAACCTGGGTGGAAGGAGTAAAGGAGTTTTCCATGGCATAGCAGGAACTAGTAGCTGGAGGACCAAGGCAGCCAATGTGCTGAAAGTGAGCAACTGAGAGAGTTGATTTGACTGGCTTATTGCCATGAGGGTGGAAAGGAGACCAAAGAGGTCAGAGTGGGAAAGAAAGAACTATGGGTTATGGTTGACAAGAGGGAGGCTTGTTAGTGTTATTGAACATAGTGGAGAAATTATCTGGCTTGGTCTACATAGCTAGGAGGAATTGTTTATTCCTTCATCGGCATATGCTATGTGGTCATTTTTGATCAAGGTAGGAATTAAGTCTCATGGCAAAATAGACTAATTTAATCATAGAAATTATAGCTGTCAACCATGTGGCTGCCTCCAACCAGATGTGGGAGGATGGGATAGCAGCTAAGAGGACAGCAATCTACATTACCTATGTATAGATTTTTTTTAACATTTATTCATTAATTAAAGTTACATCTCCATCACAACCCCTTACCTTCACCCATCCCAGTCCCACTCTTCCACCCTGAACACCCTCTCCCATCTATCTTACTCCTTTGGTGTATTAGAAATAATGAAATAATGCAATTTGCAGTCAAATGAATGGAACTAGAAAAGATGATCCTGGGTGAGCTAACCCAGACCCAGAAAGATACACATGGCATGTATTGACTTATAACTGGATATTAGCCATATAGTACAGGATAACTATGTATAGATTTTTAACTATCAACCTCAGTGTACAAGTATTAATCTTTTTGTCACATAATTTGTAGGATTTTTACTCATACTTAATAGACTTTCAAGTCTTTAGATTTATATCTCAGTAAATGTTTTAGAGAGCTAAAGTAAAGAAAAAGAGTATATGAGGAGTAGAAATAGTCCCCATTGGGAACAGTATGTCTCTTCATTTTGTTTCCCTCTCTTTCATCTGTCACATAGTCAGATGCTTGCCAGGGACAGAGATTTTGGAGGAAAAAAATTTTAAATGATTATCATTGCTTTATTTTGGATGAGAAACCTAATTTTAAATGTCAAAACACAAATGTGTGTAGGAAATAAATATTGCATTTATATTTATTTATTTTTGGTTTTTGAGTTTGAATTTTTCTGTGAAACAGTCTTGGCTGTCCCCGATTTGCTTTCTAGAGCAGGCTGGCTGTGAACTATCAGTGATCCATCTGCCTCCTCCTCCTGATTTCTGAGATTAAAGGCATGTGATACCACAACTGGCTTTAAATCAGTCAAAACTACTACTTTTTTAAAAATCTCATGCCACAAGATTATATTACTTTACTTTCCTAAATTTAAAATTCTATTTTGCAATCATGAAATTTGTAGAATATATCAATAATATCTTATATTAATATATATAATATATATAGCAATAATATAATAACAACATTAATAATATCAGTAATGCTTCATAGCTATATTAACCTATGATCATTTTCATACTTATTGTTTGTTTCTTTGGATTTTCATTTTCTGGAAAATTGTTCACTAAAGGTTTGATATTTGACCACCTCATTCAACTTCTATCAACTTCTTTTAAATAGATGGAGAAAGCTACTTTTTTATCGTGATCTCAAGTTCTTCAAAAATTATGTGTTTTGATTTATTTACATGGATCTTATGAATTCATCTTGTCCAAATCTTGAAATTTTGCTCATACATTTCTCAAGGGAACCTAATTTCCTCTCTGAATACTCCTGTATCTGGTAAATGATCATGATTTTTTTCTTTATTAATCGATTTTACAATCTGATTGCCCCCCTCATACGCTCCTCCCATTCTCTTGCCCCAACCCCACCCTTCCCTTCTCCTCACAACAGGGGAGCTGCTTCTCCACCCACTCAAGTACATCAACTCAGATCAGTTCTAAGAGAAACTTCTTCCAGTGAAGCCAGACATTGCAACCCCACTAGCTGAACATGGAAACCAAACTAGGTCACTGTAGACCTCATCTGTGTATACCTTTAGAAATTTGGAGGAAATTTCTAAACATGTACACTTGGATTCATAGGAGGAGGAGCTTTACTCCAATTCCAGAGCCAACAGTTAATTAAAGTGTGTCAGAATAAAAACAAACTAATGCAACTCATACCTAAGACATCTGAATCTCTGTAAAATTGAGTCCAAGTAGCTGAGGACAAAGAAGAGAGACAGGAAATCTTTAGACACAGCTATAGAAAGAGCAAGCAGTAGGAGCTCAGGGATGTACTAGCCAGCAAAAAGTATGATTGTGTGTGTTTGGGGTGCTGCATGCTGTAATGGATATACACCTTTGTTTCCTCCCACTAATGCCAGGTCTACCTACTGGCTTCCACTTTGCAAAAAACTAACAGATGTAACAACAGTAATTTAAAAAACAGGACATTAACATTTTGTGGGGGTTGGAGGAAGACCAAAACAAACAGGACTTGAAGAAGAGAAAAGAGAAATAGGGTATGTAAAATCGTTTTTCATTTCCCCAATCCATTCCAGTATTTGTAAAGATAATGAATGATACTAGGATCTAAGTTTTCATTAGACTATCCTTTGGGATGATTATGGAAGTGTTATTGAAGCCAAATTCTATTGCAAAAGTGAATAAATTTAGGGCCCTTCCTGTCAGGTGTCAAGTGGAGAGACTGGAAGTTTTCTAAAGGGGTATTACATGGGAGGAATGAGAAGGTAGGAAGACAACACTCCCAGGGATAAGAGTAGACTGGGAAGAAAAATGTCACTGTGCCCTGTAGAAGGAGGCATCCCCAGGACTAAGAGAGGACCAAAAGATAGCAAATGCCATTCAATGGGTTGTTACTGAAAGAACAACGACCCTAGTTTATCCTTGCTCTTACCCACCCCTGCAGCTATGGCAGAGCCCATAAAAAGGAAGGTAACAATATTAGCCCAAGAACAAAAAAACACACAACTCCTCTCTCTAGAGACCTTGAGCAACTCCCCTCTCTAGAGATCTTGATCTCAAGGAGAGTGGGAATGACTAAGAGTACCTCTTCCACACCCAGGAATGAGCTTATCAGAATTCTACAATACCAGATGTGCCTCTGATCCCCTTATGGTTTGCCCACTTGGTGCAAACTAATCTATCCAACGATCAGCTATGCTTAGTCATTCGTACAGTGCCAAGGCTTGAAAGCCCACCTCACCTGCTCTGCTTGCTCGTCCCCCTCCCTTAGCTAGCCCTTAAGAGCCTCAAACTTTCCAGGTTTGGGACAATTAACAGACTCTCTTCGTGGAGAATGTGTGATGGACCTTGCCTTTGCTGGAACCCTCAATTAAAGATACTTTTGCTTTTGCATTGAGTTGGAGTCTTCTTGGCTTGTCTTATGATTTCAAGAATTAGGCATTACATCAGCATACTTAGAAGGAGACATGGGCTTAGCCTGGTCTAAGCCTAAAGAAAGAATCATGGTCTGGTACCTGGATTTTATGGATGATACCAGGCAAGAAGGAAAACTGAGGTCTAAGTGTGGGTCTCTCATCCACAGGAAAGGATTGTAAAATGAAGAGACAAAAGCTACAAGAGTCTAGAGGACCTGTGTGATTATGGGCAGCTGCGAAGGGAAAGTGGCAAAAGAGGGAAGAAAGGGACACCAATGAAAGGGGAAACTTACATAATTGCCACTGGTGGATGGGATGGATATAAACAGATAGATGACCTGGATTACCAGTCAGTTATGGCTGGACTGGGTATAAGGGATAAGGTGACAATGCAACTTATACTCTGAGGGGAAATGCTCACACCAGAATAGCCTATATGAGTCACCCATGTAAGTGTTACATCTCTAATGGGAAAGGTATCCTGAGCATGGAGCTCCATGCAATTCAATAAATTCATACTGCACAACAAAGCACACACAACACATTTATTAAGAGGGAAAGACCAAATGTGTGGCTGTCTATGGTTGAGACAGAAACAGCAGAGAATTGAGAAGAAAACAGGGTTTCCATAGTGGTCTTGGGGAAGTATTATCTGGAGGCTTGCAGAGTAGGTATAGCTGTAGGTTCAGGTTTAGAGGTGGGACTTTTTACTCTGTAGTGATGGTGTTGTTACTGTCTGTTAGTCCATATAATGTTCTGAGGTGGAACCTGGTGGTTAGAAGTAATCCACAGCAACACCTGACCATGTGTGTGCCTTGACAGGCTTACAGCCATAGCAATTATTTATAAGGCATTCCCCTAAGTGAGTATAACAATCAGCAATTCCCTGTTATTTTGTCAGAAATTAATTTCCAAAATTAATCATGCCAATTGGGGATGGATGCAGGATTCAATGACATAGAAAAGTATGACATATCTTAAAGCAGAATCAGTTGCTTCAGGGGCAGGAGGTTATTTCTTGTACAGGAGACAGCACTTGGAGTAGTAATGGAATGAATCCATCAATCAATCAGACAATTAAACAATTCCCACTTTACCTTGGCTCTATCTCCTGTAGATTTCAAGAGCAGTCTTCCTTCTCTGAAGCAGATTATAGTCAGGCTTTGTTTATACCCAGGTACAGCTAAGTCCCAGACTGTAGCCTGAACCTGTCTGGTAAAAACTTTCACTGCTGAGGATGTCATTAGGTCTCTTAACATCTGATTGAAGGAGTGTGTGCACCCAAAACACAGTGGATTATATAAACCAATCAGGAGACTGATCTCACAATTAGGAACAGAAAGCAAAAGTCTACTGTAACCTTAGTGATCTCCTTCTGAACTGCTGATTCATATATCTCTCCCTCCTCTCTTGAGAAAAGTCTAATAACAGTGTTTCTGATAGGCTGCATTCAATGGTGAGATTTGGTTACCTCCCCTTCTGAGGCATTCTCTTGGGTAATAAAAGTCACTTATGGCCAATTAGCTGGGCAGAAAGAGTATAGGAAGGCAGGACTTCCTGAGATTAGAACAGGAACCCTGAGAACACACAGAGAATCCCTCCCTTTCTTCCCAGAGACACAGAAGGAGACAGACTTCTTTGAGAACACTGGAAGGTAATCACAGGCACATGGTGGTTCGGGATTAGGTTATCCAGGTTAATTTAGAGTAGCTAATTGAGAGTCTGTCCAGCTAAGGACTAAGCATTAAAACATTAAAAGGTGTTGGTGTATTTAATTATTGGGGAAAGGACTGTGGTGGCTTATAGGCCCTCAGTCCAAGCAGTCCTGGACTCCCGGGCTTCCCTTGAACTCAGGCAAATCTCCCACCAAGCTGCTGGTAATTCTACTGTCCTAATATAACCAGTTATATTAATTAACAGAGTTTAGGTCACAGGTGGTGTAGGCCACCCTTGGTCCCGGTGCTCTTTCCCCAGGACAAATTAGGTAGCCAGTTAAGGCACACAGGCCAGGCTGCCCACTCCTCTACCAAGCCACCCACTGTTCTGCCAGCTTAATCTTACAGTTTATACGTACTAATAACTATGATAATTAATTAAATTGCAGTTTTACTCCTTCATATAGGTTGCAGCAGAAACAGAGAAATCCAAATTGGACCACTGGAGAAAATGTATTTTATCATGAGATCTTGTTTCAATGAACAATAGAGAAAAACAACAATTAGTGCCTTGATATGGATCATGAATCTCCTGGCTGGATGGCAGAAGAGCCTAGCTATCTATAAGAAAGCCTCCCTTTCTATATTGACCTTTTTGATTGTGACTTTGGGTTTCCAAGTGAAACTTGCTGCTCATTCTTAATAATTTGCTTCTGTCAGTTTCCCAAGTGCTATGTTTATATGAATGGATACTGCCACTACATAACATAATTTTGTCTAGTTGAATGCCCTACAAAAAGCTGCATGGATTGGATTGGAAAAAGAAATGATGGGTTCAATCCCTTTACCCAACACATATCCAATTAACATAGATGATCTCTCAGTGACATAGTGAAAAAGACAATTTAAATGGGATTAATTTTAGAAAAGAAATGCTTAAATAAATGCATATTCTCAACAATTCTTTGTGTGTGTATACAGTTTCATGATGCTCATGTATGTGATTCCAGACTAAGACACATTAAGACAACTTATATTATTGTTTATCAGGTACAACTCATCTCCATACAATAGCTCATGCAATATCATTATATGAATAGTTTGTGTTTGAAAAAATTCTCCCACTTTCCTATACTTGCAGTTCTCTCCCAAATACCAGCATCACTATTCCATATGAACTTCATTTATTTTCTCACTCTTTATAACAACTAAGTTCATTTTAGGCACCCGTGTGTGAATAGATAATGAACCATATACTTGAATATCCATAACCTCTCAAGGCATTTCATTCTAGCTATTATAAATCCATGAGTGAAAATGTGCTTACATAGCTACTCATTAAATACTGGTTCAATGAAAATGTATGTTAGCTTGGTATTGAATTTGCCAAGCACTCTAGACAAGCAGTCCAGTAATACAGATATTTCAGTCATCATCCCAAACTCTGAATAGATTGCATGCTAATGATATTATGCATGGCTTTTAATATGAGTATTTTTGAAATGAATCTGAATTGCTCATATTTCCAAGTAAGTATGTTGCTGACTGAGCACTTTATCTTTTAGTACATAGTTTAACTTTAAGAAAAGTAACACACTGAATGTAAGTGAAGGATCCAACTGCTGCTCGCTCTAGGAAGCCACCTATTCTTCTTCCCTGGTGATGATGTTTTCTAGTGTGTCCCTTATATGTGGAATGGAAATTGATTCACCATGTACTTGGACAGACTTTTTCAACTAGATAACTTCTACCACAATAATGAAAATCTCCAGTGTCAGGAACATGTTACAACTCCCCAAAATTATCACAAACTTTTTCAAAACCTATTATTTAAATATACACAACCTGAAGGTGAGGCACTATTGATGACTACTTACTTATGTCATCAAATATGAAAAATTCCTCTGATGGCAAAATAGAAGTTTCACATCTCCCATCTATATTCATGGGGCTGAAATATATGTTGTATAGGGAGTTAGGGAGCTCTAAGAGTAGTTGGAAAAGTGAAAAGATTGTGATCCCAATATATTGCATGAAAATTTAAATGCAAATTACAAATTAAATATATATATGTGTATATACATGTATATATATATTGAGAAATACAATCCAAATGATCCAAGAGATAGATGCTATTACATTACAAATGTGACCTAAATATTTATTAATAGCTTTATGAGTAGCTTAATACACACAGAGTGTTCAGGTACAATAATATGATCAAATGATCATGTAGTTTTCTCATTTTATATATATATATATATATGCATGTGTGTGTGTGTATATATATATATAAAATGAGAAAACTACATGATCATTTGAAAGTTAAGAGAAAAAATATCTTTGAGAATCCCTAGCCACTTTCAAGAATTGAAGCAAAATACTCAAATATTATTTACACAAATAAAATTCCATCGACACAATTGGAAATATCATATGTGCATATGATAAACACCTCAATAATCACCAAACTTAAGCAAAGAAAAAGTACACATAGATTGTATCTAGGGCCTATACATATATGTAGTTGATAGTCACCTTGGTCTTCATGCAGATCCCTTAGCAAGTGAAGCAGGGCTGCTGTCTAACATGAATTCTGTTTCCTGTTCTTGGAACTCTTAATCCTAGTAGGGCTGCCTTGCCTGGCCTCAGTGGAAGATGAAGCTCTTAGCCCTGACTCTCATCTGAGGAGAAGGAGAGTAGGGAGGGGGTAGAGGGTGGAAGGTTGGAACAGAGTGGGGTGGAGGGAGGGGCTTGCAATCAGGATATAACTTGAACAAATAAACATTTTTTAAAAAATCCAAAAACACCTACCTTTGCCACTCCCCTTGGACATTGTATGAGATGCTGTTTCCAAGTCAGTCATTAGGGAATGTAAATAATGGGAATTTTGTTTCTTAAATGTGTGATAATTAAGGCAAAGAAAATAATTCAAAAGTTTTCTGAAGTGCCTAATCTTACACAACTAAGATTCTAGAGGAATAGATAGAGAAAGATGCTATAATGAAAGGATTGAGTTGGAAGAGAGAGAGGAGAGGGAATTGTAGTAAGGAATACAGCAAGAAACAGCAAAAAAATAAAAGGAGTAATAAGGAGCTGTAGGGAAAACTAATCTAGTAAAAATGTTCTAAAATTTATAAATATATGAAGGTGATCTAAAATAAATCACTAAATTATGAGGACACTTTCCAACTGGCCATTATTTCTCACCAAAGTAAGCTTCTGATACTGGGATTGATTTATATTTAATTGAGATTTTGGCCAAAAGGGTCCTCCAGAAAGACTATAGCTTTCTATCCTCAAACTGACAGCAATACCTTACTCAACGCATTAAAATTGGAGTTGTCAAGTTAGTCCCCACAAAAAGCCTCCATGTCTCCATTTTAGGATCTTTGGTAAAGTATCATACTCTATATGCTCTCAAATGAGTAAGATGAACTGCAAGTTAGCCACATACACTTTATCTACAATGGTGTATAGTCTACAAAAAAAAACCTTCTAGGGTAATGGTGCCACAAAACATGTGGGAAGAGCCAAACAATAACTCATTTTGATAAGGTACACTTTCTGATCTGGAGCCCATACCCAACACAGCTTGGGTGACCAAGAACCTGTGATCAGATAGTATAAGGACCTAGCGAAAAACCAAACATTACTGTTATAAAATAGAAAATAAGTATAATGACAAAATGACTCCTAATGATATTCTGCCTTACTAGTATCTTGTTCAACTATCAAGAGAGAAGCTTCCTAATGCAGCAGATGGAAAAAAAACAGAAACCCTTATCCAGATATTGCAGAAAAATGAGAGACCCTTGGAATATTCAGTCCTAAATATAATGTGTCTGTCATATTCTTCCATTTAGAAGTCTGGGAACATCATAGAAGAGCAGGTAGAAAGAGTATATAAGAACCAACAGTGATGGCGTACATAAAATAATAACACTATCCTAATCAACATAAGTATTTTTATGTGAACTCATGGAGACTGAAGCAATATGCCCAGGGTCTGCAGCAATATCTACCAGGACCTCTGCACATGTACTATGGTTTACAGTTATGTTTTTATTAGATTCGAGTGTGGAAATGTGTGGGTTTTGAATTCTTGAGCCTTCTCTTGGGCTCATTTCCTTCTGTTTATTTGTCTTGCCAACCTTGTTATGATTGTTTTTGTTCTATCTTATATATAACTATGTTACACTTTTAAAAGAAATGAATGATTGAATGGATGAATGAAAATATAAAGGTAACAAACTAAATGTAATTTACAAGTATTAGGAGAGGAAAATCAGGTTTTTCAGAGAGAGTGACACTGGGTATATCAATCATTCTAGTACAGATTCATACTTGGGAGTGGTTGACCAACATATAACCAGATCCACATTTTTTTTTTGAGTTTTTGAATGTGTTTTTTCCTGCTTACATGTTTCTATTGGGGACTATAATTTATAAAACTGAAGTATTCAGTCCTTGGATAGAAGCAAATTCATAGAATATATAGCAAACTGTCAGACTTGCTGATTCATTCTAATGAATGAATAACTAATGCAAAGATTGCTCTTACTTCAAATAAACAGGAAAAAGACTAGTGTTGCAATCACTCTTATGTTATTTAGTGTACTTAGAATTGCATTTGCTATGAGTCAGTGTTGTGCCTGGTCAACACAGTAACTATGAGATGTTAGCAGAAGCTTATTCTTGTATGTCAACATTAATCAATTCCAGTATGTCACTCATTCTATACAGGAATGCCCTCTACATAGAAAAAGAAGTGTAAACTTAGGAAAAGGACCTTGTGTCTTCTTTATACACTTTCTTTATACATTTTTCTTTTTCATGAATGATTTAATTGTCAATATCTCCATCAGTCTTCACTGGAAGTTTGTTAGTAAGGATGAGCACCACAATGAACAAATCTTTATACTTACTAAACATTAATAAACAGACTGAAGTGCTCAGGAATAAAAGTAAGCATTATATCATCTTGTCTAAGCCACTGTGTGTGTTGATGTAAATCAGCATTTCAGAAAACCCAGAAAGTCTGAATTGACTTGGCAGTACTTCTGTTGAATGTGATTTTTTTTAACAATGTGATATATTAATTTATATATGTGTACATGTCTTTGAGTGCCCACATAGACAATAAGAAGAAGTCTGGCCTCTTGGACCTGGAATCACAGTCAGCACTAAGCCACTCAGTTTGGGTGATATGAACCAAGTCGCGATCTTCTACCAGAAGAATGAGCAGTATTTACTACTATAGAACTTTGAATTGTAGTTTCTGGACTTGGGCCAGGTAGATATGTCTTGGACCTTTATTAATAATACTTGCCAAGTGAACTGGAACGAGGCTGAAGTGATATTCATAAAAATGAATAAAGAAAAGCACAAGAATATGGTGTTGTCTTTTGACATTTATATACCCAAACACTTCCTAAGGTATCTGAACGGGGCATTTCTGTGCTTATAACATTTGCCTTACATTCCTACACAATGAAGTTCTATCTTTATTTTACAACCCTACCCACTCAATCACAATTACAACCGACATCAACTAGTAATGATTATGGGAAGGTATTGGAACAAATGAATGCTGAAAGAAAATTAATATAGACATTGTGTGAAAGATTATTTCATTGTTTTCTATATTGCATTGCTCTATGAATACTCTTTTTTTGTATTTATATATATTGAACAATCTTTATACTCAAACAAGTGTACAAATAAAGAATAATTTATATATGTTAGTACTAATATATTTGAAAAATAATAAAGTAATCATTAAAACTAAAGTAAATGCAATGTGTATAGTAACTTCCTCAGATTGAAAAGTGCATATTAGTGATATATGTACACATTTGTACATAAAGGCATGTAATAAAATTAATATAAAAAAAGGAATAATTTTGAAATTGTGTAATAAGAGGTATGTGGAAATGTTTGGATGGAGGAAAGTAAGGAGGAATAATGAAATTAGATTACTATTTATATAATGTATTTATACAAAAAGAAAGTACAAAATGTTATTATTATTATATAATGAAAAATATACAAGATAGTTAAATAATTACAAGTATCAGTATTAAAAAGTGGCTTAAATATAGTCATAAATATACAGCATATATATATATATGTTAGCTTTGAAGATTAGTAGATAAATGGCTTTGAATAAATGCACCTTCTTTGAGGAATTATGACATGATCTGTATTTGAATCCAATATGGTAGTAGGAAGTATCTGTCTCCATAATGTTGCCTTCTGACATTGTTCTCAAAAGTTTTTGGAGAAATTGAATATTAGATGTTTGTATTTTCTTCTAATTAGAAAAGACATCTGTTGAGGGAAGGTCTAATATTGTTTCTGATACATTGAATTCAATGCTGAGATCTGGTTACCGCCCCTTCGGAGGCATTCTCTTGATTGGTTAATAAAAGATGCTTATGGCCAATTAGCTGGGCAGAAAGAGTATAGGAAGGCAGGACTTCCTGAGATCAGAGCAGGAACTTGGCACACACAGATACTCTCTCTCTTTCTACTGGGAGACACAGAACGAGACAGATGACTGGAGAAATGCTGGAAGGTACTCGTGGGCACATGGTGGTTTGGGATTAGGTGATCCGATCCAGGTTAACTTAAAGTAGCTAATTGAGAGTCTGCTCAGCTAAAGGCTAAGCATTAAAATATTAAAAGGTCTTAGTGTGTTTAATTATTGAGGGACAGACTGCAGCACTTATAGGCCCTCAGTCCAAGTAGTTCCGGGCTGTTGGACTCCCAGACTCCCCTTGAGCCCAGGCAAATCTCCTGCCAAGCCGCCGGTAATTCTACTGGCCTAATATAACAACTTATATTAATTATCAGAGTTTAGATTACAGGTGGTGTAGGCCACTCTTGGTCCTGGGGCTCTTTCTCCAGGATAAGTTAGGCAACTGGTTAAGGCACTCAGGCCAGGCTGCCTGCTCCTCTGCCAAGCCACCAGCTACTCTGCCAGCCTAATCTTACAGTTTATACTTACTAATAACTACATTAATTAATTAATTTGCAGTTTTCAGACATCATGTTATTTCAACAGAAATAATAAGACATTTACAGAAATATCTAGCTGTAAGAATATAAACACAAAATATGTGATTATGTAATGAAACTTCAATTACATTTTACACACTAGAAACTAATATTGGAAAAGGAAAAGCATAAAGCATCTCTGCCTACAGTACCACAAGCTATGTGTGTGGTGTGTGAATCTGTAAAAGAAGAACTTTCTCGAGCTTGAGTCTGGGACAAGCATGAGCAATATGGTCAGATCATGCCTCACTATAATAAAAGAAAAAAGGAAATGTTGAATAAACATAAATCATTATATGAAATGTTCATGTAAACAGAAAGAATTTTTTAGATTATTAGCAAGAACCACATCTAATTTAGAAAAATCCCAAAGTGCTAGATAAGCATTAACATTATCATGAATGTAATACTTACAATACATTGAGTCAGTGGTCCCCAGATTCCATGATGTCTCATTCTTCTATACTAATGATCTAACCAATCCTAAAATTTGCAAAGAAATATGAGAAATCCATTACCTATGGGAATATGCTGAAAATAGGACAAATTCTGAAGAATGTTTCATTCACTAACACACAGAAAACACACACACACATATTCTTACAAAAAAAATTTAAGATAAGTGGAGGTGTCAAAATATTACTGAATAATATCATTTAACTTATCTTACATATATCAAAATAGGCTCCACATGTGGGCATCCATGCTTTGGTGCCATAGAGTTTCATGGGAGTCTGTTCAAGAAAGTCAAGCTGTAAAACAAAACACAGAGCTTGTACATGTACAGAGCAAACAATGTCTCCTATCAAGCCCACCATGTCAAGCAGAATAGGAGTGTTCAGTTTCTGAGACAAGTAGTGACTTCTGCGGTTGCCCAATTTAGGTTACAAGATCTTCTGGACTAGGGAAGGCGACCATTAGCATAGTTTTGGAATAGTGCCTGAGATTACATGGCAGACCATTGTAAAATTTGGATAGTAACATCAGTCAAGGTTTAAAAAAAACTTTGTTGTCAGTCCTTATGACAGAGAATAGAATGTTTCACACATTGCTGATGTTTTAAGCTGTCTGTAGATGCTTGCTTAGTGTGCATCACAATCTCTATGTCTCCTTACATGCAGGATGGCAACAATAACAGGCAGATTCAGGAAGGTACAAGTTTACCCTTCTTTGAAGATTTTGTTGATCCTCCTTTGCATGTTTGTGAACAGAAGGATTTCAAAGGACTCTCCAAGAAAGCACAAGCAGAGAAATAAAATGCTTCACTGGAATTGATTCAAAGTATGAGAAAGCAGACCAGGAGCTGGTGCTGAAGATGATTTCATGTGATGTCAATGTGTCCAGCAAGCTGAGGATCCTTTTCAAGAATGGGCTATTGTCCGTGTGGATGCCTCGTATGAAGTGTAAGGGCTCTATGTGTCAAAAGTAAACTTCATTTGACAAAAAACAATTGCAGAAACATTACCAGTACTGAAATGAACACAGCAGAAATCCAGTGTGTGCAGGATTTGGTGGAAAGTTGGGCCACTCCTCTAAATGGCTTCATGGGAAAGAGAAGGAATACTTGACATGCCTTCATTTCGGTTGTCTTCTGGATGGATGTGTCATCAATATGTCAGTACCTATATTTCTGACAGCTGTGCATGAAGACAAAGACAGGCTGGATGACTTTACAGCATTTGTTCTAATGTATGACAACCACCATGTGGCTATTCTCCTTAATGCTGAAATTTCTGATTACCAGAAAGAGAAGCTTTGTGCCAGTCAGTGGGGAAAAACATGCAAGAACCACTTCTTACCTTAAGATGGTTTTCAAACAAGATTATTGGCTGACTGGAGAATATATTAAAGTCTTCAAACAGACTTGCTAAAAGTAATATCTTGATCAGTATCATCTTACCCCTATTGAGCTCAAGCACAACTTTAAAGACATGAATTCTAATTCTGCCTTTCCATTTCAGTTTCTCAACCCAGTGAACAATGGACACATTCTGTTAACACAAAACACTCAAAATCAGCTACTAGAGATAGGAAGCATTACCCTGTCCTTTTCCTCCATTCTCTTCATGGCTGGACTAAGGATGTTGAGGTCCCTTCAATGTGGCTAATGAAGCAGCATACAAACTTATAAGAATTATACTTCATTTTTCAGAGAGTATTGTGTGAAAGGTAAAATAGTTTCTGGAAATATTACAGCTCAAAGCTTTCAAACACTAATTGCTATGTGAGAATTGTCACTGCCATAGGAATTCTCACAGAGGATTCTCCAAGACAGAGGAAAGATCAGCACATTCCTAGTATTTGTCACAGACTGACAGTGAGGTATTTTCCTTTCAGATGACACATTACTTCAAGAATTAGACATACATGATACATGTTAAAGAAGAATTAGTAATTTCAGAGGCATGAACACATTTTTCTAAACCACAGTGAGGGCACATACAAATGCTGTAATTCTGTGCATAAAAATGAGAAGCACTTCTTTATACAAAAGATAAATGGGCTGAGAAAGAAATTTGGAAACAATAACCATCACAATAGTCACAAACAATATAAAATACCTCAGGGTAACTCTAACTAAACAAGTCAAAAACCTGTATGACAAGAACTTCAAGTCCTTGAAGAAAGAAATTGAAGAGGGCATTAGAAGATGGAAAGATCTCCCATGCTCATGGTTAGGTAGGAACAACATAGTAAAAAATGGCCATCCTGCCAAAAGCAATATATGTATTCAATGCAATTCCTATCAAAATACTAACAAAATTCTTTACAGACCTGGAAAAAACAATTCTCAAATTCATATCAAATAACAAAAATCCAGAATAGCTTAATAATCCTGCATAATAAAAAAAATATGGAGGTATCACCATCCCAGATTTCAAGCTATACTACAGAGCAATAGTAATAAAAACAGCATGGTATTGGTATAGAAACAGACCAGTTGATCAATGGAATCAAATTGAAGACCCAGAAGTTCACCAACACACCTATGGTCACTTACATTTTGACAAAGAAGCCAAAACCATACAATGGGAGAAGGACAGCATCTTCAACAAATGGTACTGGTCTAACTGGATGTCAACATGCAAGAGAATGAAATTAGTTATTACCCTGCACAAAACTTAAGTCCAAGTGGATCAAAGACCTTAAGGTAACGTCTGACACACTAAATCTGATAGCAGACAAAGTGGAGAAAAACCTCGAACTCTTTGGCAAAAGTAACAAATTCCTTAACAGAACACCAATACCTCAGGCTCTAAATGGGACCTCATGAAACTGAAAGGCTTCTGTAAGGCAAAGGACAGTTATTAGAACAAAACAGCAACCTACAGATTGGGAAAAGATCTTTACCAATCCTACATCTGACAGAAGACTAATATTCATAATTTCCAAGGAACTCAAGAAATTAAATGCCAAAAAATATAATGCAATTTTAAAAATGGGGAATAGAGATAAACCAAGAATTCAAAATGGTTGAATCTCTAAAGGCCAAGAGACACTTGAATAAATGCTCAACATTCTTAATCATCTGCGAAATGCAATTCAAGACAATTCTGAAATTCCATCTCACAACTATCAGAATGGCTAAGATCAAAAACTCAAATAACAACACATGCTGGCAAGGTTGTGGGGAAAGAGGAACACTCCGCCATTGCTGCTGGGAGTGCAACCTTATAAAACCAGTATGGAAATCAATCTGTAAATATCTTAGAAAACTTGGAATAACTCTACCTCAAGACCAAGTCATACCACTTCTGGGTATACCTCCAAATGTTTCCTCGCCAAACCACAAGGATATCTCCTCATCGATGTTCATACCAGCCTTATTTGTAATAGCTAAAAACGAAAAAAACCCAGATGTCCCTCAAACAATCAATGGACAAAAAAAGAAAGAAAGAGAGAGAGAGAGAGAGAGAGAGAGAAAGAAAGAAAGAAAGAAAGAAAGAAAGAAAAAAAGAAAGAAAGAAAGAAAAAGAAAAAAAAAACCTGTGGTACATTTGCACAATGGAATACTACTCAGCTATCAGAAACAAGGAAATCATGCAATTTGCATCCAAATGGATGGAACTCGAAAGCTTATCCTGAGTGAGCTAACCCAGACTCAGAAAAATGCACTTGGCATCTATTCACTTATAAATGGATTTTAGCCATATAGTACAGGATAACTATAGTACAAACAATGCACCAAAAGGAACAGGAACATAGACTTTGTTACCTGTTAGTGAGACACTGTGCCCTAGTGGTGCTGCCATGTAGGCTCCCAATATATGAGGAAGCTCTTAGGCCTCATATGACTGCTGAACTGGGGGTGGATATGTAGGGACATGACCCTCCATAGGGGTAGAGGGTGGGAAGGTGGGACCCGGAGGGATGGAAGGAGTACACTGTGATGTAGGTGTAACTTGAAGTAATAAAAAGAAAGATTACCTGTTTTTGCTAATTTCCACTGGCTCTTTCTCCAGCAGATTTCAGAGCAGTCTTTCTTATCTTGGGAAGATTCTGTTATACACAGGAGTATCTGAGTTCTGGACTATATCCAGGAAACTTTCTGGGGAAAATCTGTTCCTACAGAGGATTTTTTTAGCTATCCAGTATGAATATTCAAATAGAGAATAGATTAAGAACCAATTAGAAGATCTCAAATTAAATTATGGGAACAAAAGCCTGCAGTAAAATAAGAGTATTCCAAAAGAGTGGCTGATCAATCTATTCCTCCCTTTCCTTGTGTTTTGAACTACAAGCATGAAAACAAAGTTATTGAAAAGAAAAATTGTATTTTAACCAGTTCTCTGAATACAATTAATATTAGACATAACTAGCCAGTGGTACCTATGGACTGATCATTATCTAGCTGCTTGGGCCTACACACTGACCTCCTTTAAGAATGCCTACATTTCTGTTGCATTACACTGATTATGACACTGTAATTCCAAGAGTAGCTGGTTGCTGACTTTTCGTGATTGCCTGTGTCAGTTACCACAAGTCCAATGATCATATGCTTGAATTATAGCTCTATATAACATATTTATGTTTACTATGTATTCTCAGAAGTGTTGTTTGGATAGGAAATAGAAATGTCACTTTCAAGCCATGCTCTAAATGCAGCCTATTTGCATATAGTATATCATACTATCTTCATGATAAAGAACTAATTTAAGTAATAGCTATTTTAGAAACAATGCTTTATATTGCATGTAGATTCTCAACATTTCCATGATTAAATGCATGTTTCTTCATATGTCTCCACATGAGTCTGTATGCAGGATGCACTAATTTTTTCCAGGTACAATTCATGTCCATGAAATATATTTATTTTTATATTAATATTTTAATATTGAAAGCTTGCAAAAATTACCTCATTCACTACATTAGAGTTCCTCTCTAATCACTGCCATTATTATTCTGTGTGAAGTTGATAAAATTACTCTCTTTTAATAATAACTGATTTCAATAAGGTACCTGTGGATATATATGAGGTTATCTTCTAGAATATAGGTATACTCTGAGGGTAGCATAGCTGAGAAAATTTGTTCCTTCTCTTCTGTAAGCATTTTAAATAATATTAACCACCATAATAATGTTTGGCCTTCAAGCGAGTTGCTGCAGAACACTGAAGAATTTTGTCCTGCTGGAAATAGTCAAAGAAAAGTCCCTCAAACTCAGCTTGAAGAAATTCAAGAATACAACTGAATTTACATATCCAATAAACACTGGTTTCATACAGATGTATATTGGCACTGGCTGATTGAGATAGTGTTTCTGACAGGTGTGAAATTTTCCAAACATGATATACAAGCTCACCACTAATAATAAGCAATATTGCAATCACAACTCTTACTTCATGTGCTGTGACTGCATGCTAAGATTAGTACACTTGTTTTGTTTTATTTTATATATAGGAATTCCAGAAATAAATCCTATGTACTCATATTTCTAAACAATCCTTTTGCTGACTGAGACAGCTACAAGGTTTTGCATATTATAATCTTAAAATCAAAAAGCAACGTAGTGAACATAACTCAATGTTCACAATAATGTCCAGTCTAGGTAACCATCTACACTACTGACTTTCTATTTCTGAATCTATACTGTGTGTTCCTCCAGTTTCAACATTTGTTTTCTGAATATTGGACTGAAATTTTTCGAAATAAGATAGTTGCTAGGCTCCTTTTTTGGGATCCCTACAAATCTGGAACAAGAAAAGCCCTGAGAACTTTCCCTTACACAAAATTTCTGAATTTGGTCAAACTATTCACATTACAACGAGTTCCCTGTATGAGTTTCATACAATATTAAGGTCTTAGAGGTTCTCTCCTCTGTCATTAATATTGCTATTATTTCTACTCATAATGACTATGGTATGTTTGGAAAGTCTTGAACTGCCCTTTCTGAAGCACTCTCTAACTGGATAATAAAAGTTGGTGAGGGCCATTTTGGTGGGCAGAGAGAGAGAGTAGGAAGGCAGAAATTCCTGGGATTAATTAAGGAACACTGGGAAGAGACAGAGAAAGCCCTCTTTTCCATCCAGGACTCTGAAGCAACAGGACATCTGAGTATGACTTTCTCAACTCTGAAGGTACAGCAAGCCACATGGCAGATTGAGGTTGAATTAATTTAGATTAACTAATATAGAGTCAGCTAAGGTCTAAGCATTGGAATATTAAAAGTCTCGGTGTACTTAATTACTGGGAAAAGGGCAGTCTTTGCTCCTGGGCCTTATCCCCAGAACAGGTCAGGCTGCCAGCTAATGTGAATTCAGGCCCTCCAGGCATATAGGCATCCTGTTAGGCCACACTGCCTAGGATCCTGCTGACCTAATATAACCATTTATAGTTTTTTAAAATATATATTACTTAACAATGTTTTGGTTTCAGGGGGCAAATGCCACCACAGCATTCAGGCATCCAGCTAAGGCAAATCAATCCTCCAGGCCAACAGGCTTCCCAGCCAAGCTCCTCTGCTGGGCTTATATAAGAGTTTATTGTTATTAACACACATCTTTGTTAACAAGATTCAGTGTCAATGGTACATTAATGTAATCCCTGCACTTAACAATGCTGAAAACATCGAGGTAAACTTCATATTTTTTCTCAACTCTTTCAAATGTTATAATTTGCTAAATAATGATGCGTATAAGGATATTAGTAACTCACTTATCAAAGTCACATTAAAATTTTACATTATATCTTTGATGAGTAATGCAGACCTATAACATTCTCAGAGTTATAAATTATTCCTAATACAGCAATCATACCCTACTACATATGAAGTGTAAGATAATGGACCTAGAATGATAATTTCTTCTGCTAATTTGCTAAACCTTGAAAATTTTGAACTGTGTTCTATATATCTATCCTTATACCCAGAGACAAGTTTAGCAATCATATTAGAAAACATGCTTTATCATTTTGCAGCATCATTATACAATTACACTAGTGCTCAAACTGGAAAGAAAAACTGAAAGTGCTGTGTCTAGCCCGAATTGATGAATCCACACAACTCACTGTTACTCTTAGACTCAGAAACTAAAGCATAAAAAGGGAAGACACTTGATTACTGGGTAGTTTAGAGAATATCTGTGATAGACTGTCATAGTAGCTAACAAAGTGACATGTTTGCATGACTAGGAGTTTGTTTTACTTAACTATCCTAGACCGTTTTAGACGGTTGGTATCAAGAGGCCAGAGCTTCACATTTTATTTTTAAGTATCTCTAGGTATGATACCATTAGGAAGCGTTACCTTTAATTTTGTATCAATATACAAAGATCTATTCAATTGTGGTTAAATATACTCTTAATTATGTATCAATATACAAAGATCAATGCCTATGTAGCCCAATATAATCTTAATATTACGTCCATATACAAGGGTCAATACCATTGTGGCCAACTATAATCTTAATTTTGTATCAATATACAAAGATCAATACCGATGTAATCCAATACAATCTTATTTTTGCACAATAAACAATGGTTATTACCACTTTAGCCTAATAAACTACTAATTTTGTATCAATATACAAAAGTATAAGGGCATATTCAATAATCTGCCCCTTCTTCTTGGACTTTCCTGTGCTATGTCTATATCTCATTTTTCTCAAGCCTATGCACTCCTACATAGGAGAGGAAGAAGGATACAGAAAAGGAAAAGTAGGAAGTCCCTGGGGCTAACCTCCAAAACCCATTAAACAGGACCATTTATCAGCTTGCAATCTCTTCCCCTAAATATCGGAGTTTTCAGTTATCCTTCAAATAACCAAAAAGAAGGGCAGAGAAACACGTTCCCCACCCTCTGGGCATGGGACGTCGCTCTCTTAAAGTGACTTCCTGCTGATTTGGGTCGTAGTAGACCTGTTTGGGGCCCTAACCCAAATGGAAAAAATGGTTAAAAATGGTAGTACACTCCTTTTATGTTCAGTCCTTCTGTTCTCAGCTGTTTAGATGACCTAAGGGGTTTGTAGGCAGAAGCTGATCTTGCAGGCTTCACTGAGGTTCCGGCCGGGGCATTGTGTAGAGCTGAGCGGTCCCAGTGACATTGGATTGCCGTGGTTGCAGGCCCCCGATGGAGACAGCTATTGAGGAAGTCTGCCAGGCAGAATCAACTGGGTCACTCGTCCTCCTTGGTGCCTGATTCTGCTCTCTGCTGAGGTTTCCGCTGTCCAGCCGTCCCCGGGCTCCCCTAATGGACGCTTCGATTCTCCTGGAAAGATAAGAACAGAGCCCTGCCCCAATCCCAACCCTAGGACAATTGCCCTCTTTTTTGGGGGGGAGGGGCCTAGGTAGTACTTCTACTGAAGCAAATTTGGCCTTCCGACAACATACAAAGCGTTATCTGCACTTCCTATATAAACAGATATATTTATCCCTCTCAGGTCTCTGAGGTGGTTGAAGAATAGACAGCTAGAGTCTCATAGTTAAATTTTGAGTTGTTTAGGAATCAAGAGGGTGTTATAGATCTAAGAAATACTCTTAAAAGTGTGTTGCAAGTTAATATGAATGTTGAGTCAGATATAGACCTTTAAACTCATGGAGATGGTTAGATAGCAGAATGTTAAAGTCAGGGGCCAAATATGTATAAACTGGACATTGGGAAGGTATACTGGGCCATTTAACTCTCATAAATGTGGCATATTTATATCTGTTGTTTTGTATAATACTTACTGTTATAAGAGAAGGAACCATCTGTTGGACTGAAAGGGGAAACTTCTGGGGGGAAGAGGGAGGAAGGGCAGGATAGGAAGGGGGAATAGGGAGGGGTTTGTGAATGAGATGTAACTTGAAGAAAAAAAATAAAGTATTTATAAAAAAAAAAAGGGAAGACACATTTTAATATCCTAAGGAAGAAAAGATCTGCTGTGAGGAAAGTATATTCTAGAAAAGAAATGGAAGCAATATATTTAAAATTAAAAAAAACATGAATACCAAAAGAGTAGAAAAACAATGAAAAATAAAAAGCACAATGTCACTACAAATTGTCAAGATCCCATTCTTAGTAGAAAAGATACATACAGATGAAAGACGTTAAAACAGGGAGAAATTGTCTTCTTTTTGGATAAGATCCTTGATAAGCTACTCAGTTCATAAGGATCAACCCTAAGCATAGATACATATGATAACCAAATAAACAGCATGGATTAATTAAATGTATAAATTCATGGAGGAATGAGAAAAATATGATTTTATAGTGGAGGGAAGGTCAACAGTTATATCAATCGAACACCAGATTAAGCTCAATGTGCAGGGACAAATTGATCAAATTTTTTATTTCATGTGTGTTTGCATGTGTGTGTGTGTGTG
>CAJQZJ010034439.1:580473-610152 GCA_907164525.1 Lophiomys imhausi
GGGGGGTGTTTGACTTTTCTTTAGTCATGTTCTGTCGTTGCTTTTTTGTTGTTGTCATTGGAAGGTTTGGTTTTCAAAAATTTAGGAGTTTGGGAGAGAGAGGCAGAGAGGGACCTTCTATACAGATGGAATTCATTATACTAAGATGAAGTAAATGTGACATAAATGTGCAAGACTAGTTAAACATACATAAAGGGTCCATGTAAAGTTCTACATTAATTCAGTGGATGACAAAAATTACAAAGAATTTGAGATCCCCTATCCTTCTTCATGATTTGAGAAAAAAATTCTGAAGTTTGTCACAGAAACTAAATGACTTTGTGTGCGGTAGTACATATCTTTTTGTCCCAGTACTTCATAGGCAGAGGCAGGTTGATGTACATTTGTTTAAAACCATTCTCTTTGACAAAGCCATTTCCAGGACAGCCAAAGCTACATAGAGAAATCTTATTCCAGAAATCCAAAGAATCAATTAAAATAAATTCCATTTTTTGTTGTAAATGAAATTGCTACATGTTCAGATCTTAAAAGCCTTAGTGCATATGCAATATTAATAGTAGTTTAAGACCACCAACAAACACCAACAGTTGCCAACTTCAATGGAAATTATAAAAGAAGACATTCTAAGAGAAAATATTTACTGAGCACTTTACTTTCTTTAATATTTTATGCCTAAAGTAAATAAAAAATTTACATTTTTGTGAAGTAAAATTTGTACGGAAAACATAAATTATTTAAATTATGTTTTAATATAAACATGATTTCAGCAATGCTGTAATAATGGAGAAAATAAAATTTACAATGAAATTTATACACAAGTACAAAAGCACAAAAATGAATCAGAAATAATGTCGTTTTACTATACCAGCAGCTGAGTATAGATGTCAACATCAGTAGTGGTAGCTTTTCCTGATGCTGAGAAGAAGTCGAGTTTCAGAGATGAGTTTGGAATGCCAGTGTGTATCACAGTGAGACTCTGAGAAGCACAGGACCTTTATTAGAGAACAATATTGGAATTCATGTAACATGTGTACTTTCATACAACAAACAAAAGCTATATGTGTGTGTGTGTGTGTGTGTGTAATTGATTCTAACTACTCAAAAATTAGTGATAAAAGCACTGAAACACTACTAAGAATTGTAAAATAAACCTCATGAAATGACATAAGATTATTACAATCTATATGAACATATAACAGATTATGAAAGACTCCCTTATAATTTACACATAAGCAAAACAATTCCAAATCAACTTAAACTTATGCACTGAGATAAGATAAAGATAATTACATCTGCTCCACTAAGAAAACTTGCATGTTCTAATTTTTGAAGTTAAATTTCTTTTATTTTTGTACAACACTGTCTTTTCCTGAACACTTTTTTTTTCCTTTAGACAAAATATTAGAAAAATATAGACTGATTTCAGGGAACTTTTTCTAGTTTTGATCATTTATGCAAATTTAATTGTTGAACAGAAAAATGAGTTTAAATTCATGTACTACTTTTCTTGACATAGCATATACTTATTTGAAATACCATCCTGAAAAATTCAAATTTTCAGTATGTTCATTACAAAGAATAATTACCATTTGCCACCACAGTTTTAAGGCAGGTACAATGTCAGTGGAGGGGGGGATTTGTAAAATGTGAGTTACTACTTTTAAATAGTTTCATTAAGGTATTTTTGTACACAAATCTATTAAATAATGGAAGTCTACGCAAAATGATAAGTACATCAAAAATGGTTACAACCCTCCACTCCCAAACAAACTATTTTATCAATTCCTATTCCCATTTGTTTCAATCTTATATAAGTCTTTATTTTATAATACTCTCCCTGGCCAATTTTCCTATGATTATATCATTCTGTGAAGCCTAAAATGTTATTGTTCTGTTATTTCTAACTGATACAAATATTGTATTGTTTTTTTGATGTCTTGAATTGTCTCTGTTCTCTATCTCAACTGACTAGCAGGTAAGACCTTAAATTGTTTCCCTCTCAAATGTTTCAAAAAAAAAAGGGAATATAAAAATTTAATTAACCTAGGACACAAAACCCAAGAGAATATATTTAATATTTTCAACTGAACAAGGGCTTTGAATTGGATGACTCCATTATTTTACTCCATGCATGAATTGCTAGAGTACATGAAGAGGTCAGTTCTACAAATCCACAACCACAGGATCTCCATGACAAAAGACAACAGCAGGATATGTGAGTAGAGTCAGCCATCTACTAGGCTCCATCTCTGCCTGCAATTAGAGATCCACACATCCATCAGTACCACCAAGTAATTCACCCCAACCCCATGCAGAGGAGCACTCTGCCCCATACCCCATCACAGGGGTGTTACTTCTACCTGCATCCAAAGACTGAGGCAGGCATCAGTAACCACCAGGTGAGGATCCTCCCACAACCCATTGCCTGCCTGACTGTGTAGGCAAATGGTAAATCACTTCAGTCTGCCCCTTGCCCCACCCTGTCTATTCATGGGGTGCACCTATACCTGAAACAAGAGAGCCAGGCAGCAATCATCAACCACCAGGTAAAGCTCCTATTCCAATCCCTTCCCTGTTATTTCTTGGGAGCAAACTCTGCACCAAAGTAGTCTCCTCCTTCCCCTCAGATGCCCACCTCCAGGGTACCACCTCTCCTTGCAATGCCAGAAATACACAGCCATCAGGACAAGCAGGTGGGGCTCCTCTCCCAATATATTGCTTTCTCGGTTTCATGGGCAATACTCTCAGAGTTGTGGTCTGCACCTTGCCTTCTGTGCCCCATCTCCTGGGCACCACCTACACCTGCATCTCCAGAGTCAGGTATCCATCAGAAACAACCAGATGAGGCTTCTCCCCCACTCCCTTCCCTGCTTGGAAAGCAGGCAAACCCCACATCAGTGTGATTTCCCTGTTCTCCTTCATTCCCTATTGCCTAAGGATCATCCCTACCTGAAATCCCCGACCCAATTGGTCATCGGGATCCATCAGACCCAGGGAACAATCAGGAACTACCAGGGCCTGGCAGCTATTAGGTACCATGATAGGCCAGTACCAACCGGGGACCACCAGAGCCAGTTATCCATCAAGTACCACCAGAGCCTGGCTCCCATCAGATTCTACTAGCTCTACCTACAATCACAGAAGCCAATAGATGTTAGAGCCCACTAGCAGCTGGAAAACATCAGGGACTACCAGTTCTCCCTGTATCCCCTGTATCCCTAGAAGCCTGCTGTCACCCCGGAAAACCAGAGAACTGCTATTATCCTGGCCTACCAGATCTATATAAATTCCCAGAGGTCTACTATTATCAGGAACTACTAGTCCTACCAACGCTAGGAACAACCAGATGGCTGAAGGACAGTGTAAGAACAGAAGCAAAAAAAAAAAAAAAAAAACCCAAAAACAAAAAACCCAGTGCCATAACATACCACTTGAACCCTGCGATGCCACATCAGCAAGCTCTGAATATTCTAACATACCTGATGTGCAAGAAAACCACCTTGAATCTGATGTTATGAATATGTTAGGGACCTTATAAAAGGAAAAGAATAAATCACTCAGAGAAATGAAGGAAAATACAATTGAACAGATGATGGAAATGACGGAATACCTTCAAGAATTACAGTTACAAAAAAACAAACAATCACACAGGATAAATTCAAGATATTAAAACAGAAATACAGACAATAACATAAACACAAACTGAGGCAACCGTCGAGACAGAAAATCTTGGAAAGAGAACAGGAACTGCAGATACAAGTATCTCCAGCAGAATACAAGAGATGTAAGAGAAAATCTTACAAATAGAAAACACAATAAAATAAATTGATACTTTGATTAAAGAATATACGACATTTGAAAAGTTTCTGACCCAAAACTTCCAGGAAATCTGGGACACTATGAAAAGACTAAATGTAAGAATAATTGGAATAGAAGAAGGAAAAGATTCCATGCTTAAAGACCAAGAAAATATATTTTCAGAAATCATAGAACAACGTAGTGTACAAAGCCCTATGCTAGCCTTGCAGACTAGTGGGGGATATGTGAGAGTCATGCATCACTGTGCAGAGATGAGCAGCATTCTGTACTGGTGTGTGCTCTGGATGTAAATGCTCTAGTGGATCAACGATGATGTGGAGGTCCTCATCTCCAGAGGCGAGATCAGGCTGTGTCTGTCTCCCTCGGTCTTTCTTTGTGGATCCCACTTGACACTGCTGTGCTGGAGACAAAACTTGGCTTTGTCTGCCAAAGGATCAGATGTTGTCTCAGTCCATCCCAACAACTAAAATTTCTTTTGACAGAATCGAAACTCTGAGGCTGTTATTTGGTGAACCTGTATTAAAACTTATTTTACAAAGTTCTTGATTCCCTAAAATCTATGTGCTCACACTCCTGAGATGGGTCTTCATCTCTCTCCAAATCACCCCACACCTTCTAATTGAATTATGGGAGTTTTGGGAGGGACTTGGAAAAATTGTAAAGCTCTCCTTAGGTGAGGAGTGATAACATAGGCTTATTTATGTGACTTCCTATTTGTAATCAGAATTCAGGATGTTTATATTCCCTAGTGCTGGCAAAGAAACAGGGGGAGAACACTTCACCATCCTGACAACCTTGGTTTGGGCCTGGATTTTGCTCAATCTCCACTCAGTTAGTCTGATCCCATGGGGAATGGTCCACAAGCTAGCCTAAACAAAGAGATTCCAATAAACATTCAAGAATCTTACAGAATACCAATTAGAATACCACAAACCAGAAAATCCTCCTGCCACATAATTATGAAAACAATAAATGTATAAAATTAAAAAGAATATTAATAGGAACAAGGGATAAGGACCACATAATAAGGAGTCTGGGTAATACAAATTGATAACTTGCCATTAAAATGTATCATAAAATAGTAGTCCTAGGTTCTACAAATAATAAATGGTTTCAAATACAGTTTGCCTGCTAAAACATTAGATAGTTTGATGATAGATAGATAGATAGATGACAGATTTATAAATAAATAAAGTCATCTTCAAAACCCTCAGAGGGTTTAAGGATGTTTTTATTACTTTAAGAATTGTTTGACTTAAGATAGTCAGCTCCTGACAGCTCCCATTTGACCTGGAAGGAGACAATAAGAACCAAAAAATTATCGATCATGACATAGCTCATATTGTGCAGAAATGCCCCTGCTATCTCAACAGACTATATACAGTCCAAAGATGTACCATAGCTTAAGTAAAAGTAAGTCAATGGTTTGATTCTGCAGAGACAGAATGAGCAAATCCTTCTTAATTCCTCATGCATAATTACTCTGTGAAATTTGCTTGGCCAGAGGGCTGAAGATGATGCTCCAACAGTATCAAGAGATATTTGGGATTGTTTAGGCAGCAAACCATCATTTTTTCATTCTGGAAGCTGCCCTCCTGTATTTCTTAGTAACTCAAATAGTAACTTTATCCTTTCGTATGTCTTTGATGGGATTGGGACATAATAGATATGAATTTTAAATTGAACTTGAGTTGTTAACATTTTAAAAGGATATTTTCAAATCTGAATAAAATCTGTCAGTTATTTATAAAATAAAATATAATATAAATATAATCTTATATTTATAATAGGATTTATGAAATTGCAATGTAATTAATTATTATAGTTGTTAGTAAGCATAAACTGTAAGATTAGGCCAGCAGAGTAGCCAGCTGCTTGGCAGAGGAGTAGGCAGCCTGGTCAGCATGCCTTAACTGGTTGCCTGATTTATCCTGAGGAAAGAGCCCTGGGACCAAAGGTGGCCTACACTACCTGTAACCTAAACTCTGTTAATTAATATAAGTTGTTATATTAGGCCAATATAATTCCCAGCAGCTTGGCGGGAGCTTTGCCTGGTTTTGAGGGGAGTCCGAGAGTCTGGAAGTCCTACGGCCCAAGACTGCTTGGACTGAGGGCCTAGAAGCCACCACAGTCTTTTCCCCAACAATTAAATACACCAAGACCTTTTAATGTTTTAACGCTTATCCCTTAGCTTGGCAGGCTCTCAATTAGCTACTCAAAGTTAACCCAGATCACCTAATCCCAAACTACCACGTGCCTGCAATTACCTTCCAGAGTTCTCAAGACATCTGTCTCCTTCTATATCTCCCAGCAGAAAGAGAGAGAATCTCTGTGTGTGCTCAGGGTTCCCATCTAAACTCAGGAAGTCCCACCTTCCTATACTGTTTCTGCCCAGCTAATTGGCCATAAGCGACTTTTATTAACCAATCAAGAGAATGCCTCAGAAGGGGCGGTAACCAGATCTCAGCACTGAATTCAACCTATCAGAAGCAATGATATTAGACCTTTACTCAACAGATATAAGAAAAAATATTTAGGTTCAGAACTTTAGACATACCAATAAAGATAGGTGATATTTTTCTTCAAGGTTACCTGATACATATGGGCTAAACATTATATTTGTTAATTTTATATGTTTTTTCTGATTGTTTAATATTTGTTATTACTCTTTATATTTTTAAGTGTTTTTTCTTAGACAAAAAAGGAGGAATGGATGGAATGATGTGTTGTATATTCTAAATGTTAATTAATTGCTGCCAGAAGACTGCTTGCTGTATGGTATGTGGCTTGTTAACCATTGTCAATGATTGGTTGAATAAAGGCTGAGGCCTGAGATTGGGCAGAAAGAGAAACAGGTGGGACTAAGGTGCACAGGTTTTTGAAGCAGAGAGATAGATGGGAAGAAGGAGCAAGGCAGGAAGACGGAGAGATGCACATGGGTTAGAGATGGAAAAAGATCAAACCACATGTCATGGAACATCAGCATAGCCTGAACAAAAACAGCCCAGGGCACAAATGTATTTGTTAGGGAGTTTCATTTGGCGAACAAATTTATAAGTTATTTTAGATGGGCTAAGATTACACAATCCAGGCTAAGGCTTGTCAAAATTCATTCAGGTGTGTGTGATAATTAATAATGGTGGGTTAAGGATTAAACTGCCAACTAACTTCCTAAATATAAATAACATAATTTAAAAGATTATTTCTACAACCAGCAGCAACTCAGTCAAAGATATATATAATTGCATGAATATACATGAATTACCACACAGGACTGATTGGTTGAAACACTATACTAATAGAAAGACAATGGTCAGTCAGTGAGAACCCACTATTCCAAAGTCACAAAGAAAATCAATGTGAACATTTCTCTTTTGAGAAGCATTTATTAAGAACATGTCACCATTGACAGATAATATATGCATTTCCTGGACTGGTTCTTGTCACCCCTGACCTCACCAAAAGTAAAGGACAGAGAAGGAAGAACAAACAAATTCCTAGAATTATTATTTGCCAAAGCTCAAAGAAATTGTAAAACCATGGATGAAGAGATGAACATCAGAGAACTGTGAGGGGAAAAGCACCAGAGGTTCACAGTCCATGGAAAGCTCTGAAGGCCAGAAAAGGTAGGTTGAACAAATATTAGAGTTGGGACCTTTCTGTGATTGTAAGGATGACTCCTGAAGACAGTCAGTTCTATACCAGTTCTTCAGAGAATGTGCAAAGTTGAAACAGTCTTGGGACATCCCTAGTCTGTACCATTAAATGAAGCCTGAATCCAAATACTTCCCATGGGGGAAGTCACAGTACTAAATGCCTGAGATAAGGATGTCAACCTTTAAACTGAAACCTTAGCTTCAGATAAATTCACAGTTCCAGTACAGGAATCAGGAGCAGTTGACTCAGAGCAGAGAGGCTTTAAATTAAACAATCACTGTCTTTACCATGTTCCATTGGTTCTGCCTCCTGTCTGTTTCTGTTGCATATTTCCATCTCTATAGCACTATACAGCCAGGCTTTGACCTAATCCAGGAACATCTGAGACCTGGAATTTAGTCAGACCCTGACTAATGAAATTCCTTGATGCACAGACACTTATCTGCTCTCCTTGCTTCTGATTAATGGAGTGTGTGACCTGAAATAGAGAAAACAATAAGAACCAATCAAGAGAGATTTCTCACACCTAGATATGGAAATCAGAGCAACCTTGGAGAACTCCCACAGAGCTGCTGATGCATCCATGTCTCCCCCTTGCCTGCTTTCTGCAGCAACAGCAGTGAAATCAGAAGTGGATGACAGGAGAAAATGTAATTAATTTCCTGCTCTTTCTCTATAATGAGCAATTGACACAAGTAGTCAGTGGAACCTGGGACTTTCCCTGTAGTTGGCTGTGTGGTACTAGGTGCAGCGCAAATATGTATTAGATACTATGCTCTATGAGACTTTTGTATTGTAAATCTGAAATTATAGCTCTAGATAGCTGCTTATATTTTTTTCGACCGGCTGTTTCTGTTTCCCCCAATTGCAAAAATTTTACACTTAAATTAGAGTAGTACCTAGTAGTTTTACAGGTTGCCCAAAAAAGGACACTTAAAATATCATTTGAAATATAACTCTCAGTCCCTGCTCTAAATATTCTCAGTTTGATTTTGAATACTGAATACTAGACTGTCTTCAGAACAGAGAAAATATTAATTTGTATTTATTTTTGCAAGGAATGTCTATAGTATTCACAGATTCTCAAACATGCCTAGTTTGCATTGAAGGTTTTATGTTTATTGCTCAAAAGAACACAAGATTAGTTGAAAGACAAGCAGTGGCACTGAAGTTTTGATCACCAGGAGAAACTCAGTAAAAGATATATAATTGCATGAGTATCCATGAATTACCACACAGAACTGATTGGTTGAGACACAATGCTAATACAAAGATAATGATGTCACTGAGAATTGACTATTACAAAATCACAAAGAAAATTAATGTTCATGTCACCCCTGACCTCACTGAAAAAAATGGGCAGAGAAGGAAGACCAAACAAATTTCTAAAATTATTTTTTTGCCAAAATTCAATAAAAATGTAAAACCAAGGATGAAGATTTGAACATCAGAGAACCTTGATGGGACAAGAATGATTGTTCCCATTCCAAAAACACCTTGTAGGCTAGATATGGTAACTTAAGCAAATACTAGAGAGGGAACGTTTTTGAGACTGTAAGAATGACTGATGAAGATTGTCATTTCTATACCCATTCTTAAGTGGATGTAAAATTTGAAACATTTTTCACACATCACAAGTCTGAGTCATTAACTGAAGCCTGAATGCAAGCACCTACCATGTGTATGTCACAGCATTACATGCCTGTATAAGGCTGGTGCCCCTTATTACAGAAGCCTTATCTTCAGAAAGGGTCACAGAATCATATGATTCAGAGAAGGAAGGCCTTGAATCAATCAATCACTGCTTTTCATATATTCTCTTGGCTCTTAGTCATGTCTTTTTCTGTTGCAGATTTCTTTCTCTTCAACAGCATATAGCCTTGTTTTGACTAAATACAGGAACATCTGAGACCTGGAATTTAGCCAGAGCCTGACTGATGAAAATCCTTGCTGCAGAGATAGTTAATTGCTCTTCTTGTATCTGATTGAAGGAGTGTGTGACATCCAATAGAAAAAGGAACAAGAACCAATCAGGAGAGAGATATCATACCTAGGTATGGAAAGCACAGCCTGCTGTAACCTTGGAGATCTCCCACAGAGCTGCTGATTCATCTATCTCTCCCCCTTCTCTGCTTTCTGCAGCAAAAACATAGAAATTAAAAGAAGATGGAAGGAAAAGATGTAATTAATTTGGTAGTGTCTGTGTATAATGAGTAACATACACAACCAATCAGTGGAACCTGGGGGCTCATCCTATACCTGAATAACTGGTACTAAATTCATGCCAACTATATATTGTATCCTATGCTTTCTCAGACTTTCATATTGTGAATATGATCTAACAGCTATAGATAACTACTTATTCTTTGAGACATGCCTGAGTATATGCCACCCAAGTCCAAGGATTTTATGCTTCAATTAGAGAATTATGTAGTATACATATGACATTTGGACTGTCCTAAAAATGATATTTGAATTGTTACTTGGAATATGTCTTTCAGTCTCTGCTCTGCATATTCCAACTGTGCATACTAAATCTCAGAATGTCTTCAAATAAACAAAAATATAACAAGTTATTATTTTTTGCTAGAAAATGTATATCAATGCATATTCTCAACCATGCCTTGTTTATATAGAAGGTTTTATGCTTACTTGCACAAAAGAGCACCAGGGTGTGTGAAAAATAATCAGTGGCATTGAGGTTTTGATTGCCAGGGGAAACTCCACCAAAGTAATTTAATTGCATGAATATCCATGAATTACCACACAGAAGTGATTGATTCATACCGAATGCTAATAAAAAGGCAATGGTCTGTCACATCAAACTCACTATTCCAATGACAGAAAAAAAATCAGTGTGTAAATTTCTTTATTGGAAGTATTAATTAACAGCCTATCAACATTGAAGGAGTCTGGGGTGTCCCATATTTATCTGTTTATGTCCTGTTGTCTTTCTGGTATTTTCTTGTTTTTCTCTGTTTGATATGTTTGGTTGTACATTCATTCACCCTGGCTATTTGGATTGGCCACCAGGGCTTAGGAATGCATTGAAAAACTCCTCTGCCTTAGATGTCAAGATAAGTCTTTTTCAGTACCTCCTGGGAGAATTTTTGGAAGGAAATGGCTCATTTGGCATTCTTTGGGAGAGTATTTGGAAGGAGAGGGTCTCATCTGGTATCTCTGGGAGAACACATATGTTCTTATCTGGTTTCTAGGAGAAGACAGATATTCTCCTGTGGTGTTTGGGAGGAGAGGACTGTCCTCACCTGGTTTCTGGAAGAACAAGAAAGTTCTAATCTGGTTCCTACTTTAGCCAGCAGTGGTTTTCTTGTAATATAGGCCATGGCGCTCTTTGATCATCCTATCTAGCTTTTGGTTTGAGATTTGGTTTTCCTCAGAATGTTTGTCTCTTTGTGAATATAATTCAACTCTAGTTTAGGGCATATGAATATGTCTGTATGTAATTTGGATTTAACTTTATGTTTATATGTTTGTAACTTGGATGCAATTATTATTTAAGGATATATATATATATATATATATATATAAGAAAATTAAATGTTTTAAATAGTAAGCATGTTGACCACATGGCTCGCAACTTGCGAACCATCTTAGAGGACCATGTGATATAAAGCAACAATTATGACATTACATAGTCTTTAAAAATTCTGTTTATTAATGTTACCTCCTTTTTGACTAAGAATACAACAATTCTCATATTTCAGATGGTTATATTTTTTGGCATATGAATTAGTTTTATTTTTGTATCACCACATCATATGTAGATTAAGTTGGGAACATAAGTAATAAAGATATAATCAAATATGTCACAGATCTTTATATTGATTCTGTAAATCCAGGTTGTTTTTAAACAAACAGTAATTTTGATGAGCATACAATAAGGATAGTTTCATATTTCTTTGCTTTTGTATTTTTCAGCCACATAAATATTTAATTTTCCCTTACATTGTGTCTTAATAGAGACCAATTAGCTGTCTTCAGCATGAACTTTGGGGTAAGGGCATTAACGAGCCCTATTGTCTCCAGCGTCCTCTAAGATGATCTGGCAGTATGTTAGGAAAATCCTGAGGTTGGCCAAGTTTAATACAGTTCAGTACAGTTGGTTCTTGCATAACCTTTAGAAAAACCATACATAGAACATCTCTGTCTTTATAAATAAACATCACCCACACACTTTATTAATAGCCTTGTTCACTTTTTCCTGGAACTTACACTACAAGTTCCTGCTGTATCCCCTGATTTTTTTTTTTTTTTTACTGTTATCGTTTAAGTTAGTATACACAGTAATGGGCTTCATTATGG
This sequence comes from Lophiomys imhausi, assembly GCA_907164525.1. NCBI lineage: Eukaryota > Metazoa > Chordata > Mammalia > Rodentia > Muridae > Lophiomys > Lophiomys imhausi. Next base: position 592,273 of record CAJQZJ010034439.1, read on the forward strand.
TTATATTTTTGTATGGTGATAGAAATTCAAAGTTATATCTTTAGAACATACTGTATGATGATTAAACACTGATTTACATATCTAACTACTTATGTCATTGGATATGGTTAAAACTCATGACTTATGGCTATTAATTAAAAATGTGTGCTTATATAATCTTAAGCCATATGACATAATTCCAAAGATACATTTAAGTTAGAATATTGGGATATATTAATTCTAGAGACATTGAATTGAATTGCTTACATTGCCTATAGAACTTGGTTATACCCTTTAAATTATGGTTGTATTTTATGTCTTGATTCTAAAAAAGGTTAAAAATTGTTGCCTTAAAATATGCTTAGACTTGTTTTTGCTAATGTTCTTAAGACTTCACATCTATAGACGCTTTATTAACTAAATCATATGGGAAACCACTATGCTTTATAGCGATATGTCATAGAAAGGTCAGAAAGTTCCCAGTCTCTTTATGAACTATATTTATAGATTAGAATCTTTTATTTTGATACTAAAAGAATTTCAATTTAGAATTGTCAATTTTTAAGACACTAAACTTAACAGGGATAAAACCTAAAATCCTATTCTTTAATGGTAATTAAGAAAAGCAATTCTACAAAGCCCCCATTTGGTGATGGGAGACTTCTCCATGGTCCAGAGCATCTATGCTGACTTTTCCTTGCCTCACCTTCTCCAGGAGGAAGTGGCTGTGCCCAAGAAGCACATCTTGTGGTGCAAGATGACCAACAAAGAAACTCTTACTAAACAAATCTGTCTAAGTGAACTATACTTCAAAATTATGGCACTGGATGAGTTAATTTTAAGATGGAAACACATGAAGCATATGTTCAAGCTTTGAAGGGGAAGTAAACAGATCTTAATTCAAATGATGTCACTGGCTTAAGGGAATGGGAGGAAAAAACTAAAGCAGCAACAGCAAGAGTCTTCACACTGGGAAAGCATTCTTGCCATGCGGCAAGCAACCAAGGAACAAGTGATGCAACAGTATACTACACAAATCCAGTACTTCAAGCAAGTCCAGCAGCCAAATATTGCCCAACTGGGATCAACATTGGTACACCCAGCAATCAACTTGTTTTTCCTAAAATGAAAGGAGAACTGGAACAGACTAAAGACAAACTGGAACAAGTCCAAAATGAGCTGAGTGCCTGGAAATTTATGCCTGGTAGGTAAACATGTCATACTCCCCTCACTGTCAAGACTTCCCTCACAGTCCCACCTCAAGAAGGCTGTGGTGGGACAGCCAAGTACTTGTTTCCACACCAAAACTCAGACTTTTTGAAAAAAATATACATTCTTATACTGTCATGCTTGTAATGGTTAATGTAAAACATACTTTATGAACCTTATGTTTCAGTTTCTTCCTTTTCCCTGCTCCTTGCTTCAGAAGCTGATGGTATCAGACTATTCTGAAGAGGCCACTTCCAAAAAATTCCCCTTCTAGGACATGTAGAACTTGAACAATGTTTCTGTTTGAAGAAAACAGAGAGAGAAAAAAGAAGTTAAGTCTGTGCCACACTGTGTCTTCAGACAGTTTGGAGGACTGAAAACCTACAGGTTTTATATAGGAATTGAACATGTAAAATTCCAGTACAATATAAAACTGGAATATGCATGGATCTTAACCTTGAGCAAAGTGATTTAGAGACACTGCACATCTGTTCTTCTAATAGGACTGTGGACTTCATAATTATTGAGTCAAAACTCAAATGAGTTGAATTTTATTTTTAAAGGATTTACATACTAAGAACCAGCTTCCAATAGCTATGATACAATCAAGTTATAGTTATCAATACAAACAGTGCATATCTGTATCTATTTACCTCAGAGCTCTATAATACATAATGGATTCTTAAGTTTATCCAGATTTTGTCAATTGTTTGTTCCTTGAATGGTGGTGTAAACTGTAGAAAACCTTAACTGAGGGTTGCACAAATGTTTAGGTGTGATCTCACACTTGAGGTTTAAACTGTGAAGCATTGTAAGCATTCATCTCACAATTAGATTGTATATGGTATTGAGTGTGATGAGACTCCGTCATTTAGTAAACCTTCATGTCATTCAGCAGGCACATGTTTAACAGCTTTGTCATTGGTGTTAAGTGGGGTAATGTGTTCCTTCATTGTATTTTGGGCTTTGTATCAAATTCTTGATAGTAAATTAAATGTGCCGTAAAAAAACAAGCAAACAAACAAAAATAAATGCAACTCATTTAAAAGTACAGGGTTATTTCCTATCCTTTTATAGACTGCTATGCCAAACTAGTTGGGTAATGTAGAGTGATAGCTGGCAAGTCAATTCATAGTCATGGTAAATACTAGTCTTAATTTATCACAAAAATATGCTTCCTAGATCAATCAGATAGTAAATGGTTAAAAAATATCCAGTTGGGGGCTGGAAGAGATGACTCAGCTGTTAAGAGGATTGGCTGCTCTTCCAAAGGACCTAAGTTCAAATCCCAATACCCACAGGGTAGTTCACAGCTGTCTAATTGCCTAGTGTAGTTGTCCATGCCTTTAATACCAGCACTAAGGAGGCAGAGGTAGGCAGATCTCTGTTAGTTCAAGGATAGCCTGGTCTAAAAGCAAGTCTAGGAGAGCCACGGTTACCTGTCTTGAAACAAAACAAAACAAAAGTATATACAGTTTGCCTGTACTTCTTACTCACTCAGAAAACTATACAAATATAGGATATAAAAATTCAGAGAGTCTTAATAAACTTGGTCTGTGGAATTTTGTTTTGCTTTGCTTAAATTGTCAACATTTTTGCTTGATAATTAGGTTAACTTAAAAATGTTAGCAACTGCTTTCATTAGTAAATGTTTGAATACTGATGAAAAATTAGGGGATAAGGCATTGTACCTTTTTAATTCTTAAAAGTAGAATGTAAAGTTCTAGTCCCTTTGAAAGCTACTATCACAAACTCTTTATGATAATTAAAGTATGCAAATTATGAAGGAAACCTTCCTAGAAAGGGTCTAGGGGTATGAGTATGTTGGAGGATAACAGAAAAGTGATTGAATGAATGAATGTTGTAAAGGCAAGTAAATACGGTAGGAGGATGACAAGAAAATGGTTGAAGGTATATTGGAAATGCAAATTAATAGTCATTCAATCTTATGGTTTAGTTATTTACTAGTTTAGTTAATCACAGATATTATCTAATTTAATCAGATGTTACATTACTGGAGACAAACAGTATTTGACTATTTAAATATATTGAGATGATTAGATGGTCTCAGAAACCTCAGAGGTCTATAGATTATGACATTTAAATATTTAATGAAAAAGCTTACTATGCCAGAGATCCCAGTCTCTAAAAGTATCCCTAAAGCCTCCAAGAAGATATGGACACAATGACTGATGACTGCACCTGGATTGTGATACACTAACCATTGGGTAGATTACCCAGAGGCTTCATCCTGCAGCCAGGAGCCTGCCCAAACTGTGGACAAGCAGGACATCATAGATGTCTTATTTGCCCTAGATAAAGGAAGACCAGTCTTCCAAGTTCCTCCTTCACAGGAAAGCCTCTCATATTTGTTGGACCTGGCAGCCAAAGACTGACACTTCCCTACCAGTGGAGTGGTCCACCAAGACAACATCTTTCCTGGCTGAGCTTACAGTTATCAAGGGAGCTGTCCACAAAGGCAGCACCTCCTCTCCAGTCTCCAGTCAGCCATTCATGCTGCAGGGAAAAACCTTCCTCCCATGAACTCTTTCTTAACTTTGTATAAGCTTAAAGAAAGTGTCCAGATCTCCACCTGAGCTACTCCAGCCGCCAGGCCCCACTGTTTCAAGTTTTGCCTCTGGGCAACCTCCCAACATCCTTCTCTGGGTGTCTCCTCCAGACCTACAACTACCCTGGTTAATACAGTTACACCTGGGATTCCAGAGGGCTGAGGAAAATACTGGGAAGCTGGAGCCAACAACACAAGAGTCTCCAATTAGGGCCTCAGCTGATAGAGAGGCTTGTGCTCAGTGGTCATCTCTGTGGCAACAATGTATAAAATGTAACTGTACATTAGAAGAAGCAGGAAGTTTTAACCAGAACTAGGAATCTGACCCTTTAGTACTAATTCACAGTTTAGTTAAGGGAAGTTCAAGTTTGTGTTAATCCCCTAGGTTTAAGCTAACAAGCCCTTCCCCCACACCTGTCAGAATGGCAATTTCAGCCTCTAACAGTCTCCAGATCCTCATCTGCTCAGTTGGCACCCCTCCCAGATTTATGCTAATTTTAGGTGAATAAAACACCACCAATCCCATATTCCCTCAAGCTCAGGACTTCAAGGCCCACCAATCCTCATTTTGAAAATACCTGCTCTAGACAGCCATGCCCCACCCCAAAATTCTATATACAGCCTGAGATTCCTCCATTCCTTGCTGTCCTCTCCCAGGAACAGAAGGCAGCCACACCCTGGATTTGTTCCCCACCATCCAATAAAATCTCTTTTATGAGATTTGCTGTTTGCTGATACTCCATCATTTGTGTAGGGAAGAAGCAAAGAAGCCAAGAAGCAAATAAGAAGAAAAGACACCACTGGGGCTAAGCCCCAGCTCTTCAGCTCAGCTGGGGGTGAGGCAACTTCTTCCTGTGAGCTGCAACATCTCTGCTGAGGAAACCTCCTCCCAGAGCTGTATGGTTTTGAAGTCCTGAGTCTCAGGATATCATCCCACTGGGACATTGCCCCATTTAAAAGAGCTGTGTGTTTACTGTGCTCTCTAATCCCAGGATACCTTCCTCAGAACTGTAACACTTTACTGAGGATAGCCACCCCCCTCAGAGCTGTGTGGTTCCTGGGCTCTCCAGTCTCAGGATACCTTCCCACTCCCCCTGAAGGCCAAAGTGCTAACACTCACTATTAAAAAGTCAGAAAGAGAATCATTGTGTACATTTATTTTTTTGGGAAGTATTTAATAGGAACATGTCACCCTTAACAGATAATTTCTCAAACATGTTCCTGTCACCTCTGACCTCATCAAAAGAAAAGAGAAGGAAGAGCAAGGAAACACTACAATTAATATTTACCAAAGCTCAATCAAAATAAAAACCAAGGATAGAGAGTTGAACATAAGACAAGCTAAAGTGGAAAAAGATGATTGATTCGTAGTCCAAAGAGAACATTGAAGGCCAGGTAAGTGAGATTGAGCATATATTAGACTTGGGAATTTTTGAGATTAAAAGGATGTTTACTGAGGCTGAGATTTTCTTTCTATAACAGCTCTTCAGTGGATGTGCAAATTTGTTACAGTTTTGTCACATCACCACACTATGTATATCTTTAAGTGTAACCTGAATCCAATCACCTCCCATAGAGAAGTCACAGCACTACATACCTCAGATCAGGACGATACTCATTAAAGCTTTAGACTCAGATAAATTCACAGTTCCTGGACCGGAATCAGGAGCATGTGATTCCAAGCAGGGATGCTTTGAACCAAACAATCACTGTCTTTACTACGTTCCATTAGCTCTACAGATTTCATCTCTTTAGCACCATACAGCCAGGCTTTGACTAAATCCAAGAACATCTGAGACCTGGAATTTAGCAAGAGCCTGACTGATAAAAGTCCTCACTGCAGAGATACTTATTTGCTTTCCTTGCATCTGATTGAAGGACTGTGTGACCTCAAATAGATAAAGACATAAGAACCAATCAGGAGAGAGATCTCACATCTAGGCATGGAAAGCCCAGCCTGCTGTAACCTTTAAGGTCTCACACAGAGCTGCTGATTCATCCAACTCGATCCCTTGCCTGCTTTCTGAAGCAAAAACAGCTAAGTCCATGAAGGATGGCAGGAAAATATGGAATTAACATGATGATCTGTGTCTATACAAAGAAAGACACTCAACCATTAAGTGGGAATTGGACTTATTGTACAGATGGCTGATTGGTATTAGATCCACTTCAACTATATATTAGATCTTAGGATTTCTGAATTTTGCTATTGTAAATATGAACATGCAGCTAAAGATTACTGCTTATATTTTGAGTTCTAGTGATGTCCCTTTAACCAAATTGCCAGGATTTTATGTTTGAATCAGAGGACTACATAGTAGATTTATGTTTTACAGGTTGCCCAAAAAAGTACACTTGAAATATCGTTTGAAATACACCCTTGAGTCCCTGCTGTATATTTTCTTAATTTGGATATAGAATTTCAGAATAGAGAAACCATTAACAGGCATTAATTTTGAAAGGAATAACTATAATATTTGCATATTCTCAAGCATGTCATTTTTCATGGAAGCATTTATGTTTACTTGCACAAAAAAAAAACCCACAAGAGATTAGGTGAAAAGGAAACAGTAGCACTGAGGTTTTGGTCAACAGGAGCAACATAGACCATGATGCATTATTGCATGAAAAGCTATGATTTGCCACAGTGAACTGATTGGTTGAAACACAATCCTAATACAAAGATAATGGTGAGTCACACAAAACCAACTATTAAAAGTCACAGAGAAAATCAATATGTACTGTAAACGAACTTTTAAATTATTATTTAACACTTATTTATTTATTACTAAATTCACTTATAACAAACACCAACAATTTCTTAACTATTAATCCTATAAATTCCTACAACCCCTTTAACCTATCCACTAAACCTATTGATAATCATAACAACCACTTTCATAACCTTTTAGAATGATACAGTCTCTGGGGCAGGTCCTCAGTCGTCAGGAATACAGTCTTTGTTGTAGATTCTTTAACGCACTTAGCAGTCCTTTTTCTGGATCTCTCAGATGCAGGTTCGTCAGGGTAAGTTGGTTATTGCAGTCTCACCTTAAATAAGGCTTCATGCTTTCTTCTCTGTGGGAGACCCCAGCCATCTGCAGGCCAACTTACTTCTTTTGAATCAGGAACTCAGCTGCTATGCCTCAGTCCTTAAGCCAGGCACAGTTTCCCCTAGGCCACTGATCGGACAGATCAAACACCTCCAGGCAAAAGCTGAGCCACAGGGTCCAGTCCTTGGCCTTTTGGTGTCTTGCTCAGGCTTTCTTTGCTCACCGGCTTCTTTCTGCTTCAGGGAGAGAGCTGGCCATCAATGGCCAGCCCTTTTTTCAGCAGGAATCTTGGAGCTCTCTAGCATCAGGAGCCTCTTCTCTCTCCTGGGCTCCATGCACTGTCCTTAAATAGGAGGAACTCTGTTTCAGCTTAATTTGGGCTCCGCCCACTTAGCAGCTGAAAACAATGTCAGGCCAGATACTTTGTTTCTTCAAGTCTATTGAGTCTTTCCTGTTTTTCCTGACTTCAACCTTGTTTTTCAGTCTATTAAGTCTTTCCTGTTTTTGCTGACTTCATGCTGATAATGCTCTTCAGGCCCCGAATTAAGAGACAGTATCAGAAACTCCTATATATTTTCTAAATCTAATTTATCTAACCCCTACAATGTACAATTCATTATTGGGCAATATTTAATATGATCATGTGACCCTTAACAGATAATGTATTCATTTTCAAAACTGGTTCCTGTCACTAGTGATCCCACCGAAAGAAAAGGTCGGAGAAAAAGAGCAAAGAAACCACTAGAATTAATATTTACTAAAGCTCAATCAAAATGAAAACCAAGGATGGAGAGTTAAACATCAGAGAAACTAAAAAGGAAAAGTATGATAGATTGACAGTCCAGAGAGAGCATTAGTGGCCAGGTACATTAGATTGAGGAAATTTTAGAGTTGGACCTTTTTGAGATTGTGAGGATGTGTGCTGTGGTTTGTCAGTTCTATACCAATTCTTCAATGGATAAGGAAAGTTGAAATAGTTTAAGCACTTCTACACTCTATGTCATTAGTTTTAGCCTGAATCCAATCACCTCCCATGGGGAATTCACAGCACTATATACATGAGATAAGGATGGCACCCCTTAAAGCCAAAGCCTTAGCTTCACATAGGTTCACAGTTCCTGGACATGAATCAAGAGAAAGTCATGCAAAGCACGGAGGGTTTGATAAAACAATCACTGTCTTTACTATGTTCCATTAGCTCTGCCTCCTGTCTAATTCTTTTGCAGATTTCATCTCTGTAGCACCATACAGCCAGGCTTTGACTAAATCCAGGAACATCTGAGAACTGGAATTTAGTCAGAGCCTGACTGATGAAATTCCTCATGGCAGAGATTATTATTCGCTCTCCTTGCATCTGATTGAAGGACTATGTGACCTCAAATAGAGGAAGGAACAGGAACCAGTCAGGAGAGAGATCTTAAAACTAGAGGTGGCAATGGCAGCCTGTTGTAACCTTGGAGATCACACACAGAGATGCTGATTCATCCAACTTCCCCCTTGCCTGCTTTCTGCAGAAAAAGCCGAGAAAATGACAGATGTCAGGAAAGTTTCTAACTAACATGGTGGCCTCTGTCCATAATGAGCAATAGGAACAACTAGCAAGTGGACATCAGGCTTTTCCTGTACTTGTCTGCTTGGTAAAATACCAGGCTCAAATATATATTAGACCTTATGCTTTCTGGGACATTTCTGTTGTACAGTTTTGTGACAACCCCACTCCATATTATTAAATGAAGCCTGAATTCAATCTCCTAACATGGACAATTTACAGGACTAGATGCCTGAGATAAGGATAGTAACTCTTTAAGCTGAAGACTTAGCTTCAGATATCTTCACAGTTCCTGGACAGGAACTGTGAGCACGTGACTCAGAGCAGGGAGCTTCTGAATCAAATAAACACTGTCTTTACTATGTCCCATTAGCTCTGCCTGCTGTCTGTTACTCTTTCAGATTTCATCTCATTAGCAACATACAGCCAGGCTTTGACTAAAACCAGGAACTTCTGAGACCTGGAATTTAGCCAGAGCCTGACTGAGGAAAAACAACACTGCAGGGATACTTATTTGCTCTCCTTGCATCTGACTGAAGGACTGTGTGACCTCAAATACAGAAAAGAACAGGAACCAATCAGAGGAGAGATCTTAAAACTATACATGGAAATCACGGCCTGCTGTAACCTTGGAGATCTCACACTAGCTGCTGATCCATCCAACAATCCCCCTTGCCAGGTTTCTGCACAGGAGCAGAGAATTTCACAGTGGATGTGAGGAACAGATGTAATTGACATGGTGCTCTCTGTCCATAGTGAACAAGTTGCATAACCAGTAAATGGATCATGGGGATTTTCCTGAAGCTCGCTGATTTCCAATAGATACAGCTCAACTATATATAAGACCCTATGTTCTCTGTGATTTTGTTGTTGTAAATCTGAATTTACAACTCTAAATGGGTGCTTATATTTTGAGACCTGGCTGTTTCTGTCTACCCAAACTATGAGGATTTTATGACTGAGTTATAGCACTATCTAGGAGATTTGTTTATATGTTGCCCAAAAAAGGACACATGAAATACATTTGAAATATTTCTTTCAGTTCCTCCTCTAAAGTTTCTCAATTTGTGTACTGAATCTCTGGTTGAATATGGAATTGAGAAAACATAAGCAGGTATTCATTTTCTAAAACAATGTCAATATGGTTTGCACATTCCCAAACATGTACCTTTTTCTTGGAAAATTTATGTTTACATGCACAAAAAATGCAAAAAACACCAGATTAGGCAAAAAAGGAATGTGGCACTGAAGTTTTGATCCCTAGTAACAACTCATCCAAAGTTATATTCTTGCAAGTATATTCAGAATTTACCACAATGAACTAACTGTTTGAAAGATTGTGTTAATAGAAAGGTTAAGGTCAGTCACTCAGAATGCACTTTTACAAATCAGAAATAAAATCAATGTGTACATTTCCTTTCTGAGAAGTATTTAATAGGAACATGTAACCCTTAACAGATAATGTACTTATTCATTTCCTAAACTGGATCTTGTTATTCCCTGACCTCATCAAAAGAAAAGGACAGAGAAGGAAGAACAAAGAAACCCCTAGAATTAATATTGACCAAAGCTCAATCAAACAAAACACCAATTATGGAGAGTTGAACATCAGAGAAACTTCAGGGAAAAAGCATGTTAGATTCACATTCCTGAGAGAACATTGGAGAGAAAGCAAGTGAGACTGAGCATATACTAGATTTGACAATTTTTGCGACTGTTAGTATGAATGCTGAGGATTTCATCTCCTTGCATCTGGTTTATTTCTGTTCAAATTCTTCAGTAGATGTGCAAAGCAGATACAGTTTTGGCACATTCCCAAGCTAGGTCATTAATTGAAGCCTGAATTCAATCAACTCCCATGGAGAAGTTACAGTGCTATACACCTGAGAAAAGGATGGCACCCCTTAAAGTTGAAGACTTAGCTTCAGATAGCATCACAGTTCCTAGGGAGGAATCGTGAGCATATGATTCAGATCAGGGAGGCTCTGAATCACACACTGTCTTTACTGGGTTCCATTAGCTCTGCCTCCTGTATATTTCTCTCGCATATTTCATCTCTTTAGCACTGTACATACAGGCTTTGACTAAATCCAGGAACATCTGACACCTGGATTTTAGTCAGAGCCAAACTGATGAAAACCCTCCTGCAGAGATACTTATTTGCTCTCCTTGAATCTGATTAAAGGAAAGTGTGACCTCAAATACAAAAAGGAACAGGAACCAAACAGGAGATAGATCTCAAAACTAGACATGGTGGGCACAGCCTGCTGTAAACTTGGAGATCTCACACAATGCTGGTGATTCATCAAACTCTCCCCCTTGCCAGGTTTCTGCACAAACAGCAGAGAAATTCACCATGGATGAGAGGAAAAGATGTAATTTACATGGTGTTCTTTGTCTACAATGAACATAACCAGTAAGTGGATCGTAGGTTTTTTTTTTTTTTCCTGAACATGGCTGATTCCTACAAGATCCATTTCAACTATATATAAGACCCTATGCTCTCTGGGAATTTCCTGTTGTAAATGTGAATTTATGCCTCCGAATGGCTGCTTATATTCTGAGACATGGCTGTGTCTGTCTTTCCAAAGTATGAGGATTTTATGACTGAATTAGAGCAATAACTAGTAGAATTAGGTTTATATGCTGCCCCCCTAAAAGGACACCTAATATATCATTTGAAATATTTCTTTCAGTCCCTGCTCTAACGCTTCTCAATTTTCATATTTAATCTCAGATTGAATGCAGATTGGAGAAAGCATAGGCAGGTATTCCTTTTTGAAATAATTGTGAATATTGTTTGCACATTCCCAAACATGTCCCTTTTTATCAGAAGCTTTACTTTTACATGCACAAAAGAATATAAGATCAGGCAAACAGAAACAGTGGCACTGAAGTTTTGATAACAACTATCAACTCAGCCAAAGGTGTATTCTTGGAAATATATCCAGGATTCACTACACTGAACTGATTGTTTGAAAGACCATGCTAATAGAAGGGTAATGGCCAGTCATTTATAATGCACTATTATAAATCAGAAACAATATCAATGTGTACATTTCTTTTCTGAGAAGTATTTAATAGGAAGGTGTCACCCTTAACAGATAATGTTTTCATTTCCTAAACTGGATCCTGTCATCACTGACCTCACCAAAGGAAGGGACAGAGAAAGAAGAACAAAGAAACTCCTAGAATTAATATTTACCAAAGTTCTATGTCAAAGTCAGGTGCCAAATACATATGGACTAGACACTGGGAATGTATGCTAAGCCCTATAACTCTCATAATTGTGGCCTAATTATTTCTGTTGTTTTGTATTGTATATATTGTTATAAGGGAAAGAGCTATTTGTTGGACTGAAAGGGGGAGCTGCTGAGAGAAAAACATATACCTTAACTTTAAAAAAAGGAAAGGGATGGGGGGGCTGAGGGGGAAGACGGTGAGAGGATGGGCTGGAGGGGGGAGTAGGGAGGGGATTGCGATTGAGGTGTAACTTGAAGAAATTAAAAGTAAATTAAAAAGAAAAAAATATATATATAAAGGAACACCAATTATGGAGAGTTGAATATCAGAGAAACTTAAGGGAAAAGGCATGATAGATTCACATTCCAGAGAGAACATTGGAGAGCAAGTAAGTGAGATTGAACAAATATTATTAGACTTGGGACTTTTTGGGATTGTTAGAATGAATGCTGAAGCTGTAGTTTATTTCTATACAAATTCTTCAGTAGTTGTGCAAATTGGATAGGTTTTGGCACATCCCCACACTATGTCATTACTTGAAGCCTAAATCCAATCAACTCTCATGGGGAAGTCACAGTGCTACATTCTTGAGATAAGGATGGCACCCCTTAAAGCTGAAGACTTAGCTTCAGATAGCTTTACAGTTCCTGGATATGCTGGAAGGCAAGGCCCATGGAAAATTACTAACCTTCCCTACTTACATTAGAGCCTAAGATACAGGCCTACAGAAAGTTATCAACTCCCTCCTGCTAAGCTCCCACCACAGGAGTTGGGTTCAGGTTTCCAGATTACCAGAACAATTCTCAAAAGTCACCAGATTCACCTGATTAGCTTCTGGCCAGTCAGTTGCAATCTTGAGATATCCCAGACCTTTAGTCACCTAGCAACCTGCTGACCACTAGCTGATGTCCCTGTGTCCCTGCCTTTAGCTTCCTTACCCCCTACTGAACCTATAACTGACCCTGTTTTCAATAAAAATTTAAGAGCTTGATCAATGGACTTGCTCTTCCTCTCCGTGTCTTTTATCCCTTCTCTCATTCAGGTCCATGGCACTCCTCTGGAGTCCCCCAAACCCCACTAGTCAGAGCATGGATAGGAATCATGAGCATGTGATTCAGAGCAGGGAGGCTCTGAATCACACAAACACTGTCTTTACTGTGTTCCATTAGCTCTGCTGCCTGTATATTTCTCTTGCAGATTTCATCTCTTTAGCAACATACAGCCAGGCTTTGACTAAATCCAGGAACTTTCGAGACCTGGAATTTAGCCATAGCCTGATTGATATAATCCCTTGCTGCAGAGACACTTATTTGCTCTCCTTGCATCTGACTGAAGGACTGTGTGACTTCAAATAGAGAAAGGAACAGGGACCAATCAGGAGAGAGATCTGAAAACTAGACATGGCAAGCACAGCCTGCTGTAACCTTGGAGACCTCACACAGTGCTGGGGATTCATCAAATTTTCCCCCTTGCCAGGTTTCTGCACAAACAGAGAAATCCACAGTGGATGGAGGGAAAAGATGTAATTAATGTGGTGTTTTCTTTCTTGAATGAACAAGAGGCATAACCAGTAAGTGGGCGATGGGGTTTCTCCTGAACCTGGATGATTCGTTCAAGATCCAGATCAACTATATGTGTGTGTGTGTGTGTGTGTGTGTGTGTGTGTGTGTGTGTGTATCTATGATCTCGAGCACTTTCCTGTTGCAAATCTGAATTTACGGCTGTAAATGGCTCCTTATATTTTGACACCTGACTCTGTCTGTCTCCCCAAAGTATGAAAATTTTTTTAATTTGTTTTTTATTTCTTCAAGTTACATCTCAATCACAATCCCCTCCCTACTCCCCCCTCCAGTCACACCCTTCCACCCTCTACCCACAATCCCCCATCTTCTATCCTTTTTTTTAAGTTTAAGGTATATCTTTTCCCCCCAACAGCTACCCATTTCAGTCCAACAAATGGTTCTTTCTCTTACAACAATAAATACAATACAAAACAACAGAAATAAATAGGCCACGCTTATGAGATTTATGTGGCTTAGTATACATTCCCAATGTCAAAGTATGAGATTTTTATGAGTCAATTAGAGTTCTATCTAGTAGAATTATGTTTATATGCTGCCAAAAAGGACACCTGAAATATAGTTTGAAATATTTATTTCAGTTTATGCTTTAAATTTTCTCAATTTGTATCCTGAATCTCAGGTTGAATACAGATTAGAGAAATCATAGGTAGGTATTCCTTTTTGAAAAGAATGTCAATATGGTTTGCTCATTCCCAAACACATCCATTTTTTCTTGGGAGCTTTATCTTTACATGCACAAAAGAACACGACATCAGGCAAAAAGAAATGGTGGCATTGAAGTTTTGATCACCAGTAGCAAATCAACAAAGGTCTATTCTTGCAAGAATATCCAGGATACTACACTTAACTGATTGTTTGAAAGACATTGCTAATAGGAAGGTAATGGTCAGTCAGCAGAATGCACAATTACAAATCAAAATCCATGTGTACATTTCTTTTCTAAGAAGTATTTATAGAAACATGTCAAAATTAACAGATAATGGATTCATTTCCTAAATTGGATTCTGTCACCACTGACCTCATTGCAAGAAAAGGACAGAGCATGAAGAGAAAGGAAATCCACAGAATTAATATTTACTAAACCCCAATCAAAATAAAAACAATTACGGAGTGTTGAACATCACAGAAACTTTGGGGAAAAGGCATGGTAGATTCACATTTCAGACAGAAAATTAAAAAGCAAGTGCGATTGAGAAAATATTAGACAAGGGACTTGTGAGATTGTTACTATGAACCCTGAGGCTGAGCTTTATTAATACACAAATTCTGTAGTAGTTGTGCATAGTAGAAAAACTTATTGTATTATTAATTTAAGCCTGAAACCAAACACATGCCATGGAGAAGAAGCAGAACTACATAGTTGTTATGAGTTTGGAACAGCATAAAGTTGAAGCTGTATCTTCAGAGGAGTTCTGAGTTCCAAAGTAGGAATCAGGAGAATGTGATTCAGAGGAGGGACACTAAGAATCAAGCAGTCACCAAACTTGAAATTTCAGATAGCTTTGCCTGATGTCTGTATATCTTCCAGATTTCTTCTCTTTACCAACATAGAGCAAGGTTTTCATTAAATCCAGGAACATGTGAGACATGGACTTTAACCAGAGCCTGACTGAGGAAAATCCTTACTGCTCAGACACTTATTTGCTCCCCTTGCATCTGATTGAAGAACTGGGTGACCTCAAATAGAGAAAGGAACAAGAACCAATCAGAAGAGAGATCTCAAATCTAGACATGGCAAGCACAGCCTGCTGTAACCTTGGAGATCTCACACAGAGCTGCTGATTCATCCAACTGCCCCTTGCCTGCTTTCTTCAGCCACAGCAGTGAGAAAAACAGAGAATAGCACAAAAGTTTGTAATGATCATGGTGGTCTCTGTCTAGAATGAGTAACAGTCTCACCCACTGATTCCGAGGTTAGTCTTTTCCAGTACCTGCCTGCTTGCTAATAGATCCTACTGAACTGTATATTACACCTGCTTCTCTCTGTGTATTTCATCTTAATTGACAGCTCTTCATTACTGCTCCTATTATGAGTTCAGGCTTTTCTTCTCCAATAGTCCGAGTAGTTTTGTTTCAATTAGATCCCTAACTGGTGGGTTTATTTTTTACATGTTGGTGAAAAAAATGTCACTTGAATTTGCTTTGGAAATATGTCTTTAAGTATCGGTTCTAAATTTTCTTAATTTGTGAACTGAATCTCAGAAAGACTTCACAATAGGGAAAACATGAGAAGGTATGAATTTTGCCAGGAATGCCTATGTTATTTTCACATTATCAATCAGGTGTATTTCCTAAGGATGCCTTTACATTAATGGGCACATAGGAAAAAGGGATTCGTTGAAAAAGTTATAGATGATCTGAGTTTGCTCAGCAGTAGAAATTCAGCCAAAGAAATATTATTGCATCAATATCAACCACTAACCAACTGAACCCATTGATTACAACACAATGTGATAAAGATTTAAGGGCTAATCACTGTGAAGCCCCTATTACAAAGAAAGAAACAAGCTGTGTGACTAAATTTCTTTTAGAGGAAGTATGTATAAGGAACTATTGTGCCTGAATAGATCATCAATAAATCCCTAAACTGATTTCTCTTGACCCTGAAATTACAGAAGGAATAAATGGAAATGGAAGGAAAAGCAAAATGCCTTGAATCAATATTTACAAACTTAATAAAAATAATAACCAAAAATGGAGGGTTCATATCAGAGAAACCTGGAGAAAACATGATAGATTAATAGTCCTGAGTGAGCACTGGGGGCCAGGGGAATGAGAAATTTTTGATGTTTGGAGGACAACAGCAGTGGGGTCTATTCTTTTCTAATTCTACTGGTCCTTAAGTGAATGTGCAAATTTGAGGCCGTTATGGTACATCACACTTTATGTCTATAATTGAAGCCTGACACCAATTACCTCCCATGGGGAAGGCAGAGCACTCTATGTTTGGGATGAGGTAAGAACCTGTAAATCTGAAGACTCATCTTCAGACAGGGTCACAGTTCCAGAGTGTTTATCGGGAGCATGTGTTGGGCCAGGGACACGAGAATCAAGCAATCACTGTATTAACTATTTTTAGTTAGCTCTGCCAGATGTCTGTATTGAGTCAGGATTTTTCTTTTTACCACCATAGAGCCAGGCTTTGACTAAATCCAGGAGCATCTGAGACCTGGAATTTAGCCAGTGCCTGACTGATGAAAAACCTCACTGCAGGGATACTTATTTGCTCTCCTTGCATCTGATGAAGGGCTGTGTGACCTCAACTAGAGAAAGGAACAGGAACCAACCAGAAGAGAGATCTCAAGTCTAGACATGGCAAGTACAGCCTGCTGTAACCTTGGAGAACTCAGACAGAGCTGCTGATTCATCCAACTCAATCCCTGTATGCTTTCTGCAACAACAGGAGCAAAAGACACAGAGGAGAGCAGGAAAGATTGTAATGAACACAGTGGTCTCTGTCTATAGAGTTACAGGTTCAACCACCAAATTGAAGGTGTGCTTTGAGCAGTGCATGGCTGCTTGGGAATTGATCCAAAGCAACTATACATTACACCCATGTTTTCTGGGTCTTTCATGTTTCATTTGGTTTTATGCTCTTCACGCTTGCTTCTATTATGATTTTTGTTTTTATCCCCCAAAGTGGGAGTATTTTCATTTGAATTAGATCACTAACGAGTTTGTATATGATTTAAAAGTTTCCAAATTAACCCTCTTGAATTTTCTTTGGAAATATGACTTTAAGTCACTGACCAATATATTCTTAATTTATCAACACATCTCAGAATGACTTCACAATAGCGAGAGCATGAGAAAGTATGTATTTTGCCAGAAATGCTTATGTTATTTGCACATTCTCAAACATGTATATTATTCATGGAAGAATTGAATTCATGGACACGAAGGAACAAGGACTTGTTGAAAAAGAAACAGATGTCCTGAATTTTTTCGCACCTGCAGCAACTCTGCCAAAGAAGTATTACTGCATATATATCCATCAAAATCCATACTTTCCTGCTTGGTTGAAACACAATGCTGAGAGAAATGTAATGTTCAGTAACTCAGAACCCACTCTCACAAAGAAAGAAACATACTGTATAGTCAATTTCTTTCATGGGAAGTATCTTAATGGAATATATGAGTCTTATTAGAGCATGAATTCAATCCTACACTGCCATTTCTTGCCTCTGACCTAACCCAAAAAATGGAAAGGGAAGGAAGAGCAAAAATCTCTAGAATTATTACTTACCAAAAGCTCATTCAAAATGATAATTATGGATGGAATGTTAAATATCAGAGAAACTTAGGGAAACATGAGGTAGACTTATAGTGCAGACAGATGATTGGGAGCCAGGTGAGAAAGAATGAGAAAATATAAGAATAGGGAATTTTAGAGGATGTGAGGATGACAGCTGTGGTGGTGCTTTTCTTTCTAAAAGTTCTTAAGAGAATATTCACATTTGAAGCATTTTTTTCATCCTGAAGTTATGTTATTATTTGAAACCTGAAACAAAACACCTCCCATGGCGAACAAACAGAACGACATATTTGATATGAGGTTGGAAGAGCTTTAAGCTGAAGCTTTATCTTCAGAGGGGTTCCGAGTTCCAGGGTGGGAATCAGGAGCATGTGATTCAGAGCAGGGACACTAAGAATCAAGTAATCACCGTCTCCCTAAATTCAGATAGCTTTGCCTTG
>CAJQZJ010034446.1:3701-37232 GCA_907164525.1 Lophiomys imhausi
AAAAAAAAAAAAAAAAGGTACGTGTCACTCCTGCCTAGTTTACATTTTCTTCTTCTTCTTTTTTTTTTTTGTTTGTTTGTTTTGTTTCAAGACAGGGTTTCTCTGTGTGTCCTTGGCTGTCCTGGACTCATTTTGTAGGTCAGACTGGCCTCGAACTCACAGAGATCCGCCTGTGTCTGCCTCCCAAGTGCTAGGATTAAAGGTGTGTGCCACCACCACCCCCTGGCGTGACCTGTGCTCTTTATGGGCATATAATCTGAACGCTAGAGTTTCACAGTACAGGCCAAGGATGAGTCCCTAGCTTGAGACTGAGGGTCTACTGCAGTTAGAGAGGTTAGCTGCCCTTCCTACAGAACACAAACTTCCATCGTTTTTTTCCCCAGCCAGTCTCAGAACTTAAACTAGAAACCTGGTTCTAACCCCTCAGGCTCTGCTGATACTCTCTCCCTTTGTTCCTGCAGTGTGGACCCAGTCAGCAGTCAGGCCATGGAGCTCTCTGATGTCACGCTCATTGAGGGTGTGGGTAATGAGGTGATGGTGGTAGCAAGTGTGGTGGTGCTGACTCTAGCCTTGATCCTGGCCTGGCTCTCCACCTACGTAGCAGACAGCAGTAACAGCCAACTGCTGGGTACCATTGTGTCAGCAGGTGACACCTCCGTTCTCCACCTGGGGCATGTGGACCAGCTAGTAAGCCAAGGCACTCCAGAGCCCACGGAACTCCCCCGTCCATCAGAGCGTAATGATGAGAAGGCTGAAGAGACCAGTGACAGTGGGGGAGATGCCATGGGGGAACCTGGAGCTAGGGGAGACATAGAGGCCAGCTTTGAGCATCTCCTGGACATCCAAGGACTGCCTAAAAGACAAACAGGCCTAGAGAGCAGCCATCCAGAAGCTCCCATGAGATTAAATGATAGCACCTGCCTATCTCCTAGCCCTAGCCTCATCAATGTTCGGCTCAAGTTCCTCAATGACACTGAGGAGCTAGCTGTGGCCAGGCCAGAGGACACTGTGGGTACCCTAAAAAGGTGAGTAGTGGGCTGGAAAGAGGGCGGTTAGTTACCACAGGCATTGGTTTCCCTGAAGAAGTTGGTGCAGATTTGCAAGCAGTAGAGGAGTTTTAAGGGCTGGCCTTTGCACAGGGAAGTGGGAGACTTCCATAAACGGCCCATCACTTTCTCCCATGCCCTGTTTGGTTGGTCCAGGCATGTATATTCTTATTCTTTATCCAGTCTTTCCTTTCATCCCTGTAGCAAATACTTCCCTGGACAAGAGAGCCAGATGAAACTGATCTACCAGGGTCAGCTGCTGCAGGACCCAGCACGCACACTGAGTTCCCTGAACATTACCGACAACTGTGTGATTCACTGCCACCGCTCACCCCCAGGAGCCGCTGTTTCCGGCCCCTCAGCTTCCCTGACCCCCTCAAGCACTGAACCATCCAGCCTTGGGGTCAGTGTGGGCAGCCTCATGGTGCCCGTGTTTGTGGTGCTCTTGGGTGTGGTCTGGTACTTCCGGATCAATTACCGTCAGTTCTTCACAGCACCTGCCACCGTCTCCTTGGTGGGAGTCACAGTCTTCTTCAGCTTCCTAGTATTTGGGATGTATGGAAGATAAGGGCATTGGGAGACAGAGAGAGGCATGGTCTTCCTCCTTCACAGCCTCCCCCTTTCCTGGCCAGAGCTGGGCCCAAGGACCTGGGAGGGAAGGGATATGGTGGGCTCCCTGTCCATAGGACCCAGGAAGCAGGTTTGTGGCCTCTCTCTGTGTCCACAGGGTACAGATATCTCTGCAAGCACAACTCAGGTAGAAACAAGGTGTCATCTTCCCCCTTTTGGAATTCCGAAGTTCAAAGGCCGAGCTCTGTGAGAACCCCAGTCTCTAGGTCCTCCCTCCTGGCTGTGGCCCTAACCCTTTCCCAGTGTCTTGCATGTCTGCTCCCTAGCTCCCAGGGTTGCTGCCAGGACAGCTCAGCATGGCCTTAGTATACCCCTGTAGGGAGCTTGAAGTACCTTCCACTCCTTAGATGAGTGTGATCTTTTGAAACTAGATTCACAGGCAGGGCCAAAAACTGCCAGAATTCCCTACAGCACCCAGCTGCCACCACTTCCTCCCTTTGCCCCCTGTAGCAGGATCAAGCTATATTGCTTACTTTCACAGCACTTTGCTTGCCCTTTTTCTAAATAGCCTGTGCAGAGCTCAGTCAGGAAGGGGATTGGGGCAGAAGGCCAAGCCCCCAGCATTTAGAGGCCAAGCTACAGCTGCTGCTAACCTAGGCCTAAGACTGAAAAAGGGCACTGGCTTTAATCCAGCGTCCCGCTCAGTTCCAAGGACAAGCTCTGGGATAAATCGCCCTGCCCTAGGTCCTTAGATAGCTGGTCAGTACCAGTGAATAAAATTCCATTTTGTGGCTGTGGAGCCTGTTTGTGACTGCTCTGCCCTCAGCAACATGGTAATGAGGGTGGGTAGACCAGGCTACCAACGGGAGATGCAGTTTATTTACACCAGCAGCCATGGGGGCAGAGGGAATACACAGCGCTTACAAAGTTAGCTACCTGTACAGGATGGATTACATATGCAAAAATAAAAATCTCAAGACCACAGGACAGCGTGAGCCCCACCCCCCTCCCCCAATGACCCCAGCATGCGGTAATGCCAGGCGGGTGGCCCCTGGGCATGCGGAGGGGAGTAATGCATGGAAGGGAAAAGCCACCGGCCATGGAAATTAGTACAGAACCCCCACACACACTCAGACACATGATAGGATACAGGGTGGACAACACCTAGCCAGGGTGGGGAGGATGGGAATTGAAACCCACACAGCCTGCTGTTAGAGGGAGGGAGTGGGGAGTTCCTAGCCCCTGCTCAACTACACAGTAGGGAGGGCAAACTCCCAAGGAAGGGGTTTGTTCCCTCAGGGTCCCTGCTGGACCAAGCCCATCTCTTACCCAGCCTGGGCAGGGGGCTCTGCCCTGAGGGGTGAGCCAAGGAACAGGGAGGTTTTGGTGGACAAACCAGTTTCCAAACTACTCCCTCTAACCAGAGGGAAAAGGGAGAGGTGGGAGAGCAGAGTGAGCTGCCCTGAGCTGCAGCTACTTCTCCAAAGGGATAGAGGCCTGGGCCTGCTTCCCCTGACCTTCAGCAGGCTCCCAAGCCTGTGCTTCAGGGTTAGGGAGGGGGGAATGACCCAAGAACCTTCTCCCCCTGTCTAGTTTCCCCCTCAAGGGAGAAGGCTGAAGAGGGCCAAGGACAGAAGAGCCTGGGCTCCAGGATTTATTCTAACTCCTGCCAAAATTGGTTTGACTTTTTAAAAAAATAATCACAATGCTTGGGTTAAAAACTAATTAGGTAACCAGGCATCAGCCACAATCAGAATAGCCCCAGGGTGAGGTTTCAGACGGGCCACTGCAACCCTAGCTGTTGTTCCCTCAACCCTCTAGGGTCCCCTAACCCAAATCAGTCCAACCAGTCCTGGGCACTAGCTACCCAATATGGGCGTGGGTCCTCCTGGGAGGAGAGGGGGACATGTATAGCAAGTGGCAGAAAGCTTGGCTCAGGGTCAACCCCATCCCTGTCAGTCAGCTGTACTCCATCCAGCCCATAACTAGGCCCTCCAGCTCCAAGGCATGATGGCACCTGCACTGAAGTGGGACAATACATCTCTTCAGGGTGCAGACCAGGTAGATGGATGCCCTGGCATGACAGTCCCACAGAGGGACAACAGCACCCCTCCAACCTCTGCTGACAACCCAGGACAGACTACCTTCTCATCCCACTCCACTTCTAGCAAAGGGAGAGAGGCACAAGATTAGGGATTTTCCTCAGAGCCCCAAACCACAAGTACAGAATAAATAACTTAAAAGTGGCAAGGGAAGGGGAACAGGGCAAGCTTTAGAGGTGGGAGCACTAAGAGGAACCAAAGCTGGTCAAGGTAAAGGGGTGGCAAGCAGCAGCTGGGAACTCAGGCTGCCCCAGCAGGGCAGGGCGGGGTGGGGGAGGGGTGGAAGGGAGAACATGGGGCCACCCCAGGAGGGTGAGGCTGGGCCCCTTCCTGGGGCAGGGAATGAGGTAAGAAACATTTCAAATAAAGCAGCACCGTCCCTCTCACCCGGGCCGCTCCTCACAGCCCTGGGGCAGGGAGGGCAGGGGGCCACTCTGATACAGGCTCCCTCTTCCTACCCTCCCCTTCCCATTCCTTGAAGCTGTAGAGGCTGGAGGCCCTTTTCCTGGCACCCAACAACAAAAGGACAGTTCCTGCTGCCAAGGAGGCCCATGGGGACTGAGGGGAAAGGGCTGCCCTTGTGAGGCAGTTCTGGATGCCCACCTCAGCAGACAGCACTGTGCCTGCCAACCCCAGGGACTAGGGACATCTGATAGGACTCTGCACACAGACAGGACATCCCAGCCCTGCTCCTCAACTCCAAGCACCAGACCCATTCACATTGCTGAGGGCAGCCAGGGGAGGCCCCCTCTGGGCTCAGCTTCTAACTCAAAGCCACCTGGGTAGCCACGATGCCCCTCTGCAGGGCTTAGTCCAGTTCCTGGGGTAGGGAGCAGGCAGTGCCCTGGCACAGTGCCCAGGCCAGGCCCCCAGCCTAGCTGGACATCCAGTAACTCACAGAATAAATAGGAAAACCGCCTCCCCACCAAACTTATGTCCAAGGCATAATATGTCCAGGTCTGAGTCCTGCACACCGAGGGGTCATGCTGCGGCGCAGAGGACCCTGACACCCCCCAGGGGCACATAACTGGATCCTCTGCCTGCCTGGCCACCAAGTTTCCCAAGCCCAAACCCCCAGCAGCTGTCCATATGCCAGGCTATGCTGCCTGGGTGGGGGTCGGGAGAGAGGGCTCTCTCAGCCAAAGGCTATCCCTTGCACCCAAGTCAGTTGATGTCATCATAGATGCTGGGCGTTGGAGGCGCCGGTGGCTTTGGCTTCTTCTTCTTGTTGGAGCCCAGGCCAGAGGCAGTCCCTACCAAGCTCAGATGGGATTTCTTTTTCTTGGTTTTCCGTGATTCAGAGCTGTTAGTACCTACAGAAAAGGAGGCACAAGGGATGAAAGTGGAGTTGTGGAGGAAGAGGGGGTGCCCCAGTGCCCAAAGCCCCTAAGATCAATTGCCATTGTATACCTAGACCCCATCCCTGATTTTCACTAGTCTTGGAGGAGCCTGAATCAGAAGGTGAAAGATCAGAAGAACCATCCCACTGAAGTCGGCTGATGAGGGCTTGGCTGTCAGTCATGTCAAAGCCATCGTTATCCAAGGAGCTCTCGACCTCTGGAAGGACGCTGGAAAGTCAAGGAAGCATGTTAGGGAAACAGATCACCAACTTGACCCACCACCCTTCTGAAAAAGTCACTTACGCTGAGGGCCCAAGGAAATAAATCCGTACGGTTCGCCTCTGTTCATCTGTGTGCTGCGGGCAGCGTAGTGACCTGGTGGGGACAGAATGATCAGACCCTGACAAGGCAGGGAAGGACTTCAGGAACTCAGGTGGAGCAGAAGCTGGAGGGACAGGGAAAGAGTCAGTGGTGAATCGCCTGATGGTGTCCTAGTCAGTAAGGCCTATTAGATGAAGGGGGGCAAGGATAGGGCCACTGTTCAAATCTATGGGTACTCCCAACCCATGCCCAACATCAGCCCCTTTTTAGTTACTGTGCTTACCTTGTGCACATCTTCTTGGTATGTTCAGAAATCACTCCACATTGCTGGAAGAGGAACACAGCTGAAAGGAGGGGTAGGGGACCTACTCGGAACACTAGATGTTCCCTCTGCACTAATGCTAGACTGACCAAGCAGAAACCAGCCCCAGAGCAGGTAGACCAGGAAGCCTACTTTCAGAGAAAACTATGGCTCCTACTGCCATGTAACCTGTCTCCTTCAGGGTCCTGACTTCCACCCAAGGCCTAGCCCAAACCAAGCCCCCCCCCCCCCGTCCAGTTACATACCGTGGTGAGCAGGCTCCGCAGCTCTTCCGGTCCCAGGGTCTCATAGCTGATCCCAGTTGAGTTGCTATACTGTGAGAGAACCAGAAGTAAGGGTCAGAGAAGTGAAACAAGGGCAGACAGGAAAAGGGTAGGAGCGGAGAGTTGGTCCTTCTCATCCCTGCCTCCACACAGCTTTCTAGGAGTGCTTCCAGCATACCTGCATGTGGACAAGACAACAGAACCCACAAAAGCACGAGCACCCACAACTTAAGCCCTACAAGCACTTCTAGTTGTCAATATATCCTGACCTGACTTGTTCAAATCCCAGCCACCTCACAAAGGCAAGGAGAAGCAGCACAGAAATGGCAGCTTCTACTCACCTTAAAAGGATCGGAGTTGCTAAGTTCCCCTGAAGAAGAAAAAAGAAGGGGAAGGGTGTTTGATGCAGAGGAACAGACAGAGAACCCTGAAAATAACCAGAGAGGAAGTGGGGGTGACAGAAGGATCATAGGCCCTCCCTCACACTCCTACCCCCTTGCCTCCCTTCCATCCCCAGTACAAGTCCTGTAATAACAGTTAGCAGTGCCCCTATTAGTCTATCTTACCCCACTTACCATTAGCCCCACTTACCATTTTTGTGTTTTAAAGACTTGGATCTTCGAGGGGAATTAGGGTTCTGGAATGGGAGATACCATAGCTTTGGGGAAAGGGCAATGATAAGGGGGAGCCGAGAACCCAGGGAAGGAAAAAAGGTTTGACAAAGAAACAACCTCAAACTGATACTAACCCTCCCCAGTTAGAGGCCTTTCTGCCTATATCCTCCCTCCCTCCCTCCCACCAGGAAACCCTCTGCAGCCCCCAGCCCACCAGACACCCTTATTCCCCAAACCAGAGAGCCCCCCCCCCAGTGACCTCACACTTGAGTCAAAAGACCTGAGGACTCCCTGCCCAAAAGGGAGGGTATCTGTCCTTCACCCAAACTGCCCCCATGCTTGCCCCGGCTCTCACCTTATCCGATTTTCTCTTCTTGGCTGGGAGACAACAGAACAAAGAACACAGTTACTTTTACGTTCTCATTCTCAGAGCATTTATATGCTTCCAAAAAACTATGTTCTTTCACCATCATCAAGACAGTTTATGGCTAATGTATACTCTACCCCTACTTTCTCACTTCACCCCAGTTTCTCCCAGGTTTTCCCAGATCCGCAAACACCTTTCTTCTCTGAGCCATAGGACCAGTCATTGTCATTGATGTCATCGTTGTCTTCTTGGTCACTCTCAGACTTGTTCATATTGTTGCTATTGGCAATCCTGCCCAGAATTGAGAAGAGAAAGGGTCAAGGCTATCTATCACCCAGCTGCACATTATTTTACAGTGAAGCACGTGAGGACAAAGTACAGCCCGCCCTCTGCACCCAACCAGTGGCCAGACGAGACTATACCATAGTACAGAGTGCACAAAATGTGCGTCACCAATCCTAGAAGCAAGAGGCTCTCACCGACGGTTGGCGATTCGGCTGCTGTTGCGACCCATTCCCAGGCACTTCTCCAGGTGGGGAGCAAAACGGGAAGCAGCAATACTGCGGCTGCAATTGGGGCAAACACACTCCTTGCTCTTCCACTGGTTGAAAACCTGTCCAAAGATGTCCAACCCAGGCTGGTCCACGATCTCTGGGGACAGGAGAGGCGTGGCGATCAGAGTGGGCTGGGTACCCTCACCTCTCCTGCTCACCGATGGTCCCAGCACCTCTTTAAACTCATTCTTCCCTAAGCTCCCAAGAGCTCCAGGATAGCTCTGCACCTAGGGCGGTTTCTAGAGAACCCTCTAAGTCCTGCCTGGCCACTGCTAGACCACTCTCCTTCCACCCTGAAGCTTACCAAAATCCTTCATGCTGTCAGGATCCGTGTCATCCAGGAAGAAGTAGCCACACTTGACAGCCCGGTGCACCTCAAAGCAGAATCCCAGACAAGAATCCTCCACCAGGTCTGCATATATCTCCTGAGCGATGGCCTGGACCCCAGGAGAGAATGCCCTTGGTCACAAAGTGGCCCTCCCCCTCAACGGCACAACTATCATCAATCAAATATCCTAGCCCTGCCAAACAAGATGCCTCCTTGGCCATTTCTCCCACTTTGATATTTTTTTGAGTTCTCTCTTCCTCCCAGATCCTTGGGCCTTTTCAGCTGGCTATTCTCTCTAAGGAACAGGGCTGGCTACCCAAATTCCTCCTTTGGCATAGTCGCACACACATCAAGAGAAAGAACTAGAGGCACACGTGGGGGAGCCCTCACCTCTAGTTTGCTGTTATCCAGGCCAGACAAAGACATTTCCTCCATTTTCATTTGTAAACTCTTGTGGAGACGGCGCTCTGACTGCTCATAGCACAGCGGGCGGCAACAGGGCTGCACACATGGAGGTGGGGGTGTTGGTGTGAGTCCAAGACACCTCCAAAGACTGCCACCTCCCCTTCCCACCTCCGAGCCCAGGGCTTAATCCTGGCATCAGACTGTCTCCCTCTCCAAGGCCCCGGATCACTAAGTCTGGTTGGTCCTTTAGGGCCTGAAGACCAGAGGTGGCCTAGTCCTTCCTAGGCCTAAGCTCAGGCCCTGAACTGTACTGCCAATCAGACTCTGGGTCTATAGGAGGCAGCAGCTCATCCCAGGTACCCAAAACTCAAACCCCTCTTTGATACCCATGGTGCAATGCAGCAGGGGGAGGAGAAGGAACTCTAAGGCCTCAAAGCGAACCCACAGGGTGTGGCAAAGAACTGCACAGACTCCTCAAGACAACCCCCCTTTCCCTACGGGCTCTCAGAGTCACCTCTGCTTTCAGCCAGGATGTCCACTTGGGGGGGTACTGCTACCAGAGAAGTAGGAATGGCCCTAAGACCCTACAACCTTCACCCCACTCTGTCTTCTCTTAAAATAAGCCTGCCACTCTACAAGAGGCACAGAACCCACAGAAGCCTTACAGGCAAAGGGCATTTCCAGCCACCACGAACAGGAGTAGAGGAGAGCCTCGCGGTACGCACGCGAGGAGTGGGCACTCCCCTTACCTGTTCTTTTAGATCGCACCCTCCCTCCCTCAGGACTAGCCCGGAAGTCTCTCCAAGAGCCCCAAAGTCCAGAAATCCCCACCGCAGGATTCAGAAACAGCGCCCACAGTTCGGGGCCCCACTGAACGGTGGGTACGAGTTTAAGGAGCTGCCGGCCTCGAGTGGGGTGGGGACTGACAAATGAGCCAGGGGCACTGGGAAGGGTAGCAGGCCGTGCCGCGGCTCTTCTCCCGTCCTTGCGGCACTGCTGCTGCATCATACCGACTGGGGGGAGGAGAGCCGAGCCGCCCGAGGCCCGCGGCGGACCGGGACAGGCCGACCCCCAGAGAGTAATTAGAGTGGGACGCGTCCCGACCCCTCTCGGTCGCCGCCTGCCCAGTGCCCGGACCGGCCGGGGAGAGGAGTCCCGGAGGGTGTCTCTATTGTCCCGGGGGCTGGGGCCTGGCTCCCTAACAAAGGCCCCGCGCCCCCTCCCCGGCCGGCCCTGCCCCGCCCAAGGAGGACCCAGCCAGGGGGAGACCGGGGGCCCCGGCCCGGCCGGGAAGCCGGGGAAAGCCGGGCGTTTCCGCGTCGGCCCGGGGGGAGGGGAAGGGGCGCTGACCCAGACCTGGGGGGGAGGGGGCCCAAGCCCCGCCTCGAGCCCCGCCCCCCGCAGGCCCCTCCCCTGTCCCCGTTCCGTACTCACCCCGCCCGGGGGGGCCGCGCCGGGGCCCGGCGGCCTCTCAGGGCCGCGTCCTCCGGCGGCGGCGGCGGCGGCGGCTGCTTCGGAGCCCCATGTCCGTCGGTCCGTCTTCGCCTTTCCCCGGGGCCCGGGGCCGGGGGGTCGGGCTGCCCCCCCGCCTCGCCGCCTCACCGGGCGGCCATGGCCCCTTCCCCTCCCTTCTCGTCCCGTCGCCGCCTCCTCCTCCTCCTCCTCCTCACCTCACCCCGCCCGCGCGCAGTCCGCGCGCCGTCCGCGCGCCCCTCCCCCCCCCCCCCACTCCAGCCCGCCTCTCCCGGGCGGGGGGTGCGGCGCGAGCCCGGAGCGCGCGCGCGTGCCGCGACCGGAGGATGGATGGATGGAGCGAGCGAGGACGCGAGCGTGCGCGCGCGCGCCCCTCTCCCCCCTCCCCCGGCGCGGGCGCGAGGCCAGGCGCGAGCGCGCTCCAACCTCCTCCTCTTCCTCCTCCCGCCCCTCCTCGTCACCCCGCCCTCGCCCTCCCTTCCTCTTCCTCCTTTCGCCTTCGCGCGCCCAGCGACTGCTCGCGCCTGCTAGAAGGGCCCGAGCGCGTGCATCTGCCCCGCGGCCGCCGCTCGGCAGCATTTGCTCCAGGGGGCGGGGACCGGGAGGGGAGGAGGGGCGCCACGCCGCCGTCCGAAGTACCGGCGGACGGGAACTGGGGCGGGGAGGTGGGCGGGGCCTCCGTGGACGAGCCGGGCCAATCGCGGAGTCTCCTCGGCCCAGGCGACCCAATAGGCTAGAGGTGGGTGGGGCAGCGTTCAAGGTGCGGTGCGCCGTGCGCCAGGGGCGGAGACTTGCTGCTGTCCCGGCCGGGAGGCTCGGGGGCGGAGGCAACGGGGTGGCGTCGAAAGAGAGCGCCGGCTCCCTGCTGAGCCTGGGACGCCTTCCGGCCCAGGCACCCCCGCCCTTCCCGCAGGGCTCCCCTCTGCTCCCGGCCGCTCCCCAGTTTGACCCCAAGGCATGCAGTCACTTGTGTGAGGAGGAGGGGCTTGAAGTGGGGCGCAGTTAGGCGCTCAGGACGGAAAAACCCGCAGAAGGGGCTGGTCTGACTTCGCTCTCTGGTTTCCCGAGTGGGCACTAGCCACCCCAGGCCTCCGAACCGAAAAAGAGCTGAGGGGAGAAGGTCCACAGCCCAGCGCGAGCTGTGCCCTTTTGAGTGGAGCGCGCTCCCCGCCCTTATCCTGATTTAAATCCCACACCTGCTGGCCTTTCCTGCTTCCGGAGCCCACGCTGGACCCTCCACCTCTCAGACAGCCTGCTTGGCCCAGGCCAGGCTCTGCCTACGCTAAACCTGCTCGGCTGGGAGTCCCCTTACCCTCATGCTCTCGCCTCTTTAGCTTCGGAAGGAAAGGTCCTTTTCGCGGCCACTGAAGGTGTTTAGATTTGCGCTCACATCTAGGTGGTCGTGCCTGCTGCCTTGAGACGGTTGTGTGACAGCCCTCTAGCTTCAGATAAAGTCAGAAATCACATACTTTGAAACCATCATTGGCTCTTCAGTCTTCAGCAAACATTAATGGAGGTCGGTTGGTAGATATTTCGAAGCAGTTAAAACCACACGTTCTTGTGGACTTAACTCAGTGGTCTAGGAGAGAGCTTTTTTTTTTTTTTGGTTTTTCGAGACAAGGTTTCTCTGTGTATCCTTGACTGACCTTGACTCACTTTGTACACCAGGCTGGCCTTGAACTCACAGAGATCTGCCTGCCTCTGCCTCCCAAGTCGCTGGGATTAAAGGCGTGCCTTGCCATCACTCCCGGCTGCAAGAAAGCTTCTTACGTTTCAGTTCCTTCCATTGCCAACGGGCATGATGAAAGTACCTTGCTCACTGTGATGAGTGACAAATAGGTTATGCAGCTCCATACCTTTTATCAAAACATTAAGGAGGCACAGTCAGGAGAATCTCTGTGAGTTGAGGCCAGCCTGATCTACATAATAAATACTTCCAGGGCTACCTAGTGAGACTCTGTCTCAGAAACAAAACAAATCTTTGTTTTGTTTTTCGAGATAGGGTTTCTCTGTGTAGTCTTGGCTTTCCTGGAACTTGCTCTATAGACTAGGCTGGCCTCGAACTCATAGGTCAGGCCTGCTTGTGCTGCAACTAAAGGAGTTTGCCATCACTGCTTGGCATCTGGCAAATCTTTTGTTTTTCGAGATTCCTAGGTATAACAGAATCCTGGCTGTGCTGAATTCTTTTTGTAGACCAGGCTGGCCTGGAATTCACAGAGATAAGCCTGCCTCTGCCTCCCAAGTGCTGGGATTAAAGGCCTGTGCCACCACTGCTCAGCATGTCTGGTAAATCTTAACTCCTACTGTCTTTTGTCTTTTTCTTCATTAACAAATGGTCTCATTATGTAACCCATCCTGCCTCAGCCTCCTGAGTGCTGGGATTATAGTACTATGCTGTCATACCAATTAGCAGTTACTCTCTCTTTTTTTTTTTTTTTTTTTTTTTTTAAACTGGAGAGACAGCTGTGGGTGTGGGTGTTGGGAACCAAACACTTGTCCTTTTTGGTTGTGAGCCTAGCCTTTAAAGGCTGAGCCATCTCTCCAACACTAGCTGTTTGCCTTTTTTCCCCCTGTATTTTTAAATAATTTGTTTATAATGACTTCACTGTCATTACAAACAACATTTTAAAAACATGTATTCTTTTTTTTTTTTTTTTGGTTTTTCGAGACACGGTTTCTCTGAATATCTCTGGCTGTCCTGGACTCGCTTTGTAGACCAGGCTGGCCTCGAACTCACAAAGATCCGCCTGCCTCTGCCTCCCAAGTGCTGGGATTAAAGGCGTGCGCCACCACCGCCCGGCAACATGTATTATTCTTAACAGCACAATCCAGATGCTGAGAGACAAAAGTTGAAATAGGACAATTGTGCTTCCTTAGGAAGTTCACAGTCTCCTCCGGGTAGGAAGGCATAAGGAAGAATAATTGAAAATTTGTATGGTAAAAAAGGAAAGAGATTTACAGGGTTCAGAGGTGGGCAGAAGACATCAAAGGATGCAAGAGAATGGTCAGGAAAGGCCATGGTGAAACTAGGCAGTGCAATAGTAAATTTCAGAACACGAGTTAGATTGTACACCAGCACTGAAAACAAAAAATATAGCCAGGTGTCATGGCACATGCCTTTTGTCCCAGTACCAGGAAACAGAGACACGCTGATCTCTGGGTTGGAGGACAGTCTGATCAGAGGGACTGCCTGTCTCACTGGGACCATGTCTCAAAAAAAGAAAGGAAGAAAGGGAGGCTGGAGAGATGGCTTAGCGGTTAAGGGCACTGACTGCTTTTCTAGAGGACCTGGATTCAAATTTCAACACCCACAGGGCAGCTCACAACTGTCTGTAACTCCAATATCTGACACCCTTTCATAGAGATACATACATGCAGGCAAAACACTAATGCATATAAAATAAATATAAATAATTTTTTTAAAGGAAGAGAGGAAGAATATGGATCAGGCTAAGGGCTAGCGGAATATAGGAGTATGTGGGGCCGTTAGCAACAGGATACGAGCTGGCTAGATCATACAGGTCCAGGTATGTGCTGAGGAGTTCGTAGGCCCGAGCCATACAGACAATGAGGAGACCCACGGCCATCATGTGAGCAGAAGTGTGTTTATATATCACTCTATCCTGGAGTATAGCTGCCTGAGTTGTATGGAGTGAATGAGAGGGCCACCCTGAGAACATCTTAAAGGAGGACATGGGAGGATGATCAGTTTGGTTTCAGAGAAACTAGGATCACTGTGGGACCAAACAGTGGAGACTCAAAAGATGGTTGAATTTGGATCTGGAGCAAAGAAGTGAGGCTAGCTTTTGGGAGTGGCCAGAGCATGGCCATCAAACTTCACCCATTCCAGGATTCTTCCTTATCAAGGTAATGTCCTAAAAGTCCTTGGCTTAAGGCATTTGCACATTCAGAAGAACCCTTCTCTCTCCTCCCTGTTTCTCCGAATGTTTCCTCATATCCCAACCTGTGGCCATCCTCACACAAAACTTCCTTGTAATGGACCATTCAGTTCATTCAGCACTTGACCATAGCTGCTGCATGGTGGTGATCTTCAGGCAGATGCTGTACCAGTTAATAAATATTAAGATCTGAGCTGATT
The DNA here is from genome assembly GCA_907164525.1 of Lophiomys imhausi. Taxonomy (NCBI): domain Eukaryota; kingdom Metazoa; phylum Chordata; class Mammalia; order Rodentia; family Muridae; genus Lophiomys; species Lophiomys imhausi. Next base: position 17,506 of record CAJQZJ010034446.1, read on the forward strand.
CTGACTGTGTGAGAGGCCATGGGGATTACAGAAAGGAACAAAAAAGACCTCTTCTTGGTAGAACTTGCAGTCCAGAAAAGCCTGACATAGAAGAGACAAGTGTGAAGAAGGCATCCAGGCCAATGAAGAAAGGGTATTTGGAAGCACCCCTTCACCCTGCCCTAAGACTTTTTTTCTTGCATGTCTGTATACTACCTGCATGCAGTGCCTGCGTCAGGACCCTCTAGAACTGGGGTTTTAGACAGTTATGAGCTGCCATATTGGGGCTGGACCTGACCCTGGGCTCTCTGGAAGAGCAGCTAGTGATTTTAGCATCAAGCCATCTCTCTGGCCCCCAGAGATAGCCTGTTTGTTTGTTTATGTATTTTAATAATTGTTGTTTTTTGCCGGGCGGTGGTGGCGCACGCCTTTAATCCCAGCACTTGGGAGGCAGAGGCAGGCGGATCTTTGTGAGTTCGAGGCCATCCTGGTCTACAAAGCGAGTCCAGGACAGCCAGAGATATTCAGAGAAACCCTGTCTCGAAAAACCAAAAAAAAAAAAAATTGTTGTTTTTTGAGACGAGGTCTCATTAAATAAGCCTTGAACTCACAGAGATCTACATACCTCTACCTCCAAAGTGCTGTGAGATTAAAGGCATGTACCACCATTCTCAGTCTTTCGGTTTTGTTTTGTTTTGCTTTTCAAGATGGGGTTTCTCTATGTAACAGCCATGGCTCCTTGACTCGCTTTGTAGATCAGGCTGGCCTCGAACTCACAGAGATCCACCTGCCTCTGCTTCTGCCTCCCTCATGTTTGGAACTGTCATGTGGGTGCTGAGATTTGAACCCTGGTCCTTTGGAAAAGCAGCCAGTGCTCTCAACCACTGAGCCATCTCTCCAGCCCCCACTCTCAGTCTTAAAAAGACTCTTAAATGATGTCCTCAGCCTGGTGGCAATGGCCTACACCTTTAATCCCAGCCCTCAGGAGGCAGAGGCAAACAGATCTCTGTGAGTTTGTAGGTTCAGCATACAAACCTACAGACCTAGCTCCAGCACAGCCAGATCTGTAACACAGAGGAGCCTTGTTTGGAAAAATCAACCAAATAAATAAGCAGAAGTAAATAAATAAATAATAAGCAATATCCTGAATCACTGGACAAAGAGGTGAAGGTTATTCTAGGCATAGAGACTGAGGAGACAGCTAAAATGGTGAAGTGCTTGTCTAATAAACATGAGGACCTTGGTTCAGTTTGCAGAACTCAAGTGAAAAGAGCAGGTGTGATGGACATGTCATCCCAGAGCCGGGAAGGTGAAAACAGATGGGTCAGTGGTTCGCTGACCAGCCAAATAGACAACTTCCAAATGAGAGTGTCTCAGAAAAGAAAAGTAGCCGGGCAGCGGCACACGCCTTTAATCCCAGCACTTGGGAGGCAGAGGCAGGCGGATCTCTGTGAGTTCGAGGCCAGCCTGGTCTACAAAGTGAGTCCAGGACAGCCAGGGCTACACAGAGAAACCCTGTCTCGAAAAAACCAAAAAATAAAATTAAAAAAAAGTAGGCAACATCTAAGGAACTCCACTTGATGTTGAACATATTGAACTCAATGCTCCACATAAGGTATATTCAAGGCAGAAAGGATAGAAGAGCATTATGTGTTTGGGGTGTAGAGGGCTGGTGTGGCTGGGGCTGGAGCAGAGAGGCCGGCAGAAGCATCAGAGCTGCCCTTGCCCCCAGGGGCTGGGTGGCCTGCATTTCAGTCCCTCACTCATCACATTATTTTCTCAGATGTCAAATTTGTGCATGGGCAATTTAGATGCTGGATTACTGTACTGAACAAGTTAAGTGTCAGCTTGGGGCAAGAGACCACAACCAGGTACATCCACAAGCAAGAGATGGAGGCCTCTAGAGAGGGTGGTTGGCTGTGAGATGACATTTGAGCTGAGGCGTGGAAAATGAGAAAATCAGCCTTGTGGGTTGTTGGGGGTAACAGAATTCCAAGCAGAGAGCAAGAAATGCAAAGAAGGCCGGGCCTGGTGGCATACGCCTTTAATCCCAGCACTGGGGAGGCAGAGACAGGTGGATCTTTGTGAGTTCAAGGCCAGCCTGGTCTACAGAGTGAGATCCAGGACAGCCAGGGGATACATAGAGAAACCCTGTTTCAATAAAAGCAAAAGAAAAGTCCAATGACCCTGTTGTGCTACACATGTTTGAGTTCCAGAAGAGAGATCAGTTGGCTGGATCATTGTGAGTGATAAGGAAAAATGTGATCAAAAGAGAGAAGTGTGTGTGTATACAATTTTTTGAGATAGGGTCTTTTTTTAATTTATTTTTGGATTTTTTTTCAAGACAGGGTTTCTCTGTGTGTAGCCCTGGCTACCCTGGAATTCACACTGTAGACCAATCAGGCTGGCCTTGAATTCACAGAGCTCCACCTGCCTCTGCTGGGATTTGAACCAGGGTCCTTTGGAAGAGCACCCAGTGCTCTTAATTGCTGAGCTATCTCTCCAGCCTTAGTGTTTGGGTTTTTGAGACAGGGTCTTGTTCTAGACCAGACTGGGGTGAACTCACTATATAGCCCAGGCTTACCTCAAACCCCAGGCAGTCTTCCTGACTCAGCCTCTTGAGTACTAGGGTTCAGTGATGTATCACCAGGCCTAGTTTCAAATTTGACTTTAAGACAATTTTGGCTGCTTCATGAGGAATATATTATGAGGAGCAAGGAAGGCTAAACAAGAAGACCAATTCTAGGTCTCTCCAGAAAGTATACAATAGTGGTGGCCTTAAAAGGACAGAAAAAGAGCCGGGCGTGGTGGTGAATGCCTTTAGTCCCAGCACTGGGGAGGCAAAGGCAGGCGGGTGGATCACTGTGAGTTCGAGGCCAGCCTGGTCTACAAAGTGAATCCAGGACAGCCAGAGCTGTTACACAGAGAAACCTTGTCTCGAAAAACCAAAACAAAACAGAAACAGAAATACACTTGTGGAGAAGGGAGACAGATTCGAGAGGGTTTAGGAAGGGAAATAGGTCTAGGTGGTAGAGTAAATATGGAAGTGAACAGGGAGAGGCATGGAGGCTACTCCCCACCCCAACTTCAGGCTGGGGAGTTGAATGTCTATACCTCTGTACAAGGATTGGATCTTAGATGATTTCATGCTACTATAAACCATAGAAGCATAGCTTTCATACCTCATCATCAGGTTCCCAAGTCTCATAATGCCTTAATCCATTTCTGAGGGACAGATCCTTGTAATCTTATCCTCTCTTAAAGGTCCCACTTCATGGGGCTGACAAGATGGCTCAGCAGATAAAGGTACCTACTACCAAACGTAATTCCCTGAGACCTCACATAGTAGGAAAACAACTGACTCCAGCAAGCGTTCTTTGGACTCAAACACACTCACACAGAACACAACTTTTAAAAAGCCTCACCCCTTTACTACCATTATCACGATAACTAAGTTTCAACTTGGGTTTGGAGGACACAGCAAGCCACGGCAAGCAGTGCCTGCAGACACTACCTTTTATTTAGGGTGACAGTCTTGCTGTGTAGCACAGGCTAGTTTTGAACTCAAGGCTCTTCTCTAACTTCAGCGGAGATCACTGGCATGGGCCACCATGCCTGGTTGGATACTACCTTTTAGAATGGCTCCCTATGAGTGAAAACTGGGGGTTCAGAAGAGATACATGAGCATCCAGGAAGGAGGCTAGTGATGGCTATTGCAAAGCAAGGTCAGCCAGAGGGTGGGACACAAGCAAATGTCCCCTGGAGTAATGACAAGTAAGGTAGTGACTGGAAAATAGACTCTGGGGAATGATGAGGACAGAACTGAAGTGTGGGGTGGCATCAAGGAGCTTTTCACCCAGTCACCTGACCACGAACCCAGCCAAGTGCAGGGAAAGCAGGTCTTGCAGGTCAAGAGGGCAAGTCCTCCAGTCCTAGCCGTTTCCCATCAGAAGTCTGGGTGAGTAAAGGAGTCATAGCGTAAGCCTGGTTCTGCCTAAGCCACATGCCAACTACAAGGGCCTGCACCAGGCCTGGACGAACCCTTCCCACCAGGTGTTAACTACCTCCTTTCCTAAAGCAATGCCCTCTAAGTGGAAATGTATCTACTCTCCAACTTCCCAAGCGCAGGTGAACAGGCTGGATAGAGAAAGTCAGAACAAGGCGAAGAAAGCAGGTTGCTTGTAGACTCTTCAGGAAACAGAAAAATGGCTCCAGGAAGGGCAGAGGAGCCGGCTTCAGGGCTTAATGTCAACCCTGTTATTAGCTCGCCCCTGCCACCCACTTATTCCAGTGACCAGACAGAAGTCAAACCTTTTTTTACTTTATTGAACAAAAAGGGAAAACAAAACCCCCACAGTGGGCCTTCATCTGGGACAGAAATGTCTAAGCCACTCCCATGGTACAAATTCAACTGTGGTAGTTATTGAAACCTACAAAATACTCCTTAAATATGAGAAAGAGGGGACAGGTCCCAGTGCTAAAATGTACCCTGGGCAACCTCTGACAGCACCAACACCCCCACCCCCACAGCCCTGTCTCTTATGAGTTTTCCAATATTTGAAATGGGAGGAACACGTGTTGTGTTCAACATTGTTTCTAAGTGAAAACACATTTCACTCAAGTGTAATCATCCAGGACATTCAAACAAGGAGATGGGGTTCTTTTGCAAGCCCTCTCAGGAACTTAGAACCCGGGTATTAAACTTTAGGACAGTGTATGTGTAGGAGGGGCTCTCTTCAGGAATCTCTATGTTTTTGCTTCAAGAGGGATTGGCAGCTGGGCTGCAGCCCACTTTCTGTGGAAAGCCTACTTCCCCAACCCTGGCTTTCATTCAAGAGGCAAAGTATGGGGCAGCACAAAACCCAATAGCATCAACAAAACAAATTCTGGCCAGCTTAGTAAAAATGAAAATCACCATGGGTAAGGTGACTTGGCATCAAGTCAAGGGACTAACCCCAGAAGATTTGAACCTGCTGGCAAGGGTTAAGAAGGCCAGTTGTGGCCGGGCAAGGTGGTGCACAACTTTAATCCCAGTACTCTGGAAGCAGAGGCAGGCAGATCTCTCTGAGTTCGAGGCCAACCTGGTCTACAAAGTTGAGTCCAGGACAGCAAGGGCTTATTACACAGAGAAATCCTGTCTCGGGGGGTGGGGGGGGAGATGGCCACTTGCACAAAGCACCTTCTGCAGTCCCTTCCCCAGATACAGGGGTGGAGGCAGGAGAGGGGGAGCAGACCTGAGAAATCAAAGGAAATGGGGGTGGCCAGAGGACATGGGGGAAGGCAGGAGACATGTTGCTAAAAGATCTCAGGACACCTCCTGAGGCCCAGGGGATGCTCTCAGATGAGCCAGGAGACCTTTTCCACCAAAGAAAAACCTTTAAGGCTCATGTCACCATGTGTCCCCTCCCACTTTCCTGTTGACAGCAAAGACCTGCAGCAGCTTAGAAAACATGGCCTTGGCGGAGGGAAACTAGTATAGGGAGCATCAGGTGGTTTCCATGTCCCCTGCAATGGACCGAGAACAGGCACAGAGGAAGGCTGCAGGGAGGGGCAGCCTTGGCTTGCTCCTGCCATGGTCATCATCTCCTGGGCCTTTACCAACTCTTTTTTTTTCAGATTCACAGAGAGGCAGGTTCTAGGACAGATTCCTTCTCTTCTCTTACACACGCATGAACTCACAGGCACACACACTTCCATACCCACACGTGCACCCATGCTATCACACACACACTCTCTCTCTCTCACATTCTATGCATATCAAAACCATTTTTTAAGTCTCAACCCACCCTACCCCAAGCCCTCCCACTCCCAGAAATGACAACAGAGACGGCAGCCGAGATCGGTAGGAAACGTCTCGTTGACAGCTCAGAGCTTAAAAAAAAAATATATACACATATATAAAAAACACTCTGCCCCGCCCCCATGAATGGGTCCAGGCAGCTCCTTCCTGCAGGGGCAGGGAGAGGGACATGGGTACTGCCTGCTGTCCTGGAGGCAGCACCCGTCTCTCCCTCCAGTTCAATGTGGGGGTCCAGGTGGCAAGCCCCTCTGGGAAGGAAGAGCCCCCCTGAACATCCATCCACCTTGCTGTGGGCTGCAGGTGTGGAGGGCCTCACCAAACTCTCCAGGACACGCTCCCACCCCAAACACCCCAGTCCATTGTCCATGCCAGAACTGCAAGTGCCGAAGAGGGGTGGGGTGGGCCGGTCCAGTGCTGGCTCAGTCTGATGGTTGCTGTCCCTGGAGAACCCCTGGAGCTGATGGCTCCAAGGCTGCAGAGTCCTAGCCTGGGCTCATGCAGCCTCCTACCCCCACTGATTTTTTTTTTTTAAAGGAAAGAAAGAAAGTGGGGGAGGCCAGGGGCACAGGGGACAGAACACAGGGACAGACGAAGGTGGTCAGTTGGGGTGGGGTGAGTGCTGCAGTGGCTCTCCTTGGCTGCCTGCCCTGGGAGGATGAACCTCAGTTGGAGTCAGAGTCTGAAGAGTCCCCTGAGGACGAAGAACTGGAGCTGCTGCCTTCAGACTCATTGTCTTCATCCTCATCGTCATCCTCATCATCATCCTCGTCCTCATCGTCATCCTCATTCTGGGAGAATAAAGAATCTGCAGTCAGCACGTGGCCCTCCCTATGATCCACAGCCCTCCCTTGTACCACGCTCGGTCTACCAACCTCATCGCCATCCTCGCTCTCGTCTTCGCTGCTAGACTCAGAAGAATCTCCGCCATCCTCAGAAGAGTCCCCGTTCTCGTCGTCATCATCTTCCTCATCGTCGTCATCGTCCTCCTCTTCCTCATCATCGTCCTCCTCAGACTCCTGGGAAGTATGGACACACATCAGTAGCTGAACGACATCCACCTCGGCAGACTCTCCCAAAGACACCCACCCATCTTGGAGGGGCTCCTTACCGACTTGGACTGCAGGGTGGTCCGGCTAGACTTGGGGTTTGGGCCTCGAAGCTTAGTCATGTTCTTACGTTTCTACCAGAGAGGATGGGAATGGAAAGAGGGTGGCGGTGAGTCCCAGCCCTGCAGAGTCCCTCCAACCTCCCCACCATTGCTCGGTTCTCACTCACATTGGAGATGTAGTCTTTGTATGCTGCACGATCCTGGGGAGACAGGCTCTGGGGAGAGAGGCGCCGAGAGTCAGAGCACACTCCTTACTACTGCGGGCTTCATATGCTGACATTCACTGGGCAGAGCACCTACAAGCCACCCTTATCTTACGCTCAGCCTCCACATACTTTGTGCAGAGAGCTCTTAGGGGGTTAGAACACAGCTCTCGATTCTGTCACAAGAGCCTCCTCTGCATTACCCTGAACTGACAGCCAGTTTCCACAGCAATTTCCAACTGTTATATCCAAATCATAGCTCCACATTTAGGCTTCCTGAACTCCAGAGCCTCCCCCGTGACTCATGAGGTCTAGCATTAACCCCACCTGGACCCCAGTCTTTGATGAGATGGTAGAGATTGACAAAATTCTAGACCACTGAATTCCCACCATCTCTCTGGGTCTTTGGTCAACCTATTTGAGTGACAGGCAATTCTCCTCACTGTACAGATCTGACTGTTCAACCAAAGCAGTGGAGCAACCAGAGACTGACAGCCTCACCAGGCCCTAAAATTCTCCTGGTCCTGGCTGGAAGGAAGAAAAGGCAATCAATTTGAATGTTCCCTTGGCCTTAAATGTTGTGAGGATCCATTGCCCTGCAGGACTTCTGAGTCACTGAAGGAACTATAAACAAGGATCAGGTAACAATATTATGACTCCTTTTCCCTTCCAAGGTTTCCCTTGCCCTCTCTCACCTTGACCCAGAGGTCCAAATGCACCTTGTACTGCTTCTGCTGCTCCTCTGCCAGCTTTTTATAGTGCTCCTTCTGGCTCTGGGAGATGCGCTGCCAGCGGCTGCCAATCTCTACCATGCGCTCCTTCAGCGGCAGGTGATTCAGCTCCCCATTGGACAGCAGTTCCTGGGAGAACTTCTGGTAACCGTTCCTGTAGGGTGGGGTGACACAGGTATGGTCAGGGTCCTAAACGAGCCACCTTCTGGTCCTGCCCTCACCAGGCCTGCTCCAGCCCCAGGCTTACATAGGAGGTTTCTTGGGCTCCCCCTGGAACTTCATCTTCTTGGAAGAGTTTGTAGCAGCTGGAGGGGCCCGCATCTCACTTAACTCTCTCTGTGAAGAGACATTGGAAGGTCATGGTCATACCCACACCCTACTGTCAGCGGAGAAACTGCTACGATGAGACTTGTAATCCCAGCATTGCAGAGGTTAAGGCAGGGACCTAGAGTTGGTAGTGGCGGCCAGTCTGGGATGCACAGCAAGACTCTCCTTAAAGCAATTATCTGACAAGTTGCTGCATCAAGAGGTCCACTTCAAAATGCTTTCTGAATTGAAGTTATGTCCTCCAGGAATCACCCAAGAGGCTAGCTCCTTGACTCCCACCTAGCCTATGACAGGCTGGAAGTTAAGAGACTTGCTCAGGATCCTACCAAAGCTGGCACTTCTGGAGCAGCACCCATTTATTTACATGGAGGCAGGTGGCCCAGGCCCTCCACACCTCATATCGTTTTTGGTCTTCTGCTGCCTTCTTAATCCACATCAGCTTCTCCTTCTTCTCCATGTTGTTCCAAGTCATCTCCATGGCTTTCAAGGCTTTTACCCGGTCATTCTAGGGAACAAACCAGGGGTGTCAGCTGCGGAAGGGTTCTGTTGCCGGAGGCTACAAACCAATACTTTCACATTCCCTGCCACCTTGAAACGGGCCAGATAGTCTCCGATGACGCTCTGCTGCCAGATCTCCTCAGCTCTCTTGGGCGACTCAGGCAGCTTGCCCCGCTCTTCACGCTCCCCGCCAGGCTTCCTCTCCGACTGTGCCTTCAGCGCAGCCTCCCGAGCCTTATATTTAGCCTATGGGAACGGCACGGGCGCTGTTGGTGCTCGGCCACCCCTAGGGGGCGCACCAAGCCCGCCCAGCAGCTCCGGGGGCGGGCTGCAGGCCGGGAGGGCGGGGCCGGCGCAGGCGGCGCTCAGCGCACACACAGCGGCCCCGCCCCGTCCACGGGGCTGCTCTCCTGGGGCGCCGGCCCGCAGCTTCCCGCCTTCCGGGCTCCCGCCCCGGCACACGTGCGATCCACAGGGGTGTGGATGCCGCAGCAAGGGCGCGCACGGAAGTGGCCCAGGCAGCCCTTGGGGGATGATTGGTGGCGGGCTCTCCAAGGCCTGACCTTCTTCTTCTCCGACAAGTCGTTCCACATGCGGGCCAGCAGGCGGGTCAGCTCACTTTCGGAGAGTTCAGGCCGCTCCTCCTGCAGCTGGCGTCTCTTCTCCTCTGAGAAGATGAACATGGCAGACACAGGCCGCTTGGGCTTCTCAGAGCCGCCCTAAGGGAACCGCGGAGAGGGTCAGAGGTACAATCACCATCAGCCTCCCACGAGTGGCTGGCTCTACCTACCCCCACCTGGCTGTGTGTGGCACACACCTTGCCACCTTCCTGTGAAGGCTTCTTGGAAGCTGGACTGGTGGTCTGCTTCTTATTGATGTTCAACATCTTCTCTTCCCCCAGGACTCGCTGCTGCTCTTCCTCAGGCAAGCTCTGGGCAGGAAGAAGGGCGCCGGGCTAGAGCAGGCAGGCTCCTTCCACTCGAGACTGCCCGCCAAATGCGCCCTCTGCCCACCGTGCTACTCACCTCGAGGAACCGCAGCAGCTCTACCTCATAATCTTTCTTTTTCTAGGAAAGTAAGGGGATTCATTCAGTTGGGAAGAGCCTCCCTTATTCTGGGGTAATAATCCTCAGCAGGCCCCTAGGGATTTGGGGGTAACCTCCTCATCCCCTAAAGAGCCCAGAGGCCTGGGCTGTCTACTTTGACAGATTGGGATGTTAAACACAGCACAAGCTGAAAGCAAGTGACCAAGGCACACGTAATCAACGAGTGACAGCCTGGCCAGGGCAAACCTCATACTTGAAGCCCTTAGGCAGGACCCAGAGACTAAGATGGCCTGGCCCCTGCCCAGCCCACCTGGTCACATTTCTTGTGATAAGCATCCTTCTCCTTCTGGGAGAGCAGTTTCCACTGCTGGCTGCATAGCACCATGCGCTCTGTGCTGGGCACATCCTTCATGTTGGCCATGAGTTCTGCACAGTACAGGGAGTAGCTGTTCCTATTGAATCAAGAGGGCATGGCCTCCTGTGAGCGAGTGGGCAACAGGTCTTCTCCTGCCCACTCACCACCCACCCAGGGCAGCGCTCACGGTGGTGGCTTGGTTGGTCGCCCATCAAACTTGTCCTTGAGCTGGCGTTCGGCCTTGGTGAGGGTAGATTTGGTGATGCCTTCCTCGCTGATGTTTAGCTCAGGGTGCTTCTGAATATAATCACGCATAATCTCCTGCAGAGTGAGGTAGGGGAGTGGAGGGTAATGGGGTGTGGGGTTAGCTGGGACACCAAAAGGGGGAGAGCCGCTGGGGAGGGGAGGCAGGGAGCAAAGCTGGGGATGGCCATGTGCGTCTGTGTGTCATTTGCAATACGCTGCCCTGCTCTGCCCTAGCCTGAGATCTCTCTGTGGGGCAGGGGGGTGAGATGGTAGGGGCAGAGGTGAGGGGCCCAAAAGGCCCCTCCCTCAATACAGGGCCAGGGAATGACTGCCACCTGCAGAAATGCAGTGGCACAACTCAGAGGGCATTGGCTCGTGAAGAGCCGGATGGGGAGGAGCGCAGCGGAAGCCTAACCTCGTACTCCTTCCGCTGCTCCAGGGCCTTATGAATCCATTTCAGCCTCTTTTTGTCCGAGAGCTGAGACCACTGCTTCCCCAGGGAGTCCTTCACCTCCTTCGTAGTGGCCTGCAAACCAAAAGCCGTCAGACACACACAGGCAGCCAGGGGCGGGGGAGGGGGGTGAGGGGCACAGAGGCCCCGCCCCCTCGGGCCACAGGAGGTCACACAAGTGTCCACCGCAGGCCAGGAGGGTAGGTGGAGAGGCAGGGATCCACCTTGGTGCAAGGGACAGGCTCACACACACACTCATTCGCACGCCAGCTGGCCCAGGCCCTGTCCATGCAGCCCCCCCTGGGGAGGGGCCTCCTCTCCTGCTCCCCTGCACCATGCCCAGCCACCTGGCGCGGCTCCCCCCCTTGCCACCGCCGTGTGCCCTCCGCCCCTGCCCCTTGGCTGGACACTCACATCCGGCCGCACTTTGAGATACACCTTCTTCTCATGCGTATACCACAGTTGCTGGGGGGTTTTGGGCTTCTCGGGGATGTCCGACTTCTTGGCGTTCTGGATGAGGTCAGGGTGATCCTCCCTAACCAGGGGACCGGAGCAAGGGTCAGCAGGGGACACTGCTAGGGCAGACTCCAGCTAGCTGCCCAAGCCAAGCCTTCTAGGCCTTCCTGCAGGAGCTCAGTGGAAGTTAGTGGCTGGCAACCTGTCCCTGCCCCTGAACCTGACACACTACAGCCTACACAAGAGTCCATGTTATACGGATGGTCAGCTCAAGTCTCCAGCCAGTATGTTTATCCTACCACACCCAATGCCCCGTGGCCCTCCTCTGCCTTACCTGAATCGGGCCAGGTTTCGCTCGAACTCCTGTTTCTCCCTCTGGAAGTCCTGAATATATTTCATCTGGGGGGAGGAGGGGGATGGGGTCATCCAGAACCCAAGGCCTACTTCACCCAGATCTAGAGAAACCGCCCTCCTGCCTGCCTTGCCTGTTGCTATGATTTTGGATGTATGGTATCTGTGTCTTTGGTGAGTTGACTTCACATTAGGCCTGGAGACGAATAGCCAGAAAATGGGATTTACGGGGGGTCTTCTAGACACTCAATCGCCGTATTTTTTCCATTTAAGATAGAATGTCCCAGAAGCCAGGGGACATTATATCACCCACCAGGTTAACAGTAACAGGCTAGAGCTACCCTCTCCTTTCTCCAGTACCACAGAATTCCTCAAGTTCGTGGAGCTCTTGCTCTACCACCAGCACCACTATGGCAGCTGATGTTGGTCTGTCCCCTCTAGGGTGGCTAACATTACCAGGGAGGCTAAATTCTACTTCTTTTTTTTTTTTTGGTTTTTCGAGACAGGGTTTCTCTGTGTAACAGCTCTGGCTGTCCTGGACTCACTTTGTAGACCAGGCTGGCCTCGAACTCACAGAGATCCGCCTGCCTCTGCCTCCCAAGTGCTGGGATTAAAGGCGTGCGCCACCACCGCCCCGCCTAAATTCTACTTCTAAGGCAGGAGAGGATATTGTTGAAGGGACACAAATGAATTCTTGCAATGCGAATCACATTCCAATAAATGTCCCGAATTTGGAGTTTCTTCTCCATCTATCAATTCTGGGTCTCCAACAGTCCTCATATTCCTGGCCACTATCCCCTTCCGCCTCTGATTCTTCAAGGCTCCTGGTGCTCCTTTCCCACCTCTTTCCTCAGGTACTTTCCTCTTACGTGATACCCATTTCTCCTTCCTTTCTCCCTCTATTCTAGAGGGTTATGACAGCAGTGGAAGAGACCAAAGGCTTACAACCAAACCAGACCCCTCCTCTAAGAGGCACCAGAAGCAAGGGGGCAGCTTATTTCCGCCGTGCTTCCCAGTGAAAACCGGAAACAGCCATAGCCTCCTTGGGGCAATCTCAGGACTCCTCAGACAAGTTTTTAGAACTAAAAGGCATTTAAGGTTCTGGCTCACCCTCTGTACCCTAAGTCAGGAGTAGTGAAGTGACTTACCTGGAGGTCAGAACACAGCCAACTGGCAACAGCAAGACAGGCACAAATCGGTGTGCCCGCACTAATTCTTTTCTCCACTCAGTGTCTCTGTCCCTCCCTGGTTCCGTTTCTTAGCCTCTCCCTCCCATCCATCCCTTAGGGGCTTGGGGGTGTGTGTAGTCACTGTCCCAAGTCCTCACCCATGGGGTCAACTGCTGCTTTGGCAGTTCATGCTACTCATAGGCTCAGGTATCGGTATGCATGGCACCCAAAGCACCAGGCAGCTGGTTTTACCCACCAAGCCCATTCCACTTTGGATTTAGCAACAAGGGCATGTAAGTGTGCAGCCAGATAATCTGGAAAAATGGCTACTTGGTATGTTGATTGGTGCCATTTCTAAGGGGCTTGCTATGTGTGACTTTCTGTCCTTTATCCTCCAGTGTGCATCTTTTGTACCTTGCCACCCTCACCAGCATTTCTCCTTGATGGGTTTCATCACCCATCATTGCCTTTGCATTGAGCTCTCTACTTGTCCAGTTTTGTTTTTTTAAATGTGTCGCACTCCCTGCAATATTTTGCTTCCTGTCTTCCAGGGAACCTCCTGAGCTGTCTTTGACTTTATCCGTCTCTACCCAGGAGGTTTATTTAGACAACTTTTACCTAAAGGAAAGTATCCCCAAGAATCTAAACAGAGGTCCATTTCTGTAGGGAATAGCTTGAGGCAAGGAAGGACAACAAGTAGATTTGTAGTGGGGAAGCAAGCTCACTTGTGTGATGTGGCAGGGAGAGAGCACTGGAGGGCATCAGAGGTCCCAAATGCAAGTGTGCATCATCAGTGGCAAGACCCAGGATATTCAGCACTCCTGTGACTCAACTCCTTGCCCACAAAGATCAGGACAATCCATCTGTCCCCTTTCCTGAGGTCTCTCATCTAAAGTATTACAGTAGGTAGAGAACTGCTGGACAGATATGACAGGGAGGCTCTAGTGTGACTGATTGGCGGTGGGGTACAAGAGTATATTCAATGTCTTCCAGGTCCTTCCCTGCAGTGGAGCCTGTCTGACCATGTGTAGGCCCAGGAGGGGATAGATAACCATGGGTAACCTCCAGAGACACTATTCTGCCACACTGACTCATCCACACACCCTAATGTTGAGTCCCTTTGCCCCTATCCCCACCCTACGACCTACCCACACCTCAAACAGCTGCTCCCACCTGAAACCATCACCCTCCCCCAGGTCTGAGCCCCCCTCCCCCACCTTCTTCTTCTCTGGAAGCTCCTTGTATTTCTTAGACAGAATCTTGGTCAGGTCCAGGTTGCTCATCTCAGGGTGGAGTTTCGCATACTTGGCCCGCTTCTCCATGAAGAAGCGGAAGTAAGGGGTGAGAGGCTTCTTTGGGAAATCCGGGTGTTTCTGGAACAAAGCAAAATGGGGTTTAGAGACTACTCATTCTTTTTTTTTTTTTTTTTTTTGGTTTTTCGAGACAGGGTTTCTCTGAATATCTCTGGCTGTCCTGGACTCACTTTGTAGACCAGGCTGGCCTCGAACTCACAAAGATCCGCCTGCCTCTGCCTCCCAAGTGCTGGGATTAAAGGCGTGCGCCACCACCGCCCGGCTGAGACTACTCATTCTTTTTCTTTTCTTTTGGTTTTTCTGTCTAGCCCTGGCTATCCTGGAACTCACTCTGTAGATCAGGCTGGTCTTGAACTCACAGAGATCCGCCTGCCTCTGCCTCCTGATTGCTGGGATTAAAGGTGTGCGACAGCACGCCCAGCCCATCCATTCTTTGCAACCTTCTTCCCTTGACCCCTGTGCTTTCCCTCCTAGTAACTCACCTTGAGTTTTTTGCCTTTGTAAGGGTTTTTAACATGTTCCTGAGCATCAAGGATTAACTCTGTCAATGTACGGAACTTCCTCACCTGGAGGAAGAGGAAAATAAAAAGAAAAGAATTGGGAAACACCACTCCATAATGCAGCTTCCTTTTTCAGGATTATTGCTATTCTCTACCACACTGAGTTCACTGAAGAGGAGACAAACCAACAGCCTACATTACAGGCAACTTCTCTGACCCAGGGGCACTAGCTCATGCTTGCTGCAGAGACCCAAGCAAGCAGTTGGGACACACCTCAGGGCAGTCACAGTAGGTCAGACTAATTTCAGTGTAGCTTCCACACCTGCACCTCACTCAACCCTAAAGCAGTTTGGGCAATAGAAGTCCAAGGCAGTAAGCATCCAGGGCCACATAGAGAAGCTGTGGTAACAGAACTGTGAGCTCCAGGCTGTTGCTATTGCCCAGGCGACTACCTCCTCATAAAGCATACATCAGAGCTGGCATATGAATATGCAAACACCCTCTGTCCAACTTGACAGGTCAGTTCCACTTTCCCCATTTTCTTTGAGATAAAAGGACATGTAGACATGTGTTAAAAAGCGGGAATCAGTTACCTCATTAGAAATCTCCACCCATTTGAGCTTGCACATATCTCCTGAAAAATCCTTAAATGCAACTTTTTCCCAGTCCATATGTGACTCTGTGGTTTTGAACTTGGAGCTGTCATTGGATGGAAGGTTGTTCTTCATGCATTCCAGCAAGGTCAGCATATCTTCCTGGGACCAGCGGTCTGTAAGGTATAAGAGGGTCATCCCACCGGCTGTGCCCTTCTCTTGATCTGTTCCCCAAAGCCCTTGGTTGCTTCATATCTGAATTAGGGCATCTTTTAAGACATTGCTCACCCCTTTAAAAAACAAAAAAACCTGTGGCCATATTAGACGAGGGCACTATATTTAGCTACATTGGAAGTCATGTCTTGATTACCTCAAAGCTGTCGTTTCTTTCCTCTTTCTTTTTTGGCAGGGAGGGGTTTCTAGTCAGGGCTTCACTCTCTGTAGCCCTGGCTGGGCTCGAACTCAGAGAGACCTGCCTGCTTCTTCCTCCCAAGTGCTGGCTTAAAGCTACCATCTCTAACATGCTAGGCTGCCATGGGTCCCTACTTATTACTTATGAGGTGGAGTGAAGCAGGGAAGCAAGATATCTAAATGTGGTCATGCTCTAGGTAGGAATCATAAACATGCAAGCCCTGAGGTTGGGGTGTGGGTAATAAGGCACCCCACAAATATGTCTCTCCAGCACACTAGAGACCAATGTTGAAGACACATACATCCTGTCATCCTTCCTCATAGTCACTTTAAGGAAAATCAAAGGAGAATTTCTGGCAACTAAAGATGGAATTCAAACATTAGAATGAGAAAGAGCATGCAGGTGGACAGTCCTCTCAGGGCCTCGCACTCTGGGAAACCCCAGAATTCCAAGTTGCCATCTTAGCCCAACTCCTCAGGAAGGCAAAAGGGCATCTCAGGCCAATTGTTTGCAGCTGCTTAAGTGCAGACTAGAGAGCTCAGAGTCTCTCTGGAGGGTGGCTGCTCTGGAAGCCTAGCGAGGGAATCCATGGCCAGGATGCAAAAGAGCTCTTGACTTCCATTTGCATCTGGTAACCTGGGTCAGGGTTTGGGCGGAGAGGGTCACATGGACCCATAATCCTCTCTCCTCTCACAAGCATTACCAGATGTTCCAATTCATACTGCCCTGCACTTCACAGAGGTTACACAGCTGCTAGAGGGGCCTAGCTACCTAGAACTCCTATGGTGGGGCCCTAAACCAAAACATCCCAGATCTCTACCTCCCTCTGACAAAATTTTATTTTCCCCTCTTCCTAAAGGGAGGGCATAATACTTCAGGCTAGGCCAGGCATGGTGGTGCACGCCTTTAATCCCAGCACTTGGGAGGCTGAGGAAAGTGAACTCTGTGAGTTCGAGGCCAGCCAGGTCTACGAGGCTAGTCCAGGACAGCCAGGGCTTGGTACACAGAGAAACCTTGTCTCGGAAAAAAAGTAAAAATCTAGGTAAAGTGGGGACCCCAGAAGGCAGGCTTGCACGGGTCTCCCCTGCCCCTCAAAAAGAAAAAACACCCACAAGTTACAAGCTCAAGGTGAAGTAATTTGGATTTGGTCAAACCCCCAACTGACAGATGCTTGACTGTGTAAGACTTAAGATCCTCACCCAGAACACAGATCACAGCCTGGAGGGACCTTTTAGAAGCTGGTGAGCTCGTATGCAGGAAAACAAGTGTAAAGAGAGCTGAAGCTGGGGGCTCCTACCTTGGCCTTTGGGGGCGGCCATTTCCAGGCCTGCGGGACAGTCTGCTTCTCCGTTCATTCTCCAGTTGTCCAGCCACCTCCTCGGTCTCGCTGGCCGGGCAACCCGGGGTCAAAGCCACCTCACCCTTTCAAAGAGACACCAGACCCACTCAGGTAGGCTGAGAGGACAGGGACTTTCTATCCCATCCCCTCCAACAGGGGAGGGGGCATATAGGTCCACTCTCTCAGCGAGACCCAACCAGGAGGCTCACAGTCTCCATCGGTGGGTGTGGGAGTGGGCCCTTCACTTCCCAACCCCAGCACCTAGAGCTAGGAAGCCACCTCATGCACCCTCCCCTGCCCACGCGAGATACTGCTCCCAGCTCCCGCGTGCAGCTAGCGCCCGCCCTCCGGCCTCCTTCCCCCACCCGGGCCAAAAACAAAAAAAAAAAAAAAAAAAAAACTCCTCCTCCTCTTCGAGCGCCCGCCCCGGGGAGGCCCCAGGCTGGAGGGCGGGGGAGGAAGGGCGGGTAAAGGGCGCGCGCGGGCACGAAAGCGGGCACGCGCCCCAGTCTCCTCCTCCCGCTTCCCCCCCGGCCGGTTCCCCCCGCCTCCGCAACCCGGCGGGGACCCGGACGCAGCGCAGCCGCCGCCAGCCCCGGAGCGCAGCGGCCGCACCGCCCCCGGGGACCAGATCCGGATTCCCGCTGCTCCCCCCTCCCGACCTCCCAACGCGGTCCCCGCCCGTCCGGGCAGCCCAGCAGCCAGAGATAGGCGGCCTAGCCCGGCCCCCGCTCCCGAGCCACCCCGGGGCCAGAGACGCCGCCACCGCCCAGCCACCCCGACACGCACGGAAGAAGCCCGGCGCAGAGGTGCGACCGCGGCAGGGACGGCCGCCTCCTCCCCGAGTCTGCGGCCCAGCCCCGTCGGCGCCCCCGCCCCGGCCTCCGGGGAGCGGAGCCAAGCAGAGGGCGGGAGGACGGCTGCCGCGAGGCGGGGGCGCTGCACTCACTGGCCCCGCCGCCCCCTCCGGCAGCCGGCGAGAACTGCGCCTGGCGGCCGGAGAAGCGCGGGCTCGTCCGCCCGGGGCCTCGCTTGGGCCTCGCTTCCTACCCTTCCCAACCCCGGCTCTCTCGGCGCCCTTCCCCGTGCCCCGGTCAGCTCGTCTACAGTCCTCCCCGGTATCGCCGCCCGGCGTCCACCGCAGCCGCGGCTCGCTCCCTCAGCCCCGGCGCACGTCCTCCGCTGCCTCGGTTACCCGGCGCAGCGCGGCCTCTGAGCTCCCCGCTCCGGCGGCTCCCTTCCCGGCTCTGAGCGCGGCGCCCTCCCCCGCTCGGCCGGGCACAGCCGCAACTCCCTCCCGCGGCGGCAGCGGCTCCTCCTCCGGGCGCGGCGGCGGCGCTGGCGCTGGGGCGGCGGCTGCTGCTGCGGCGGCTGCCGCCTGCTGCTCCTCGCGGCGAAAAGCACAAAGCACAGCGCCCTCCGCCTGCAGGCAGCCCGCCCGCCGCCCGCCGGCCCCGGCCTCAGCTCGCACACCCCCCGCCGCCGCCGCCGCAGCAGCAGCAGCCTCCGCCGCCGGAGCGGGGAGGAGGGAGAAGGGAGGAGGAGGAGCGGGAGGGGGGGCGGGAGAAGCGGGGCAGCGAGCGCGTCCTTCCCCGCAGAGCGCACACCGACCCCCGGGGAGCGAGCGCCAGCCCGCCCGCCCGCCTCGCCGGCTCCGCTCCCTCCCACAGCCTGCCCGGGCGGGCTCCGCGGGGGGCAGCTGGGAGGAGGGGCGGGCGCTGGGGGGACCCGGGCGGCCGAGGCGGAGGCAAGGAAGGAGGGGAGGGGGGTGGTGGTAGTGGCGGCGGCGGCTGCTGCTGTTGCTGCCGCCGGGGAAGGGGGGGGCCGGGGCAGGGAGACACGCAGCCGCCCGGATGGCGGCGGTGCTTCGAGCCGAGGCAGGCGGGCGGGCGACGAGAGCGACCTCGCCGGCCCCGCGGGGGGACTCGCGGGCTTGGCCGGCGCGCGGGCGGGAAGGAGGGAGGGCCGAGGCCGAGGTGCGGCGGTGGAGAGGATGCCCAGAGGGGCGGCCGGCGAGCCTCGCGGGTGCCGCCAGCGCCGCCCTGGAGCTCTCCTCCAGGTTCTCCCAGCCTAAGCTCAGATCTTCCGGCCCAGTCCTCAACTGCTCCCGTCTCCCGGAGCGGGCAGTCGGCCGCCCTGGTTCCGGGAGCGTTGCCACCGACCCGGGGCTCACGCGCGGTGCGAGATTTCGGCGCCTTCCTTTCAGTCCCCCTTGTCGCTGAACGGCGCTCACGAAACTTAAATACACCCCTAGTCCCCGAAACAGACAGCAGAAATCTCCCCCACCCTGCTCCCCTTCACGCCGGGGAAACCGCCTGGAGCGGCCGGCCCCGGCATCAGAGCCGCCCGGGCAGCCGGTTCAATCCAGCCCGGCGTGACTCTCCAGGCCTTCCCCGGGCGCGTGGAGCACAGAGACCGGCGCCGCCCGGGAGCAAACCCCTTTTCCCCGAAATCGGCGGCTCCGGGGCTCACTTACCGAGCGTGCGGGTGCTGGGGAGGGCCGGGGGCCGCTGGCAGCACGGCGGGCGGAAGGGCCGAGCCGCAGCCCCGCTGCTGCCGACGTCGGGGCAGCGAGTCTCCAGACAAAGCCCGAGATGGCGAAGCGGAGCGACGGCTAATGGCGAGCCCCACGCGCCGCGCTCCGCCCGCCCCGCTCCGCCCGCCCGCCCCGGCGCAGCGCAGCGCCGCTCGGAGCGCTCGCCCGTCAGAGCCGCCTTGGCGCCGCCGCCTCCCGGGCCGCCCCGGCCTCGCCTGGCCCCTCCGCCTCCTCCGGGCGGCTCAGCAGCCCTCGCCCCTTTCCTCCCACCGCTCTTGGGGGGCTGCACGGAATTTTTTTTTTTTTAAAGAAAT
>CAJQZJ010034446.1:42232-63825 GCA_907164525.1 Lophiomys imhausi
GCAGAGAAATCGTCCTCCTACCCCCGCCTCCATCGCTCTGCGTTTCTCTTCCAATCAGCCGGTCGCTTGGCGGCTCCTCCAGTCTCCGGCCAAGCCAGCTGCCTAGAACGAGCTCCACTCCATCTGCTCGCCCGGCTCCCCGCTCTCCTGCCGGAGCGGGCGAGGCAGCTTGAGGCCGGAGGGGGGGGGGATCTGTGAGGGATCCTGCCTGCTCCCGCTCCCATTGCTCCATCCCCGCTGTCTCCTGCTTCCTCCTCCTCTCCTGCGTTTTTCCAACTCTCCCCTGTCGCCACTGGTGTGTGTCTGAGTGTGTGCGCAGGTTTTTTTTCCTTTTCTTTTTTATTGCTCTGCTTTTGCAACCCTGAAGCTTCAACGGGGTGGGGGCGAAAGGGGGGGTGTTACAAAAACAAAAACAAAAAATAAATAAAGGCGCTCCTAGGTTTGCAACACATCGGAAGGCAGGGGAAGCACCCGGGGCCCCGCGAGGGCCTTCGGGGTTTCAGAGCGAGTCTCTCGCTGTCCTCGGTGGCTCCCCGTCTTCCCCGGCCGCGAGATCCGAGGACTTAGAGCGGAAAGTTCTCCCTTGGGTCGTGGTAGGGTGCCAGTGGGAGTTGGGGAGATTTTTGAAGGCGCAGCGGGGCGGCCATCCCTTCCAGCCTGGGCTTCCGTAACTAGGCCGGGGTGGGGTTTTGGAGCAAAATCCCGGCGCGTTTGTGCGAAGCCGCTCGAAGGGGAAAGTCGGAGCTGGGAACGGAGCTCCGTACGTCTCCCTAGGTCTCTGCCTCCGGTCGGCTCCCCCTTTAATTTTTTTTTTCTTCTTCCCCTCCTCCGTTCCTTTAATCTAATTTCTTCCAACTCCACCTTTGTTGTTACCGGCGTCACGCCTGGATCAGCCAATCCCCTCCTCGCAATCAGCTTGTCAAAAAAAAAAAAAAAAAAAAAAAGGCTTGGCCAGCCCTGAGAAAGCAGGCCGCGGGCGCTGCCCCCTACCCCGACCTCCGCGGAGGGCCGGGAGGAGAGCTCGGCACCCCAGTCCTAAGGCAGGATCGGCAGCCCGGCAACCGCCGGCCGAAGCATTCCCACCATCCAGCAAGTCTGGGGAGGAGAGACTTGGGCATGTGCGGCTTTCCGGCCTCCCACTGCCACCGGCTCCAGTGAGCTTGGCCTCCCCTGAGCTCAGCAGAAGAGACACCAGGATTAGTTGTAGGGAGGCCGAAGGCCATGTGAAGGACGCCGGCTTCCACCAGGCTAGCCCACGCATGGTTTGTGCCACTGCTCCCCGGGCAACGCCATTGCTCCTGGCTCCTTGGGCTGCCACAGTAACACCGCTGTTGCTCGGCCAGCTGGGCCGCACAGTCTCTCTGGACTTTTTCTTGGCATACTGCCTTCTTCATCCACAGTTTCGCTGCTGGTGTAATTCCTCTTGTCTCCTGGGAAAATGAGACTCCTATCCCAGGACTTCCACATCCCACTTCTGCCACGTTGCGTGAACTGAGATATGTGTCCCGTGTAGAGGCACGGCGTGAAGGCGAGGCAGATTGGCCATAATTAATGAGGTTTAGGCTTCAAGGTCTCTTGCTTGGAAGGCCTACTGAAGAGTCTGCTCTTAAAAATTGTTTAATCTTTTTGTTTTGTTCTTTGAGACAGTGTTTCTCTGTGTAGCCTTGGCTGTCCTGGCTAAGTGCTGGGATTTTAATATTTTATTTTTTATTAAAAAGAGTCTTAGGCCGGGCGGTGGTGGCGCACGCCTTTAATCCCAGCACTTGGGAGGCAGAGGCAGGCGGATCTTTGTGAGTTCGAGGCCAGCCTGGTCTACAAAGCGAGTCCAGGACAGCCAGAGATATTCAGAGAAACCCTGTCTCAAAAAACCAAAAAAAAAAAAGAGTCTTCTTCCCAAATTGTTCGTTTAGAGCCCCACCAGCCCAGATCTGCCTTTGGAATATGCCCAAGACATTTTGTGTGGGAGCAAGCCATCTCCTGCCACACTATAAAGCAAAGCTTGGAATGTACTTATCTATTTTGACAAGGATAGAGTAAAAGATTTAGAATTAAAAGGCTCAGGGGTAAGCCTTGATGGCCCATGCCTTTAATTCCAGCACTTAAGCGGCAGCTAGCTGGACATGCCTTTAATCCCAGCACTCTGGAGGCAGAGGCAGATGGATCTCTGTGAGTTCAAGGCCAGCTTGGTCCACACAGTGAGTTCCAGGACAGCCAGGGCTTTGTTATACAGAGAAAACCTGTCTCAAAAACCTAAAGAGAGAGAGAGCTAGGTGGATCACTGAGTTCAAGGCCAGCCTGGTATACATACATACATAAGGAGTTCAAAGCCTGTCAGAGTTACACTTGGTGAGCCGAGATTACCCACTTCTTTTTCCCACCCCACCGTTTAAAATTGTATTTATTTAATGTTCACTGATGTTCTGCCTACATGTAGGTTTGTTACAGACAGTTGTGAGCTGTCATGTGGGTGCTGGGAATTGAACCCAGATCCTGTGGAAGAGCAGCAAGTGCTCTTAACCACTGAGCCATCTCTCTATTCCCCCACCCCACCGTCTTAATAGTGCTTGAGTTTGGATAAATTCTACCCTACCCAGATCCCATTTCCATATCTATATAGTTAGAATGAGAATTCCCATCCTCATCAGGAATTGGAGGGTTAAGTGATGTATATAAAACTATTTCTCCATATACGACACTGACCACAACTGAAACTAGAGAGCCACACCCCGAAAAAGTTCCAAATGTCCCATGGACAGAGCTGGAGCACAGGTGTTTTCTGGCTCCTTCCCCTGAACTTGGCTGGGCCAAACGGCTTTTCAGTAAAGTGCTTTGGAATAAAACAGGATGAACATGAACCATAAGGATTATTATTGATTCCTTGGGCAGCAAAAACCATGGCTGGCTCCTTTCCCACCAGGCAACCATTTGGCTTCTTTTGCCTTTGTTGGGTTTCTGGTGAGGTCTGGGGTCCAAGATTTGGGCTACAGGCCACAGAGAGAAAAAAAATCTGTCTTTGGCCCTTACACTGTTCCCCTTTCCCTGTTTGCCTCCTCCTCTTTCAGACTTTCTGGCAGTTACCTTGAAGCAGAGCCCTGACATTCCATAACCCCAGTGAGCAGCAAAGCACAATCCTGGCTGTGAACCCTGTACTTGGCTTCAGCCCTTCTTTGGGCTACCCAATCCAAACCCAGGCCCTCAGGAAACCCCCAGAGTTCCTTGAATGCTTTAATCAAAATGTAGTTGAATTCTTTCATACAAAGAGAATTTTTTAAAAAAGATTCACTTATTTATGCATATGTGTGTGTACAAATGTATGCCATTAGAGGTTGCTGGGTCCCTTGAAGCTGGAACTATGTCATGGAAAGATATATGTGCACATATATATTTTATGTGAAAAATATAATGTAACCATCAATAAGATCAACATATTGAGTGTTTCCAGTACCTATCAAGCTTACCCAGCCAATACTTCCTTCCAGATGTCTTCAGCACTCTGAGTTCTATCTCCATAGGTGTGATGGGCAGATTACACAGTACCCCAGATTGCACAGTACCCCAGATTACACAGTCCCCATTATATAACTAAACCACAACTTATCTGTCCTACTGTTAACGGATATCTAGGCTGTATCCAGGTTTTGTGTGTATGTTAAATTTTATTTACTATCATTGTGTGCATACGATGTGGGAGGAGGTTAGCATGCCACCATGTGCATGTGGAGGTCAGAGGGTAACTGGGGAGTCTCTGCTTTCACTTTTTACATGAACTCTGGAGGTCAAACTCAGGTTGTCAGGGTTACAGTATTGAGAGGCAAGAGTCTTTATCTGACTGAGCCTTCTTGTTAGTCCCAGATTTTTTTTTTTTTTTTTTTTTTGGTTTTTTCGAGACAGGGTTTCTCTGTGTAGCCCTGGCTGTCCTGGACTCACTTTGTAGACCAGGCTGGCCTCGAACTCACAAAGATCCACCTGCCTCTGCCTCCCAAGTGCTGGGATTAAAGGCGTGCGCCACCACCGCCCGGCTCTAGTCCCAGATTTTTATCATTGTAAATAATGTAGTTTCAATGTGGTGCCTTTTAAAGGATGTAGAATTTCTGCCTGTACCACAGGATATAAATGTATTGGGGGTGGGGAGGTGGGTCAGAGAGTAAAGTGCTGGAAGTGCAGCATGAGGGCCTGAGTTCATATCCCAGCACCCTGGTAAAAGGTGGGTATGGTGGGCTAAGGGTGTAAGGGAATATGTCAGCAAAGATGGGTAATTGGTAGAGTCTAGCCAATCAGTGTGCTCTGGGTTCATCAAGAGACCTTAAAAAAAAAAAAAAAAAAAAAAAAAACAAGCTGTAGATGAAAACATTCTGATGTCAACTTCTTTGTGTGGGGGGTGGGGGGAGGGTTGAGACAGAGTTTCTCTGTGTAGCCCTGGCTGTCCTGGACTCACTTTGTAGGCCAGGCTGGCCTTGAACTTGCAGAAATCCACCTGCCTCTGCCTCCCAAGTGCTGGGATTAAAGGCGTGCGCCACCACACCCAGCCCTTTTTTCTTTTTTTAAACACAGCATCTAGCTATGTCCACAGATTTGTTTTGAATTCTTGTTCTGGCCTGGACTAGAATTGAACTCTCAAGTCTCCTGTCTCAATATCATGAGTGTTAAGATTTTATATATATGTAATTATTTAATTTTATATTAAGCGAAGAAATATTTAATTTAAATCAGTTGTCAAATCACAATTTGTCCAAATGTATTTAAATTTTTTTAAAGACATGGTTTCTCAGTGTGCTGCCTCCTGCTTTTGATTTGAGATATGAGTTCCTCCTGCTACCATGCCTTCACTCTGCCATGGACTCTAATTCTCTAGAAACGTAAGTCCATTTGAATGCTTTCTTTTATAAATTGCCTTGGTCAAGGTGTTTTATCACAACAATAGAAAAGTAACTATTGGGGGAGGGGCTGGAAGAGTGTCTTATGCCTCTGGACCCCTCAGGCTCTTGCACTAATGTGTACAAATCCACATACAGACACAGACACATAATTAAAACAATGATGGAGGTAATTTCCAGACAGCCCCTCACATTTGGGCAGTGGCATGAATACTGCTGGCTGCTTCATGAATACACGATGGCGCACACCTTTAATCCTAGCACTCTGGAGGCAAAGTCAGCCAGATCTCTGTGAGTATGAGGCCAGCCTAGTCTACAAAGTGAGTTTCAGGACAGCCAAAAACACCATGAGCAAAAGCAAGGTGAGGAGAAAAGGGCTTATTTTACCTGTTTGCTAATAAGTTCATCATCTAGGGACGTCACCTATACATATAAAATTAAAATGTTTGTAGACAAGTTCTTTGTCACTATGTAGCATGAACAGTGGTCAATTCTCAGTAGAATCTGTATTCCTATCTGAAACCACATGAGCACAGTTATCACTGTCTGCATTGCTGTTGGCATCTGATATTCAGGTCTCTACCAGAATTGACCACTAAGCTCTACTTACATCTTTCTAGGACAGTGGTTCTCAACCTTCCTAACACTGTGACCCTTTAATACAGTTCCTCATGCTGTGCTGACCCCACACCATAAGTTATTTCATTGCTACTTCATAACTGTGATTTTTCTACTGTTATGAATTGTAATGTAACTATCTGAATTGCAGGATATCTGATATGTGAACCCCAAGGGGTCTCCATCCACAGGTTGAGAAGCACCGTTCTAGAATTTCTGTAATCTGAATCTCCACAATTTTCCCTCATATCAGTTCCAAAGGCTTCTAAAAGCTCGGCTTTTGGCACATGTCTATAATCCCAAGGATGGAAGCTCTTTCTTCTTCTGCATTTCCTCTTCCAAAATATTTCTCTGTGTGGATGCACGTGTGTGTGTGTGTGTGTGTGTGTGTGTGTAAATGCAGACATGTGCCTGCCACAGTGTGTATGTGGGGCTCAGATGACAACTCCTGGGAGTCAGTTCTTGCCTCTTTTTTTTTTTTTAATAGGTTTTTTGAGACAGGGTTTCTCTGTGTAGCCCTGGCTGTCCTGGACTCACTTTGTAGACCAGGCTGGCCTCGAACTCACAGAGATCCACCTGCCTCTGCCTCCCGAGTGCTGTGATTAAAGGTGTGCGCCACCACGCCCGGCAGTTCTTGCCTCTTGCCTTGATGAGGCAGGGCAGGGTTTCTCTTGTTTTTGTGCTGTGCAGAATATTCCAGGCTAGCTGGCTCTCATGCTTCCAGGGCAAATCTCCCGTCTCACCATAGGAATGCTGGGATGACAGATGTGTTGTAGGTGACACTTGTTTTATATACTCTGTTATACCATATTTCATGCCTCTACCTCCCTTCCAATCCTTATTCCCTCCAGCCCCCCAACACTAAGTAGGAGAGAAAGAAGGTTAGAGGGGAAAGGGACTTATGTCTCATTTAATTATTTCCTGCTGATTAGGGTCATTGGGTTCTTTGGGGGCAATATCAATCTCAGGATATCCAGCAAACCAGCAAACACAGCAGGATTAACCAGAAGCAGTAAGGGGGAGACCAGCACTCTCTTCCTCCTTCAGTGTGTGTGTCGTCTGCCCCCCCCCCCGGAATTTTTACTGTCTCTAGAAATTAAGCTTTTTGCAGCTGGCTAAACCACACCCCTGCTAGTGCATGAGAGACAATTATAATTAACAGCTGTGGACGAACTGAAACAGCCCCATATACCACACCTGGGATTATAACGAAAAGAGTCACATAACTGAGTTTTTAAGAAACAAAAAATTCTTACTATACAGATGGGCATCACCCCATGCAGCTTTAAATTTTTTTTTTTTTTTTGAGACAGGGTTTCTCTGTATCCCTGGCTGTCTTGGACTCACTTTGTAGACCAGGCAGATTTTGAAGTCAGAGATCAGTCTGCCTCTGCCTCTGGAGTGCTGGGATTAAGGACATTAGCCACCACCGCTTGGCTAGATGTTCTGTTTTGGTGTGACAAATACCCAAGACAAAAACCAAAACAATTTAAATGAGGCTGGAATGGTTCCATCTGCACACTCGGTGAGACAGAGAACATCAAGTAATTGCTCAGCCAAGAAGCTTGAAGCTTCAGAATAAAGGGAGCCAATGATGCACATCCACTCTTGAGTCTGGATGCCTGGAGACTCCCTGGAGACTTCCTGGAGAGGACTCACTGGTTTGAGTCCCCACAGCTGGCTGGGGAAGCTGGAGACTGATGGCCATAGACAATAGCAGCAGTTACATTGGCTCGGTTTCTATTTCTTGTCAACTGGGCCCTTCTCCCCAACCCTCCACCCCCTAAGAACTGTGGAGGCAGGGAAAAACAAGACAGCTGAGCAAGGAGGGAGGCTTCATCCTTTGGCCAAGCTGAGAAGGAGGAGATAAGCTTGCAAACCAATTTCTCAACCCTTGAGGGCTAGAGAGTGCTGGACAGACAGCAAAGAGAAAGGAGAGGAAAGTTGGGGAGCTACGTTAGTTATTTGGGATAGGCTGTATATTTCTAGGAACAGACACTTACCAGAACCCGAAACAACATCTTTTCAATTCTTTTCTGGTCATTCATTGATTCATTCATTCTTGTGTGCATGTGTGTGACTGAAGGAGTGTGTATACCACACTGTCCATGTGGAAATGAGAGGACAGCTTGCAGGAGTGAGTGTCCTCTTCCGTACCTTATTCAGTACGGTCCAGGCAGTACTCAAGGCTATTGTTTCTGTGGCTGCTCCAGGCTAGGTGGCTGGCAAATCTGTCCCTGCTTCCTACCTCTCCTTCGCAGCACTGAGATAAGAGGTGAACAGCACCACGGCTTTTTATTTTTTTGGGGGGGTGGGTTGGTTTGTGAGACAGATTTTCTCTGTCCTGGCCCAGACTGCCCTAGCTCTATAGACTAGGGTGTCCTCCAAGTCACAGAGATCCACCTGCCTCTGCCTCCCAAGGGCTAGAATTAAAGGTGTGGGCCCCGCCGGGCGGTGGTGGCGCACGCCTTTAATCCCAGCACTTGGGAGGCAGAGGCAGGCGGATCTTTGTGAGTTCGAGGCCAGCCTGGTCTACAAAGCGAGTCCAGGACAGCCAGAGATATTCAGAGAAACCCTGTCTCGAAAAACCAAAAAAAAAAAAAAAAAAAAGGTGTGGGCCCCCACGCCTGGGCTACTACATTTTTCTTTCTTAGGTGGGTTCCAGGGATCAAATTTAGATCATCAGGTATATGTAAATACTGCCTTTCCTTGTTGCACCATCTCCCAGCCCTCTTTTCTGGTTCTTTCCAGTTATTCTGACAATTGTCAGCTATCATGGCATTGGAGGAGTATGCCATTTAGTATTCAGATACTATAATAGTGAAATTAGAGGTTGTGGGGGGGAGGTTACTCAGGTAGCCATCTTGGATCTAGTCTGCTAACCCTTCTGAAGCAGATCTCTACCCCACAGGTGATCCCTACCCCACAGGTGGGCGTCCTTTCCTCACAGATAGTGGCTACTCAGCCAGGCAGTACTCGAGGCTACCATCTCCCAGCCTCTTGGTTCTTTTTTATTCTGTTTGTTTGTGACAGGGTTTCTCTGTGTAACAGAGCTCTGACTGTCCTGGACTTGCTTTGTAGACCAGGCTGGCCTGGAACTCACAGAGATCTGCCTGCCCCTGCCTCCCGAGTGCTGGGATTAAAGGCATTTGCCACTATGCCTGGCCCCTCTGATTCTTATTTCTACTTCTCATTCTTGAGGGTGCTGAGGTGTGAAGACTCATCTAATTTATTCAACTTGAATTTAGGTGACTTTAAGGAGTCCATTAGAGGAATGAGATTTTCCTTAAACTTTTTTTTTTTTTTTTTTAGGTTTTTCAAGACAGGATTTCTCTGTGTATCCTTGACTGACCTGGACTCACTTTGTAGACCAGGTTGGCCTTGAACTAACAGAGATCCACCCGCCTCTGACTCCCGAATGCTGGGGTTAAAGGCTTGCACCACCACACCCGGCAATTACAGGTGTGAGCTGCCATGTAGGTGCTGGGATTTGAACCTGTGTCCTTTGGAAGAGCAGTCAGTACTCTTAACTGCTGAGCCATCTCTCCAGCCCTAATCTTTTTCTTTTTCTTTTTTTAATTTTTTTATTTTTTAGGTTTTTCGAGACTGGGTTTCTCTGTGTAATAGCCCTGGCTGTCCTGGAACTCACTCTGTAGAAAAGGCTGGCCTTGAACTCACAGAGATACGCCTGCCTCTGTCTCCCAAGTGCTGGGAGTGTGCTCCACCACTCCTGACCTTCCCTAACTAATCTTAAATAGGATTTGCTGTTGACTGACTGTGGGTCTGGCTATTTCTATCCCTGGATGATTACTACTCATAACTTTATGACTTCTACCTCTTTGCTTAGATACGACAGAGAGAGTCTCCTGCCCAAAGAACAAGCAGTAATATCTGTGGGCCCTCTTCAACAGAGACAGCTGAGGTTTGATCCTGGGGCTAAGACACCTTTTCTGAAGCCTATGGGGTTATCTTTCATGACTTCAATGCTATTTAGATAAAAATAGCAGGATATACTAGGTGTTCATCATTTGCTTCTGGCCAATATTATCTTCAAAAGAAGCCAGATGCTTAATAGTAGAATAGCAAGAAGTATCCCATTGTATACCATAAGACAGCTGGGACTGGGGGTCTAGGCTCATCAGCCCAGCAACTCAACAAACAGAGGCAAAAAGATTGCATATTCAGTGACAGTCTGAATTACAGTGAGTTCAAAGCCAGCCTGAGATCCTATCTCAAAAGAGGTGGGAGGAGCTTTCTCAGTAGTACAGTATTTACCTGGTATGCATGAGGCCTTGGGCTCAATTCCCAGAACTACAGTCAGCCAATCACAGGAGAGCACATAGGAAGAAACCCAGCCTTTCAGGAAGCCACAGAAAGAGGTCTGTGTAGCCACCACGCCCAGCTCACTTAATGTCTTTTTTCACTGAAGTCCTGGGTCCCTAAGAGTCACATTCGACCTAGAAAACAGTGAAAACTGTGGTAAGAGTTTTATTTAAAAAACAATTATCGCCGGGCGGTGGTGGCACACGCCTTTTTAATCCCAGCACTTGGGAGGCAGAGGCAGGCGGATCTCTGTGAGTTCGAGGCCAGCCTGGTCTACAAAGTGAGTCCAGGACAGTCAAGGATACACAGAGAAACTCTGTCTCAAAAAAAAAAACCAAAAAAAAAAAAAACCAATTATGAGAATGTTTTTGTTTAATCCCAGCTGTGAGGCTGCTTCAGTTAAGACCACAGGTGTAAACTATTAACTGTCCTTCCTGAGCTAGTAGGGGTGTGGCTTAGCCAGCTGAGCAAGTGGAACTCTGAGGACTGAGGAAACAAAACAAAAAACCAGAGCCAGGAGAAGGGGAGCACTACAAAGAAGAGAAAGGGGCACTATAAAGAAGAAAAAGGGGGAGGGCTACAAAGTAGAAAGAGAAGGGGCTACACACAAGGAAGAAGTTGGTGCTCTCCCTGATGCTGGAGCTCCCCCAAATTGCTGCCATTCTTCCTACTGCTTTTTCCTGGTTTGCTGGACTTCTGGATATTGTAGCTACTGAGATTGGTAGTGACACCAAAGAACCTGAAGACCCAAATCAGCAGGAAGTAGTACAAAGAGAACTCCATCCCTTTTCCCTTTAACTTTTTTTCTCCCACCTAATGGTGGAAGGTTGGAAGGAACAAGGATTGAAGGGAGGAAGAAGAATTAAATATAGTAAAAATAACTAGAGTGAAGTATAAAACAAAAACAAAAAAACCATTGTTACAGACCATTTGTAGCCCTCCCACGCCCTCTTCTTTGTAGAGCTCTCTTCTTCTGGCTCTGACTTTTTTTTTTTTTTTTTTTTTACTCAGTCGTCAGAGTTCAACTTGCTCAGCTGGCTAAGCCACGCCCCTGCTAGCTCAGGAAAGTTAAAACTTTACTCCTGTGGTCTTAACTGATGCAGCCTCACAGCTGGGATTAAACAAAAACATTCTCATCGCTGGTTTTGTATTGTTTTTTAAAATAAAACTCTTACCACAGAAAACTAAAAGTCCAAGAAAGCTCTGTTCAGTGGCTCCTGGGTTGTCCTCACTAGGCCTGTTTCATTCTAAGCTGGTTAAGGCACCACCAGTATGACTGGTGACTGTGGAAACCCATTGGCTTTTCTCCCCCAAGTCTCCTTTGGAGCTCTGCCTTGAGATCATGGGACAGCTAGCATAGTGCTGAGTTCTGTGGTAGGTTTAGTATTAGCATATAATAGCAAAGGGAACTTGGAATAAGGCTGGACTTTAAGACAAAAGACTTACTTCCGAAGTGACATGTCCTTGGGAACTGCCAAGGACCAGGACCTCTTTGATCTTAGGGCTGGGGGCAGGACATGCCTCCTGAGGTGCCCGCCCTCCGGAGGTCTGCTGTCATTGCACTGCTCTCTGAGAAAAGCATCTGAATGACATGCCCTGAGGCACCTGCAGACCGCCTGTGAATTCACGCCCCTCTGCAAAAAGACAGATGAAGATATATAAGGCAGGATTCATATGGATGGAGGGCTCTCTCTCCTGTTCCTGACTCAACATTTTCCTCAACCGGCGGAAAAACACCCATCACAATCTCATCAGAAAGTTTCATCCTCTGATATTGACCCCTTTTGGGTCTGGAGAGGAGACAGATTCTTCCTGAGATTCCTTGGATGCAGAGCTCTGGGACTTCGGGCCTTTGCAGGCCATAAGCATCTGAATAGGTGAGCTGCCTGGGAAACTTCCATATATTAATTGGTCTTAAGACCACAAAGGTGATAATGAAATTCAGAGACTTTAAGAGACTTTAAAACTGAAAAATTGTATGAGGACCAGCCATCCATCAGGACCCATGCTCAGAGAAAAATATCCTTTTGAGAAACCTTAGGTTAATGTTAAATGCTTGTATTATAGGAGAAGTTTTAGGTGCTAGGTCTCAGAGTTAGGGTTTGGGTTTAGGATTTAGGAATTTTATAGACAATTGTTAGGCAATTGTTAAGTATTAATAAATATATGTGTGATAAATAAAAATTTGCTGTTACAGAGTTCCTTCTCAGATCCACATTAGCACCATGCCTGCTCCCTTTGCCTCACTAAAGGGCATGGGATGTACTCCCTCTGCTTTATATTACCTTTGAGTATGCCATCCTCATGAGGTTGTCTTTTTCTTTATTTATGTATTTATTTGTTTTCGAGACAGGATTTCTCTGTATAGCCCTCGCTGTCCAGAAACTCTCTCTGTAGACCAGGCTGGCCTTGAACTAACAGATCAGCCTGCCTCTGCCTCCCAAGTGTGATGGGATAGTGTTAAGCATTCTAAATGTTAATTAATTGGTCCTGCTTGCTGTTACTTACATTGTCTCTGATTGGTTAAATAAATGCTGAGGCCTGGAGATTGGGCAAAGACAGAGATAGGCGGGACTAAGGTACACAGGCTTCTGAGACAGAGAGCATCTTGGGAAGGAGAAGCCAGGAGCAGGAAGGAGGACACACACCATGGATTAGATTAAAAATCATTCCATGTGGCCAGGAACATGGGCTTAATGTGGAGAATAGCAGTCCAAAGGGACATATGTATATATGAGGTCATATTTAGGTAATAGAATTATGAGCTAGCTTAGATGGGCTAGGATTGCACAATTCAGGCCAAGGCTTGTTAAAATCTGTGTGCTCATTTATAATGGCAGGTTAAGGATTAATAACCGGCCGGGCGTGGTGGCACACACCTTTAATCCCAGCACTAGGGAGGCAGAGGCAGGCAGATCTTTGTGAGTTCAAGGTCAGCCTGGTCTTCAAAGTGAGTCCAGGACAGCCAAGGATACACAGAGAAACCCTGTCTTGAAAAACCAAAAAATAAAAAATAAAGGATTAACAACTGCCGAACCAATTAAATACATTTTAAATACTAGTAAATAAAATAACTTAGCCTTTTTCCTACATAAGTGCTGGGATTACAGGTGTGTACCACGATGCTGGGGTGTAGGAACCATACTGTTAAGCAGCAAATTCCTCTACGATGAAACATTCTATGTTAGAGGGAAGCTCTTGACACAGAGTGGCCTAAAGAGGTAGAATTTACACTTGGCCTAGTGGTACACGCCTTTGATCCCAGCACCCGGGAGGCAGAGGGAGTATGATCTGTGAGTTCAAGGCCAGCCTGGACAACAGAGAGAGTTCTAGGATAGCCAAGCTACACAGAGAAACCCCACCTCAAAAAAACAAAACAAAACAAAACAAAAAACATCTTATCCTGGAGAGATGGCTCAGCGGTTAAGAGCAGTGGCTGCTCTTCCAAAGCACCTGGGTTCAATTCCCAGCACCCATATAGTGGCTCACAACTGTCTGTAACTCCAATTCCAAGGGATCTGACACCATCACATATACACACAAGCAGGCAGAACACTAATGTACATTAAAAAAAAATCTTAAAAACAAGAGAATTTCCCATCCTGTAAGGAAATAAGAATCAGAGGGACCAGGCATAGTGGCAAATGCCTTTAATCCCAGCATTCTGGAGGCAGGGGCAGGCAGATCTCTGCGAGTTCGAGCCCAGCCTGGTCTACAGAGTGTGTCCAGGACAGTCAGAGCTCTGTTACACAGAGAAACCCTGTCTCAAACAAACAAACAAACAAAGAAACAGGATAAAAAAGAACCAGGAGGCTGGGAGATGGTAGCCTCGAGTACTGCCTGGCTGAGTAGCCACTATCTGTGAGGAAAGGACGCTCACCTGTGGGGTAGGGATCACCTGGGCCCAGGAGCTTCGGTTTGGAAACGGAAGTCCTTATAGGCCTAAAGCACCTGAATAGGTGACTCCTCGAGGAGCCCAAGAGGTTCGAATCTACAGAATGCTGAAGCAATTCTTACGGCCTGGGAATCTGAATAGGTGAGCCTGGGAGACTTTTCATACGCTAAGTAATTGGTCTCTAAAACCTTGGAGGCAATTCCTGCTTGATAAACTGTCTTGGGATCTGACAAATGAAATTCAGAGACTTTAAGACTAAGAATTGTGTGAAGACCAGCCATCCATACGGACCCACGCTCAGAGGAAAATATCCTTTTGAGAAACCTTAGGTTAATGTTAAATGTTTGTATTAAGCTTTAGGTTCTAGGTTTCAGAGTTACAGTTTGGGTTTAGGATTTAGGAATTTTATAGACAATTTTAGGTAATTGTTAAATATTAATAAATATATGTTTGATAAATAAAAATTTACTGTTATAAGGGTGATTAGATATTTGAGATCTCTCCAGAAATAGTATCATGTCATACAACACATGCAAATAAGATACAACAGATACATATATAGACCTACAACCCATACACACAAAACTATGTCTAAAAAATAGACAAAATACCCTAAAATTAAAAAAAATTTTTTTTCAAAACAGGGTTTCTCTGTGTAACAGGTCTGGATGTCCTGGATTCGCTTTGTAGACCAGGCTGGCCTCGAACTCACAGAGATCCGCCTGCCTCTGCCTCCCGAGTGCTGGGATCAAAGGTGTGCGCCACCACCACCTGGCTAACTTAAAATTTTTTTGAAGATTTATTTTATATGTTTCAGTGTTTTACTTGTGTGCATGTCCATGCAACATGTATGTGCCTGGTACCCTTGGAGGTCAGAGGAGGGCATTTGATCCCCTGGAAGTGGATTTACAGACAGTTGTGAGCCGCGATGTAAGCAATGGAGTCAAACCCAGGTCCTTTGGAAGAGCAACAAGTATTCTTAACCACTGAGACATCTCTCTGCCCCCCACCCAAGCTCCAAGGATTTTTTTCTTTTTACATTTATTTATTTATTTATTTAAATTTTTAAAACATTTATTCATCAATTTATTATGTATACAATATTTGCTCTACATAAATGCCCGGGCACAAGATCTCAATGTAGATGGTTGTGAGCCACCATGTGGTTGCTGGGAATTGAACTCAGGACCTTTGGAAGAACAGCCAGTGCTCTTAACCTCTGAGCCATCACTCCAGCCCCTCTTTTTAAATTTATTTATTTATTTCTTTATTTATTTATTTAGGTTTTTTTTTTTTTTTTTTTTTTCGAGACAGGGTTTCTCTGAATATCTCTGGCTGTCCTGGACTCGCTTTGTAGACCAGGCTGGCCTCGAACTCACAAAGATCCGCCTGCCTCTGCCTCCCAAGTGCTGGGATTAAAGGCGTGCGCCACCACTGCCCGGCTTAAGTTTATTTATTTTTTAACTTAAATTTTTTTTGAGATTGTAATATTCTTCCTTTTCCTTTCCTCTCTCTGAACCCTTCTATATTCCCTTCCTTATTCTCAGATTCATGGCCCCTTCTTTCATGAATGTTGTTGCATGAATGTGTATGTATGTGTATATATGTCCAGATATAACCTGCTTAGTGTGTATAATGTACTTGTATATATATTTTCAGGCTGGCCATTTGGTATCAGATAACCAATTGGCGTGATCCTCCTTAGGGAAGATTATTCCTCCAGCTGTCAGGATTCCTTAGTTGCCTCTGGTTCTTTGTGTACGACTGTTTTTTGTTTTTTCAAGACAGGGTTTCTCTGTGTACCAAGCCCTGGCTGAAATGATTTGTGTATTTATCTTAGTGCATTGGTATATAGCCTGCGTGTATGTCTGTGTGAGGGTGTTGGATCCCCTGGAACTGAAGTTACAGACAGCTGTGAGCTGCCATGTGGGTGCTGGGAATTGAACCTGGGATCTCTGGAAGAGCAGCCAGTGCTCTTAAGCACTGAGCCATCTCTTCAGCCTTGTTTGCCAGGTTCTTTTGTTTTTTTTTTTTCAAGACAGCGTTTCTCTGTGTACCCCTGGGTGTCCTGGACTCACTTTGTAGACCAGGCCAGCTTTGAACTCACAGAGTGTTTGCCAGGTTTTTTTTTTTTTTAAACATTTATTTATTTCTTCAAATCACATCTCAATGACACACCCCCACCTCCCTCTACCCCTCCTGGTCTCACCCTCCTACCCTCTTCCCCCTCACCCTCCTATCTACTTTTTTTTTTTTTTGAGACAGGGTTTCTCTGTGTAATAGCTCTGGCTGTCCTGGACTCACTTTGTAGACCAGGCTGGCCTCGAACTCACAGTGATCCACCTGCCTCTGCCTCCCAAGTGCTGGGATTAAAGATGTGCACCACCATGCCCGGCCGTTTGCCAGGTTTTTAAAGCAGAGTATTAGCATATTTTCTCCATAGCATTAGGCAACCCTTACACAGAAATCTGTACTTTGAATGGTAAAACTCTTATGAAAAAGGTGGACTTTAGACTCAGTCCTCTATCTTGAGCTTAGCAGAAGTTTGTAAAATTCCAATTCCCTGACCTGCCAGCGATCTTATCATTGCATTGTTTCACCCCCTCCTCACTGCTGTTGCTAGGATATGACTCCCAATAAATTCCCAGAGTTAAGAAGCCCCCTGAGCAAACGACCGCCCAGCCAGAGGGATAGGAAATTCCTTGAATAAACAGCCAGGGCCAAAGTTCCTGACTCTCCAATCAGGGCCCCTCCTGTGGGGACCCGGGAAATGGAGGCTCATGAGAAATGCCTCAAGCCTGGGAAAATGAAAGTAACTTGTGGGAGATATCTAAGATGGCGCCGGCTGGAAGATACCAGGGTGGACTTGAAGCCTGATCATGGATATAGCTGATTGGGTGAGCAAGACTACTGTACTTGTGACCAGTGCATGGTCACCATGTTACAAGGCTTGTGCTACATGATGTGTTAGGATGACCTTTAATGTGATTGGCCCACGTAATGTCATGTGGAAAAACCATTTGGTTCTGTATATAAGCCAGGAGACGAAACGACGAAACATTAAAAACAGGAAATGTTTAGACATCATCCCTGTCACGTCTGTTTGTCTTAGTAGTGAAGGCTGGAGAGTCGGGTGAGCAACACACTCACCTTTCCCTGAGAACCCCCTTATGTGGTGATCACCCTATAAGGACCCTGCGACACCTCCTCCAGGAATTTACACCAATGTCTAAGCTATTGTTGAAATCCTCCCCAAAAAGTATAAAAACATAAAGAGTTATGAGTTTGTCATTCCCTCTCCCTCTTGTAGGGAGTTAGATTAATATAAATTAGATTTAGTGAATATCTAGGTTTCTGATACAGTCTCTTAATTCGGGGCATGAAGATCAACTTCGCTGTGAGCAATTAGCTTATCAGCTTATGGATGAAGTCAGGTGAAACGAGGGGAGTCTCTGGACTGAAAAACAAGGTTGAAGCCAGGTGAAACAAGGAAAGACTTTATGACCTGGCATTGTTTTCAACTGATAAGTGGGCAGATGTCGCGTCGACCTTGACCAACAAGAACGATGCAACTCACAAAAGCTCTTCTCAAACAGTTTATTCATGTCCCTTGAAAACAGTCTTCCGAATAATCCGGGCAGACCCAACCCACAGGCTAAATATTATATGAACAGCCAATCAAGTAAAGCCACATGGTGCAATCTTAGAGGCCCACGTATGCGGAAGCAAGCCAGATCAGCGGTATTAACCAAATATGGACTTGTTTACCACCGAGAGCGCTCACCATCGGGCTGGTGGAAGGCGGAAACCGGCACCATCTTTAGGGCGCGGCACGTCGCAGCTCTCTACAGTTCCTCCTTTTTTGTTTTTAAAAATGTAGGTAGAAGTCCCTGGAAAGGCTTCATAATCCCCATATCTGGGGATCTCACGGCGAGCCTGAGCCTGTAGGAGGACGGTGCTCAAACTCTTACCCGTCTCTGGGTCAGCCTACCCACTCGGGGCTGCCCTGTCTTAGGTGGCCGAGACTTATCCGTCCACTCCGTCATTGACTTGCCAGACCCTAATACCCGTGGAACGAATACCTCAGTGGGCAGGGACTATGCTTAGTGAAGATTTAAGGCTTCATGGCAGCGAGCCATGCCTGAGGGGACTGGCCCGCCTCAATGGCGAAAAGGGCCTGTATAATCATGGCTGCATTACGCTTCTGTGTGGCTCTCATATTGTAGATGCACCATAGGCAAACCAGGGAGGCTAGTATCATCAGTATCGCCAAAGAGCCTACGCCCGCCCACTCCTTAAGATGATCCATAGCCGTCTGTATCCAGGAAGTCAAACCAGTAGCCAGGCTCAGATCCACCCAAGTGGAGTTGAAGTGGACGATTGTCGCTCTCAGCTCTCTCATCTTATTTTCAAAATCAGCCGACCAATCCTGTAGGAGGAGCTCTGACAATTGTTTAGACAGATTAGCAGCCTTTGTTAAATTTTGATACCGCACTGAAGTAACACACAAACCCTGCATTTTCCACTCACACCCCAACTGTGCTAGTTGCCAAAGAGAATCAATCTGTTCTTGTATTAAATCTATGCGTTGATTAACTATCATAAGGCCTCCTTTGAGATGAGAATTCATAGAGGTCTGAGTATCCAATGCCTGCGCTACATTGGCTGAGATGTCATTCAGGGCATTGGCAGTCTGTATAGAACTAGACAAGGCAATAGCTGAGGCAGTAGCCCCCACAGCAGCAATAGTGATGGCAGTAACAATAGCTGCAGTGATGCCAAAATCTCTTTTAAGCCTGAATAGCATCATGGTATTAGGGGCCTCTACAGGAACTGGTACATATCGAGGCATTCTAGTCACCACAGCCACAGGAAAGGCTGTGGCATTCCAGCACAGGGCATAAAAGCATCTGTCCTAGCTGGGCAGTGGTGGCGCACGCCTTTAATCCCAGCACTTGGGAGGCAGAGGCAGGCGGATCTTTGCGAGTTCAAGGCCAGCCTGGTCTACAAATTGAGTCCAGGACAGCCAGGGCTACACAGAGAAACCCTGTCTCAAAAAACAAAAAAAAAAGCATGTGTCCTGAGTGCATACTAACTTTTCTTCACCCAGGGATGCACTCCCATTACTTACAATCCACAGAAAAGGAGGCCAGAGACACACTGGCGAGGCTGAAAAGGTTTTATTGCGGTAAGAATGAAACGAAGAATTCCAAGTACCAGAGCCACTACCGCTAGAAAAATCCATATTGGTAGCGGACCCTAGGGAAAAACTACCTCTTTGATAAATTCCTCCCCCAAGCATAAGTATAGGTCCCAAATCCATACAGCTACCATTTGCTCCACACAAAAGCCACAAATCAAAAGGATTGGTGGCAGTCTGCTGAGGATCCCTAGTAGATATATCAAGCATTCCTGTACAAGGCTTATTCACTCTATTACTAACCATGGGGCTAAAGGAAAAATAATCTTGTTGAACCCAAACTGCTCTGCGCCCCTGACATCCAGTCCAGGGAAAAGGTCCTTCCTCTCCTGTGGATCCTCTACAAAAAGGTGCCCAGCGTGGCTGTCTGGGGGGGTCCCGGTCAGAGACTCATGTGGGCCACCACCCCACAAGAGGAGAACCATTGCCTGAAAACAAACCACCACCCCTACCCCCAAACCTCAGTTGTGGTAAAAAATCTGCTGACTGCTGAGACAATTTAATGCATTCTGTATCATCTGACCTATTGAAGCTCATTAAAAAGCACAGACTACCCTTCAAGCTGACATTTCTATTACCCTCTATAGGGCTTTTCTGATCATCAAATGTTGCGTCCCTCTCGACCAGCAAGAAATGACGCAACTCGCAAAAGCTCTTCTCCTGCAGTTTATTCAGGTCCCTTGAAAACAGTCTTCCGAAAAGGGCCGGGCAGACCCAACCCACAGGCTAAATACTAAATGAACAGCCAATCAAGTAAAGCCACATGGTGCTATCTTAGAGGCCCACGTATAGCCAATCAAGTAAAGCCACATCAGCGGTCTTAGCCAAATATGGACTTGTTTACCACCGAGAGCGCTCACCGTCGGGCTGGTGGAAGGCGGAGACCAGCGCCATTTTTAAGGCGCGGCACGTCGCAGCTCTCTACAATCAAAGGGAAGGTAGGGTAAGCCTAAGCTTCTATTACTGCTAAATAAGCGTGGAAACACAGTTGGATCATGTCTGACCGGCATCGGCTGTGGGAATATCGACAGGATCCCCCATCTCGGCTCGGTCATTCCTGACATCATCACTGCTACTATCACCAGGATCCCTAGGAAGGTCTTCATGACGAATCTTCCTCACAAGGCGTTCAGGCACCCACACTGGATCTTGTTGATCCTGAGGAAAAACACAAACAGATCCTCTCGCCCATGTTAGCACGGGGTCAGGCCCTCGCCAAGAGCCTGTCAAAATATCCTTCCACTTCACCATGCCTTTAGGTGGACCATGGGAATCCTGATGTCTGTCCGCTGCTGAGCGGCCTTGAGCATCCAAATTTAAAAAATTTAAAGTAAATAAGGCTAAAGACATTCTCTCCTTGGGGGTATGGCCTTGGCCTATTCCCCCTTTCTGTTTTTGCAAACATTCTTTCAAGGTGCGATGAGCACGCTCCACAATTCCTTGTCCTTGAGGATTATATGGTAATCCGTGATTAAGCTGTACCTCCATCTGGTTGCAGAAGGAGACAAAGGACTGAGCCGTATAGGCTGTCCATTGTCTGTTTCAGCTGTTGTGGTTTTCCCCACGCAGCCCAGGCTTCTAAGCAATGCCCTATGACATTGCGAGCCTTTTCTCCACTCATAGGTGTAGCATGTATGATACCTGAGCAGGTATCCACAGATACATGAATATATTTTAAGGTTCCAAACTCTGAAATGTGGGTAACGTCCATTTGCCAGATTTTGAGTGGCATCAACCCTCTGGGGTTCACTCCCACACTGGGAGGATGATGATGAATCACACACTGAGGACAGTCCAAAACCACTTGCCTAGCATCTGCTCTAGATAAATGGAATTTCTGCTGTAGAGTTCTTGCATTTACATGAAATAATTGGTGAAACTGTCTGGCTTGGTCCAGGAATGAGCTCCAGAAAATGCATTCCATCCTAGTCCATTGATCAACTTTATCATTACCCTCACTTAATGGTCCAGGTAATCCTGTATGTGCTCTGATTTGTTGAATATAAAAACACCTTTTTCTCTGCCTGATTAAAACTTGTAACTCTTGTAATAAGGCACATACAGTACTACTATTCTTAATAGCACCTGCTAATTCTAATACTTTCACTGCATTGACCACATAGACTGAATCTGAGATCAAATTGAATGCAAATTGACATCTTTTAAACACCTCAATTACTATTTTCAACTCTACTATTTTGGGGGATCCCAGTTGAAATTGGCATAGCACGGGCTCTTGTCTTTCTATCAAATAGGCTCCGCAGCCTATCTTTGAGCCATCAGTAAACACATTTGGTGACCCTTGAAGTGGTACTGCTGAAGTAACCTTAGGTAATACCACTGGGTGCTCCTTAAAAAATGATAGCAATAGATGCTAGGATAATGGTTATCAATCACTCCTTCAAAGCTACATTTCAATATTGCCCAATCATCTACAGTGCCACACAAAATCTTAATTTGATT
Source organism: Lophiomys imhausi (assembly GCA_907164525.1). Taxonomy (NCBI): domain Eukaryota; kingdom Metazoa; phylum Chordata; class Mammalia; order Rodentia; family Muridae; genus Lophiomys; species Lophiomys imhausi. The sequence goes on from CAJQZJ010034446.1 coordinate 63,606, forward strand.
ACTGGAATAGGGCACTATTATACTGGCAGGAGCAACTCCAAAAGACTGCAAACATTGTTGGATACCATTCAAGGCTAAAGCAGCAACTGCAGTGGGATAATGTTCTATGGATTTTTTTTTTTGGAGAAATCTTCAAATAAGTCCATAATAATGGTCCGTCCTGCCATAACAATCCTGTAGGTTGACCATAGGTGGCAAATATGCACAATGCAATGGGCTG
>CAJQZJ010034446.1:64225-77439 GCA_907164525.1 Lophiomys imhausi
GCTGCTTGCTCAGTGGCATACTCAATCAAGAAAGCTTTCCAGTCTAAATATTGCCCTGGACTTAAGCAGGCGCGGGCCAGGCCACTCCAATCACTCGGGGTCATACAATGTCTGCTTAATGCTTCCACTTGAGCCAATGTAAAAGAAGCGGTAATGCCATAGGTACGAACCAACTCTGCAAGGGATTTAATTACTTTAAAATCAAGCGGTTCCTCGTACCTGTTCCTTTGTGGATCTTGGTATACCGGATAGCAAACTGTAATTCTGTTCTTACTTGTGTCCACATTCCCGGGCAGAAAGATCTCCCTTCTTTCAGGGACTGAACAGGCTGATCTATCTGAATGGCTTCTGGGTATGGAGGGGGAGTTGAAGGCGCCGCGGCAACGGCTTCACTTACACCGACCGCTGCCAATGTGGCTGAAGGCGCCGCGGCAACGGCTTTACTTACACTGACTGCTGCCAACGTGTCTTTCTCTTTTACCCTTTTCTTTTCCCTTTTTCTAATAGCAGTCCTCTCCAACTGTTCTATTAGAGCGTGTAGCTCCCCTTCAGAATCTGTGCCCTCTGAGTCCTCAAAATCTCTAAAATCTCTAAGATCGGGATAGAGAGGGACTTTCTTTTTGCTTCCCTTTTCACTGTCCGCCTGCTCAGATCTTTCGCCTTTTTTGCTTCCCTTTTCACTGTCTGCCTGCTCAGATCTTTCCCCTTGCAGCAGTTCCAAGGCTGATTTTCCCTCCTTGATTGCATTACAGCATCTCTGATATTTTTTTTTTTTTTTTTTTGGTTTTTCGAGACAGGGTTTCTCTGTATAACAGCCCTGGCTGTCCTGGACTCGCTTTGTAGACCAGGCTGGCCTCGAACTCACAGAGATCCGTCTGCCTCTGCCTCCCAAGTGCTGGGATTAAAGGCGTGCGCCACCACCGCCCGGCAACATCTCTGATCTTCTAAACAACTCCTCACCATCTTCCAAATCGGTCTTACTCCATGCTTCAGAGCACCTTGCTCCCAAGCAAAATCCAAGTCCCTGCCTAATTTGTCCCAGCAGGATACCATAAGATTCCCGGACACCGCAAACCACGGAGCCATGGAGTAGTATTCATTCAAAAATCTTTCTAGGGTTGACTTCTTAAGTTTTAATTTCCTAGCTAAAAGTAGCTCCTCAAGAGCCAGAAAAATTGGATGTGACTGAGACGATCCCATGATTAAAAATTTACTTTTGGTTCTCAGTTTCCCGCGAAACTTTACCTTTAGTTCGCAATTTCCACGAAACTTTACCTTTTGTTCGCAATTTCCGCGAAACTTTATTGTCCCAATTTACCCCGGGGTCTTACCAGTGCACTCCTGCCCCTTACTGCAGGAGTTCTGAGTCTTTTCTGGTTCCCCGTACGGGCCACCACTTGTCGCATCGGCCTCGACCAGCAAGAACGACGCAACTCGCAAAAGCTCTTCTCAAGCAGTTTATTCAGGTCCCTTGAAAACAGTCTTCCGAATAATCGGGCAGACCCAACCCACAGGCTAAATACTATATGAACAGCCAATCAAGTAAAGCCATGTGGTGCTATCTTACAGGCCCACGTATGCGGAAGCAAGCCAGATCAGTGGTCTTAACCAAATATGGACTTGTTTACCACCGAGAGCGCTCACCATCGGGCTGGTGGAAGGTGGAAACCGGCGCTATCTTTAGGGGCGGCATGTCGCAGCTCTCTACAGGCAGAGCCCAAATTAAGCTGAAGCAGGTGGAACAAGGAGCGATCCTATTTAAGGACAAGTGGATGAGCCAAGGGGACACGCTAGAGAGCTAGAGCTCCATGCTAGCCAATTCTGATGCTAGCGGAGTCCTCACGCTAAAAAGGACAACGAGTAGTTTGTATCCTCTGCTGGAGAAAGTGCTGGTGAACTGATGGCCAGATCTCCCTGAGGCAGAAGGAAACTGGTCAGCAGAAAAAGCCTCAGCAAGACAGCAAAAGGCCAAGGACTATACCCTGTGGCTCAGCTTTTGCCTAGGGAGGTTTGACCTGTCCGAACAGTGGCCTGAACGGAACTGTGGCCAGCTTTAAAGACTGAGGCAGCGTGGCAGAGTTGCTGATATGAAGGAAATAAGTTGGCCTACAGACGGCTGAGGTCTCCCAGAGAGAAGAAAGCCTCAAGCCTTATTTAAGGTGAAGCCACCATAGCCAATTTACCCTGATGGATCTACATCTGAGATATTCCAGAAGAAAGACTGCTAAGTGCATTAAAGGGTCTACCCCGGAGACTGTGTTCCTGACAACTGAGGACCTCCCCCAGAGGTTAGGGTTAGGGGTAGGGGTTAGGGGTTAGGGTAAGGGTTCGGGTTAGTGTTGTAAAGGGTGAGGAAAATAGTTGTAATAGTTATCAATAGGTTTAGTGGTTAGGTCTTAGGGGTTGTAGGAATTCATAGGGGTTGTAGGAATTTATAGGAATAGTAGTTGAGTAAGTGTATTTGTTATAAGTGAATATAGTTATTAATTAATAAGTGTTTAATAATTAAAAAGTACGGTTTCCCCCTCTGGTGCAGACGACTCCACAAATGTTGGCCATGTGTTTCGGAACAATAAATTCCTCTTGCTTTTTGCATCAATCCGGTCTCCATCAATGGTAGGTAGAGCAATAGCCCCTTCAGGGTTGAGCCTTACACTTGCTAGTAACAATGTAGAAAATTTGTGTCGGAAAGACCCAAAACCTAGCCAGGTGGTAGTGTTGTGTAAACCTTTAGTGTGGAGCCTGACTCCATTTTGGAAAAAGATTTCACTTTGTATAGGTTTGACTCAGAGCTGACCTCTGGTTCCAGGAAAAACAACAAAATTTATCTGACCTTGGATTCTAGGAGTTCCCTAGCCATTACCCTCCAGTTCACTCTGAGAAAGCACCCAAAAAGTCTAAACAAACTTTCTATTGTTCCAACTGACTTTAATGATAGAGCAACAACAACAAGCCAGTTAGGGATAGTCAGGTTTGTCTGTCCAAATATCATCCAATCTTGTGCTAGAAACCCCTTGCATTGCTTAAGCCCCTATGAAAACCCTATATTTTCCCAGCTTGGGGCTCCAACTCTAATTGCTAAGTCAGTGAAAGTTGTGAGTCCCTGCTGGAGCTTGTAACCGAACTTTTAAATTATTATTTAACACTTATTTATTTATTACTAAATTCACTTATAGCAAACACCAACAATTTCTTAACTATTAATCCTATAAATTCCTACAACCCCTTTAACCTATCCACTAAACCTATTGATAATCATAACAACCACTTTCATAACCTTTTAGAATGATACAGTCTCTGGGGCAGGTCCTCAGTCGTCAGGAACATAGTCTTTGTTGTAGATTCTTTAACATACTTAGCAGTCCTTCTTCTGGACCTCTCAGATGTAGGTTCGTCAGGGTCGTTGGTTATTGCAGTCTCACCTTAAATAAGGCTTCATGCTTTCTTCTCTGTGGGAGACCCCAGCCGTCTGCAGGCCAACTTACTTCTTTTGAATCAGGAACTCAGCTGCTCTGCCTCAGTCCTTAAAGCCAGGCACAGTTTTCCCTAGGCCACTGATCGGACAGATCAAACCCCTCTAGGCAAAAGCTGAGCAACAGGGTCCAGTCCTTGGCCTTTTGGTGTCTTGCTCAGGCTTTCTTTGCTCACCGGCTTCTTTCTGCTTCAGGGAGAGAGCTGGCCATCAATGGCCAGCCGTTTTTTCAGCAGGACTCTTGGAGCTCTCTAGCATCAGGGGCCTCTTCTCTTCTGGGCTCCACGCACTGTCCTCAAATAGGAGGAACTCTGTTTCAGCTTAATTTGGGCTCCGCCCACTTAGCAGCTGAAAACAATGTCAGGCCAGATACTTTGTTTCTTTAATTCTATTGAGTCTTTCCTGTTTTCCTGACTTCAAACTTGTTTTTCAGTCTATTGAGTCTTTCCTGTTTTTGCTGACTTCATGCTGATAATGCTCTTCAGGCCCCGAATTAAGAGACAGTATCAGAAACTCCTATATATTTTTTAAATCTAATTTATGTAACCCCTACAGGAGCTTGAATAAACAACCCTTGTGCAACTACATTGGAGTTGGCTCCTGGATGTTCTTTGAGGTCTCAAGAACCAGGCAGAATACCATCACTTGGGAGGGGCAGGCAGATCTCTCTGAGTTCAAAGCCAGCTTGGTCTACAAAGAGAGTCCCAGAATGACCAAGGCTGTTACATAGAGAAACCCTGTCTCAAAAAAAAAAAACAAAATAAATGAATATTTAGATGTTGCTATTTTGTTTCATGTATATGGGTGTTTTGCCTCATGTATGTATATGCATCAAATGCACCCCCTGGTGCCCTTAGAGGTCAGAAAGGAGCAATTCCCTGGAATTGGAGTTAAGGATGGTTGTGAGCTGCCATGTGGGTGCTAGTAATTGAACCCAGGTCCTATACAAGAACACTCAGTGTTTTTTTTTTTTTTTGTTTTCGAGACAGGGTTTCTCTGTGTATCCTTGGCTGTCCTGGAATCACTTTGTAGACCAGGCTGGCCTCGAACTCACAGTGATCCGCCTGCCTCTGCCTCCCAAGTGCTGGGATTAAAGGCGTGCGCCACCACCGCCCGGCTAACACTCAGTGTTTTTAACAACTGAGTCATTGCTCTAGTCCTCCTGCTTTATTCTTTCCAGTCATTCCTATGGCAACTGTTAAGTGTATGGCATTGGGCAGGGGGGCCAGGAACAATGGGACTTTCGAATCCTCAGTTTTGAGCTCCAGTTCTCTGGAAGAGCAGCCAGTGCTCTTAATGACTGAGCTGTCTCTCCAGCCACCTTTTCCTGGCTCTTGAAAGTATGTCTTTGTGAGAGCACTTCTTAGAGCTTTGTTTTTAACCAACTAACCAAGTATCCCGGATGTGTTACTGTAGCCTGTCACCCTTTATGTTCTGTTGTCCCAGCTACACTGAATCCTGGTTTATATTTGTTTCAAGATAGTGACCTTTAGAGGGGGGGGGAAACAGCTGAGTGTGGTGGCACACACCCTTAATCCCAGCACTTGGAAGGCAGAGGCAAGTGGATCTCTGTGAGTTCGAGGCCAGCCTGGTCTACAAAATGAGTCCAGGACAGCCAGGGCTACACAAAGAAACCCTGTCTCGAAACCTCTCCCCCACCCCCACCCCCAAAATAAAAATAAATTAAAAAACCTAAAACCTCAGGTAGGGCTGTAGGGTGATCAGATGGCAGAACAGAGAAAGATGGCTCAGCTTGGCTTCCTGCCAAGCCTGGTGACCTGAGTTTCATCCTAGGTAGAAGGGGTCAGTTGTTTTATATCCTCTTCAGGTCCACTGTGGGATGGCAAGCTGTACACACACACACACACACACAGTTAACAAAATGTAACAAAAATAAATAACCCCAAGGTTAAAAACAGAATAATTTGCTCTTTGTTGTTTGTTTTGACACGGGATCTCACTGTGCAGCCCTGGTTGCCTGACACTCAGCCAGCTGCTTTGATGTTCCTGTACCTCTCCCCTACCACAGCCACCAATACTTCCCAGCCTTATTCTCCTTGGGTGACACAGGGTGGCTGTGGTCTAGAGTCTGATTGCTTTTTCCTGCTTGGAAGGCAAGAACCCTGGTGGAGTTAGCCTCTGATGTAACCCCACGGATAAGCCCTGAGAAAACAGTTTCTCCTATATGAGATCTAGTGAGGAACAGAATATTCTGGCATATTTTGAGACAATTCCCAGCCAGAAGCAGGAGTTGAGTTTTCATAGATACCCAAGGAAGGACTTGGTGGGACACCTGGGATACAACCCTCAGAAGTGTGGGACCCCTGGGAACCGGGCTCTGGAGTTGTTAAACTTTAGATTCTTTCACACTGAGCCTCTAGCAGCGAATGGGTACATTTCCTGTTTTCACCGCCAGCTGGTCCTTCCTACTTCCGGAAATCTAGATTCTTTGTATATGCTAATTTCTCTGCTACTTTTCAATCAGTGTCCAACTGTTGATTTATTAGGAAAGGGGATGACTTGTCAGCTGCTTGCTTGTTGGGAGAGAAACTCTAAGAATTGGCTCACTTTGGCTTTGTTTTCTTTTCTTTTTTTTTTTTTTGTGTTTCAAGACGGGGTTTCTCTGTGTAGCTTTGGCAATCCAGGAACACTCTCTCTCTCTCTCTCTCTCTCTCTGCGGTGTATGTTTGTAGTATTTGGTCTCTTATATTGCCGATTGGCTTCAAATTCCATATGCAACTGAGGATGACCTTGAACTGATCCTCTTGCCGCTTCCTCTCATGTGCTGGGATTACAGAAGTGTGGTACTTACTGTTTTTTCTTTTTTAGTTAAAGCATGATAGGAGAGTGCTGTGCTGAGTTCCATCCTCAACCCTGCTTTTACTATTTTATTTTATTTTATTTTATTTTATTTTTTTTTCGAGACAGGGTTTCTCTGAATATCTCTGGCTGTCCTGGACTCGCTTTGTAGACCAGGCTGGCCTCGAACTCACAAAGATCCGCCTGCCTCTGCCTCCCAAGTGCTGGGATTAAAGGCGTGCGCCACCACCGCCCGGCTTATTTTATTTTTTTATATTTATTTATTTTCTTATGTATATGGATATTCTGTCTGCATACACACCTGCATTCCAGAAGAGGGTATCCAATCACATTATAGATGGTTGTGAGCCACCATGTGGTTACTGAGAATTGAACTCAGGACCTTTGGAAGAGTAGTCAAAGTTCTTAACTGATGAGCCATCTCTCCAGCCCTTTTTACTATTTTGAATTTAAGAAATTATCTCTCTAAGTTTGTCCAGGCAGGTCTTTAACTTTGCATCTCCCCACCTCTTGGGGTTACAGATCTGGGTCACCAGGCGGGGGCTTTGTTTTGGTTTTAGTTCTTTTTTCCCCCTAGCTTTTTGTTTGTATGTGTACACATCCATGTGTTTTAGTTTGTTCTTTTTTCCCCCTAGCTTTTTGTTTGTATGTTTGTATGTGTACACATACATGTGTTTGAGACAGTCTCACTATGTCACTCCGACTAGCTTGTCCTCAAACTCATGGTAATCACCCAGCATGGTGGCGCACGCCTTTAATCCTAGCGCTCTCTGCAGGCAGAGGCAGGAGGATCTCTATGAGTTCAAGGCCAGCCAGGTTGACAAAATGAGTTCCAGGACAGCCAGGGCTCTGTTACACAGAGAAACCCTGACTTGGGGGAAAAAATGCCAATCTTCCTTGTTTCTTCTTCCCCAAATGCCAGACAGATGCTTTGATAACTGATCTGAGATTTCTCTCTTTTTTTTTTTTTTTTTTTTGGTTTTTCGAGACAGAGTTTCTCTGTTTAACAGCTCTGGCTGTCCTGGACTCGCTTTGTAGACCAGGCTGGCCTCGAACTCACAGAGATCTGCCTGCCTCTGCCTCCCAAGTGCTGGGATTAAAGGCGTGCGCCACCAATGCCCAGCTTTTCTTATTTTCTATTCTAAGTGTTGAATTAGTGTTTCATAAACTTTTTTATTTTTTTTTTTTTTTTTGGTTTTTCGAGACAGGGTTTCTCTGAATATCTCTGGCTGTCCTGGACTCGATTTGTAGACCAGGCTGGCCTCGAACTCACAAAGATCCGCCTGCCTCTGCCTCCCAAGTGCTGGGATTAAAGGCATGCGCCACCACTGCCCGGCTGTGTTTCATAAACTTTAATATTCCCCCCCACACACACTGTTTCCTACCCTCCACCCTATCTCATTTCATCCCATCTGGCCTGGGACTTGCTGGGCAGTCCAGACTGACCTCTGACTCTTCTCCTGCCTCATCTTCCTAGTGTTGGCCCAGCCTCACCCTCAAATTATTTCTGACTTTAGTCATCATGTCAGCTTTGATCTAAACGCTTTCTCAGGGACACGTCCCTGGGGCCATTGAGATGGCTCAGTGGGTGAAGCACTGGACAGAAAAATACTGATGCTGAGGCCCCACCCCCAGCTGTCCCCCAGCACCCACACCTGCACCATGGCTCACACACACTGCTAGACACTCATTAATAATAATAAATAAAAAAAATTTTTAAAGGTGTAATGGGGATTAGTTTTCTTTAGTGAATTATGGGAGTACATCTGAACTCTTTTTTTTTTTTTTTTAAGTTTTTTTCAAGACAGGGATTTCTCTAAGTGTATCATTGACTGTCCGGGACTCACTTTGTAGAAGAGGCTGGCCTTGAACTCACAGAGATCCACCTGCTTCTGCCTCCAAAGTAGGGGGATTAAAGGCATGCCCCACCACACCCAGCAATTACAGACAGCTGTGAACTGCCATATGGGTGCTGAGATTTGAACCCAGGTCCATTTGGAAGAACAGCCACTGCTCTTAACCGCTGAGCCATCTCTCCAGCCCTACTTCTGAACTGTCAAGAGAGGCAGGCAGATCAGCCTGGCTCCTGGCAGCATATGGACCTCTTGAAAGCCTGGGAAAGGTTTCTCAATGTAGCCACACTTTGGGAGACGCTAACTGAAGTTCTCAGTTGCTGAGCACTGGCTAGATTTGGGGCCGAGATGGGTGGAGCCCAGTAGAGAAACATGGACAGTGCTTTGTTGGAGGAGCATGACTGAGAAGCTACAGAAGCCCTGGAAAACGTCAATTGCCGAGAAAAGCCACGGGACTGCTAGATACTGTGACAGAGCCCATGAGACTTCCGAATACCATGAGATGATGCCCTCTATAAACTAGGGAGCTCCATGTGATTCCCTCTTTTGCCCCCATGGACAGAGGAGACAGAAACGCACATAGGAGAAGTGTGAAGCAAGGCATGCCACTTGCCAGCCTTTAGGCCACAATGGCCTGAGGCAAATCAATGGTCTGAACCCTAAACCTTGGCAGGTAAACTGAGGATTGCAGAGAAAACTGAGAGGCGGAGTCTGAGACAGAGACTTTTGCCACAAGCCAGCCGAAGAAGGCTGGCAGAAAAGGCATGGCACAGAACCTGCTGAGAGAAAGTTCCTAAACACTGGACACTAAAGATGTCTGTCCAGGGCCCCTGAGAGTGCTGGGGAAAGTGAGGTGGGAGGAGTTCAGAGTCCATGGTGAGGAAGACTAGGCCATGGGGTGTGCTCAGGCTGAGGAGACTGTGAAAGTGAGTCTCGACTGTTGGAGGAAGCTGACCCCAAGTTTAGCAGGTAAAACAGGCTGGCCTCATTAGCCAGCTACAGCTACCGATTGAAATAAACTGACCCCACGAACCTGCAAAGCTAGGCCCGGAAGAAGCTAAGCCAAGCTGAAGATAGGACTCCTGCCGTGACTGCCAGAGCCAGACTGCTAATTACTATAAGGGGTGCCTGAAGATGGAAGACTGCTAACCAAGATGCCCACAGGGACCTTCGTTAAGAGAATTTTAATATCCTTTCAAGAAAAATAAAATAGGATTTGTTAAGTGTTCTTAGGTGTTAAGTATTTATTAGGTATTGTAGGCTATAAGATTAGGTGTTTTATACGTGGTATTTGTTAAATATTGATAAATATAGGTGTTTTAAATAAAAATTTTCTGTTACAAGAAGGCATTGCTTAGCTTCCAGATATTTGGATTTTTTTTTCAAATTTTTTCCCCTGTGTACCCTCAGGCTGGCATCAAACTCACAGAGATCCACCTGCCACTACCTCCCAAATGCTGGGATTAAAGAAATGACATGTTAGCCGGGCGGTGGTGGTGCACACCTTTAATCCCAGCACTTGGGAGGCAGAGGCAGGTGGATCTTTGTGAGTTCGAGGCCAGCCTGGTCTACAAAGTGAGTCCAGGACAGCCAACAATACACAGAGAAACTCTGTCTCGAAAAAACCAAAAAAAAAAAAAAAAAAAAAGAAAAAGAAAAAAGAAATGACATGTGCACCATGGCTGACTTAATAAGGTTTTTTAAAAAATTAATTTATATTCTCATATTGAAACCCAACTTTTTAAATTATTCAATAATTATTTATTGATAAACTATAACCCTAATATAAACAGTTATTTAACTACTAACCCTACAAGTGACTACAACCCCTATTACCTAACCACTAAACCTATCGATAACTATTACACTATTTTTATAACCTTTTAGAAGGATACAGTCTCTGGGGCAGGTCCTCAGTTGCCAGGAACACAGTCTCTGGGGTAGACCCTTTAATGCACTTAGCAGTCTTTCTTCTGGAATATCTCAGACTTACACCCTGTCAGGGTAAATTGGCTATGGTGGCTTCACCTTAAATAAGGCTTGAGGCTTTCTTCTCTCTGAGAGACCTCAGCGTCTGTAAGCCAACTTATTTCCTTTGTGTCAGCAACCCTGCCACTCTGCCTCAGTCTTTAAAGCTGGCCACAGTTCCGTTCAGGCCACTGTTCGGACAGGTCAAACCCCTCTAGGCAAAAGCTGAGCCACAGGGTTTAGTCCTTGGCCTTTTGCTGTCTTTTCTGAGGCTTTCTCTGCTCACCAACTTCTTTCTGCCTCAGGGAGATCTGGCTATCAATCCACCAGCACTTTCTCCATCAGAGGATACAAACTACTCATTGTCCTTTCTAGTGTGAGAACTCGCTGGCATTGAAACTCTCTAGCATGGGGCTCTCTAGTATGCAGCTCTCTTGGTTCCATCCACTTGTCCTTAAATAGAATCTCTCCTTGTTCCACCTACTTCAGCTTAATCTAGGCTCTGCCCACTTAGCAGCTGAAAACAATGCCAGGCCATAAACTTGTTTTTAGTCCATAGAGTCTCTCCTTGTTTCACCTGGCTTTCTCCTTGTTTAGTCCATAGAGACTCCCCTCGTTTCATCTGACTTAATCCTTGTTTTTAGTCCATAAACTGATAAGCTAATTGCCCACAGCCAAGTTGATCTTCATGCCCTGGATTAAGAGACTGTATCAGAAACCCCTAGATATTTATTAAATCTAATTTATATTAATCTAACTCCCTACACCATATAGCTAAGCTTTGTTTTGTGACCCAGAATGTGGATCACTACAACGAAAGACCCATGTGTAGTTGAAGATGTTCCACTGCTGTGTGCTGCAGAAGTGGCCAGAAAGGGGCCAAGGATGAAGCTCTCTTGGTAGAGTGCTTGCCTAATGTGTACCAAGCCCTGGGCTTGCTGCCCAGCTCTACATAAAACTAGGCACAGTGGCACACAGTTGTAATCTCAGTGCTCTAAAATAGAGGCAGGTGAATGAATATTAATATAAACGTATGCAGGAAGTTAATACAGCGGCAGTTATTCTTAAACTTAGCTAGTTCTCCAAAAATGACACAAAGAGACTAAGACGTATTTAATTAGCTTAGAAGTGTAATACTGAGCAGTTAGTACTCTATCCTAGTCCTCCAAGCTAGTCTGGCTACCTTCCAGCCAAAATCTCCACAGTGCTTGCATTCTTGGCCTTTTCTGTTCCAGTTCTTTTTTTCCTTATCTCCCCCGAACCTCTCCATGTGGCCAAATCCTCCACTTCTTCTCTCTTTCTCCTCCTCTCGCTGGAATCAGATGCCCTACCCTCTTCTCTCTCCTGCCCCATGTTGCCTGGTCAGTCTTTTATTGGCAAAGCAGAGAATGAATGAGGAGCATGTTCACACAAACTGGAGACAGGCGGTTCATAGGATAAGCATATCAATGCTGTGTCAAGACTGAAACCAGATAGTGGGATAGAGAAATCAGCATTTGAATAATACAAGGGTAAACTTTACACAGAGCACAATAACATTATGCCAACAGGCAGGAAGACCAGTGTAACAGTAAATTTTTATTTATACTTATATATTTATTAATACTTAACAAACACCTGTAAAGTTCTTAAATCCTAAAACCCAAACCCTAATTCTAAAACCTATAATCTAACTAAGAATATCTTAATGCCTAAAATACTCTGATATCTATAAAAAACAAACACTTAACACTAACTTAAGTTTCTTAAAAGGATATTAATTCTCTTGGGTTAATTTTTGGTGTGGATCCGTATGGGTGGCTGGTTTCCAGCAAGTCTTTCGGTCTTAAAGTCTGTGAATCTTATTTGTCAGATCTTTTTTTTTTTTTCTTTTGGTTTTTCGAGACAGGGTTTCTCTGTGTATCCTTGGCTGTCCTGGACTCACTTTGTAGACCAGGCTGGCCTTGAACTCACAAAGATTCACCTGCCTCTGCCTCCCAAGTGCTGGGATTAAAGGTGTTGGCCACCACCGCCCGGCTCTATTTGTCAGATCTTAAGGCCAGTTTATAAATTTGATCTGTTTCAAGCATTGAAGTGGGGCGGCCTTTTAATCAGGCAAGAATTGCCTCTATAGACCTAGGGTCCAATTGTTTGCAAGATGAAAAGTTTCTTGGGCTCACCGTTCTGATGCTCTGGGGCTCCAAGGAGTCTGCTACGGTGTTTTGGCCGTTCCAATGCTCTGAGGCCATCGTTCTGGAGCACCAGGGAGGGAGGGTCTGCCTTTACTTTCTCCACTAGCATGGATTCCTGGCAGGTCAGTGCAAAACAGTGATGAGCAGCAGAGTATGGTCTTTCAACATGTGTTGGCAGAGGAAGAAGAGGAGGAGGGTGGTGTGGGCTTCCAATTTAAATCCCTTGTGTCGTAATGATCTCGGTGTGAATTCTGGCATTGTCATTGTCATAGTTCCTGGTGGGCTTTCCAAGGCATGCCCCTCCAACAGTGGGCTCACAGTCCCATGGTCAATGCCATCATCTGCTCTTGGAGGGCTTTCAAGGCACGCCCTTCAACGATGATCACATCCGAATATGTTTGGGTCCACCCATACCTTTTATCTGAGATGCCAAGCTTCCAAAAATCCCTATGTTGCTAGATGCTAGACTAACTTTACTAACCCTACCACAGAACAGATCATGGTCATCCTTGGGTACATAGTAAGTTCAAAGCCACATACTTTGGGGTATGTAAGATCCTATTTCAAAAAAAAATTTTTAAGTGGTTGTAAAGGTAAGTGTTGAAGCACATCCCTATAAACTCAACAACAGAGAACTGAGGCAGGATGATCATGAGCTTGAGGTCAGTATGAGCTACATACTTAATGAGACCTTGTTTCAAAGAGCAGCAAGCTAAATCTATCCTCAGACTTGGAGATTTACAGCTATTTCTTCTTCCTGGGTTTTTTTTTTTTTTTTTTTTTTACTTTAGATGTTTGAAGCCATATTTAAAAAATCATGTATGCGCCGGGCGTGGTGGCGCACGCCTTTAATCCCAGCACTTGGGAGGCAGAGGCAGGCGGATCTCTGTGAGTTCGAGGCCAGCCTGGTCTACAAAGCAAGTCCAGGAC
>CAJQZJ010034446.1:77839-103164 GCA_907164525.1 Lophiomys imhausi
ATTCACTAAATCTAACTTATATTAACCTATCAGCCCCTTCACTCCTGCCACATGCTGGGATTAAAGGCTTACATCATGAACTGTCTTTTCACACTCTTACTGCAGCCTTTCCACCTCTGTCATTCCTAGTCCTACTCTTTTTTAGTTATTTATTTATTTTTCATTTTTTGAGACAGTGTTTCTCTGTGTAACAAGCCTTGGCTGTCCTGGACTTGCTTTGTAGACCAGGCTGCTTCTTCTTATGTGTCCCTCAGATGACAAATTGAGTGTCTCTGCTGCCAAGGAGCCTGGCCTAGTGCCAGCTCTGTGTTGTTTCCTCTCTTGTGTCAAACACCTGGCTCCAGACTCAGGCCAGGTGCTGTGAGGGCCTGGCCTCGCCTGTCTCCCCCTGTGTGCAGTAGGCTCACCAATGTGCACAGATTCCCAGTTCGTCTCTTGCATGGAGACCCTAAAGGAAATTACTCTAACCATGTCACTCCCTAAACCAAGAATCTACAATGAAACGCAGGTTTTATGATGGTTATAATATTTGGTGGCGCCATTAAATGGTGGTGCACACCTTTAATCCCAGCACTTGGGAGGCAGAGGCAGGTGGATCTCTGTGAGTTCGAGGCCAGCCTGGTCTACAAAGCAAGTCCAGGACAGCCAGAGTTGTACAGAGAAACCTTGTCTTGAAAAATCAAAAAAAAAAAAAAAAAAGAATCTGCAAGGAAGGAAGGAAGGCTCAGTAGTAAACTGCTTATCTGGGTTCCCAAGAGTTTGGTTTTCCTAGGTTTGTTGGGGGTGGGGAAAAAAGGAAGAGAAGAAACCTGCAAATGGCTTCCTAATAACTCTCTGTCAAGTCCAAATTCTTCTTCCTGACATTCTTATTTATTTAATTTAATTTAATTTTTTCTGAGACAAGGTTTCTCTGTATAACCACCCTGGCTATCCTGGAATTCACTTTGTAGAGCAGGTTGGCCTTGAACTCATAGAGATCTGCCTGCCTCTTCCTCCTGATTGCTGGGGTTAAACGCATGCACCACCTTGCCCAGCTGATATTCTTTTTTTTTTTTTAAGATTTATTTTAAATTTGAATGTATGGGTGTTTAATTTGCATATATGTCTGTTTACCAGTTCGTGCAGTGCAGTGCCTGAAGAGCCCGGAAGAAGGTGTTGGACCCCCTGAAACTGGAATTGCAGACAGCTGTGAGCTGCCATGTGGGTGCTGGGATTTGAACCCACCCTTTGGAAGAGCAGCCAGTGCTCTTAACCGCTGAGCCATCTCTTCACCCCACCCCCCACCCCCACCCCCAGCCTTTGAACTCTTAAGAAGGGCAAGCAGATAGGCCTGGTACCTGGCAGCAGGTGGACCTTTCAAAGCCCAGGAAACTGAAGGAAGGCTTCTCAAGGCAGCCACACTTTGAAAGACTCTAGCTGAAATTTTCAGCTATTGACCAAGACTTGGGGCTGAAGTGGGCGGAGCCCAGATTGGACTGAGGCCTGTGGAGGGTGCCTGGGATGGGCGGAGCTCTGAGGACGTGAACAAAGCACCCAGTGAAGGGGCCCAGGAGCCACCAAATAATTCAAGAAATGGCAAGACCATGAAAGACCGTGAGGCCAAACCCTATATAAGCCAGAGAGCTCCATGTGAAGCCCCCTGCCCCCACAAGAGGAGAGAGAGAGACAGACTCAGTCTGTGAGGGATGGATATATGCCAAGCAGAAAAAGAGACAAAGGTGTGAGAACCTACGCCAGCTGCTTTCACTGAGGTCTTGCTGACAGAAAAAACCTGGGAAACGGTTCTGGCCATGAGATTCAGCAGTGACAGATGACAGTGATGGGCCTAAGGATCGCTAACGAAGCTCGAGATACACACGGACTGTGGGGAGAACTCAGGGTTAGAGGCTACAACTTTGAGAGACTGTAGAGACAGAGCCCTGTTGAGGAAGCCAGGGACCCGCTGTAGGCCTTGAAGTCAAGGCAAAGCCACGAAGCTAAAGGCTTCGCCGGACATTGTAGCTGCTACCCTGAGGGGATTCAACTAGTTTAAAGGGCAGCACACACTAGGCCCCCGCACATGTGGGTACAGCATCTGCACCGTGTATGACTGATGCCAGCCCCAAGTTGAACAGGTGAGACAGGTTGGCCACACGAACTGGCCAACAGCAGTGACCCTAGGCCCAGAGGAAGCTGAGTCAAACTGAAGATGAGAATGCTGTGACCACCAGAGCCAGACTGTGACTGCTGTTTGAGGCGTTGTCTGCAGACATGCTACCAACCAAGTTTCCCTCACTGACCTGCGCTAGAGAATCCTAGTATTCTTTCAAAAGGGTTAAAGTAGGATTGTTTAAGTGTTCTTAGGTAATAGGTACAGATATTATAGGTATTAAAAAATATAGGATAATAAATATTTTTGATTACAGTTGTCCTTACAGTGATGGGATTGTATGGCCAAGGATCTTATTAACAATAGGGTAGACAGAAAGCAGAGAGTACCGGAGAGGCCTGGGGTACCCTGTATAACTATTTTTTGTTTTGTTGTCCCATACAGGGTTTCTCTGTGTAGCCCTGGCTGTCCTGGACTCACTCTGTAGACCAGGCTGTCCTTGAACTCACAGAGATCCACCTGCTTCTGCCTCCCAAGTGCTGGGATTAAAGGCGTGTGCCACCACATCCAGACATTACAGTTTAGAATTGCCATGTGGATGTTGGGTCCTTTGGAAGAGCAGCCAGTGCTCTAAACCACTGAGTTATCTCTCCAGCCCCCCACCATAACTTTCAAAGCCTCATCCCTGCAATAGATCTACTTCCTCCAGCTGGACGTCTCCTCCTAAAGTTTTCACAACCTTTCAAGGCACTGCCACCAAGTGTGATAGGTTTAGTGAAGTTAGTGAAATTAATAGTCAGTCAACTTAGCGTCTTGCAGCATAGGGATTTTGGATTACTAAAAGCTTGGCCTACCTTTACATGAAAGATATGGGCGGTGGCAATTATGACTGGACGATATGCCCTTAAAATGTGTTGCTAAGAAACCTCGCAATCCACACAGATGACATGGAGGCAGCAGGAATCCCTGAGAGATCCACCCCAGACACTGATGCACTGTTGTAGGGGAGTGTCTTGGGAAAGCCAGTGAAAAAAAAACCACTGCCAAAAACCACTCTGAGATCATCATGACATACGAGGAGATTTAAGACA
Organism: Lophiomys imhausi; assembly: GCA_907164525.1. NCBI lineage: Eukaryota > Metazoa > Chordata > Mammalia > Rodentia > Muridae > Lophiomys > Lophiomys imhausi. The sequence continues at coordinate 81,020 of CAJQZJ010034446.1, forward strand.
GAGACCACATGTCGCGTCCCCATCGACCAGCAAGAACTCGCAAAAGCTCTTCTCAAGCAGTTTATTCAGGTCCCTTGAAAACAGTCTTCCGAATGCCCGGGGAAACCCAACCCACAGGCTAAATACTATATGAACAGCCAATCAAGTAAAGCCACGTGGTGCTATCTTACAGGCCCACGTATGCGGAAGCAAGCCAGATCAGCGGTCTTAGCCAAATATGGACTTGTTTACAACCGAGAGCGCTCACCATCGGGCTGGTGGAAGGCGGAAACCGGCGCCATCTTTAGGGCGCGGCACGTCGCAGCTCTCTACAGTTCCTCCTTTTTTATTTTTTCTAAAGTTGGTAGAAGTCCCTGGAAAGGCTTCGTAATCCCCATATCTGGGGACCTCACGGTGGGCCTGAGCCTGTAGGAGGGCAATGCTCAAACTCTTACCCGTCTCTGGGTCAGCCTCCCCACTCGGGGCTGCCCTGTCTTAGGTGGCCGAGACTTACCCGTCAACTCCATCATTGACTTGCCAGACCCTAATACCCGTGGAACGAATACCTCAGTGGGCAGGGACTATGCTCAGTGAAGATTTAAGGCTTCATGGCAGCGAGCCATGCCTGAGGGGACTGGCCCGCCTCAATGGCGAAAAGGGCCTGTATAATCATGGCTGCATTATGCTTCTGTGTGGCTCTCATCTTGTAGATGCACCATAGGCAAACCAGAGAGGCTAGTATCACCAGTATCGCCAAAGAGCCTACGCCCGCCCACTCCTTAAGATGATCCATAGCCGTCTGTATCCAGGAAGTCAAACCAGTAGCCAGACTCCGATCCACCCGAGTGGAGTTGATGTGGACAATTGTCACTCTCAGCTCTCTCATCATATTTTCAAATTCAGCCGACCAATCCTGTAAGAGGAGCTCTGACAATTGTCTAGACAACTTACCAGCCTTTGTAAAATTTCGATACTGCACCGAAGTAACACACAAACCTTGCATTTTCCACTCACACCCCAATTGTGCTAGTTGCCAAAGAGAATCAATTTGTTCTTGTATTAAATCTATGCGATGATTAACTATCATAAGGCCTCCTTTGAGATGAGAATTCATAGAGGTCTGGGTATCCAATGCCTGTGCTACAGTGGCTGAGATGTTATTCAGGGCATTGGCAGTCTGTATAGAACTACACAAGGCAATAGCTGAGGCAGTAGCCTCCACAGCAGCAATAGTGATGGCAGTAACAATAGCTGCAGTGATGCCAAAATCTCTTTTAAGCCTGAATAGCATCATGGTATTAGGGGCCTCTACAGGAACTGGTACATATCGAGGCATTCTAGTCACCACAGCCACAGGAAAGGCTGTGGCATTCCAGCACAGGGCATAAAAGCATGTGTCCGGAGTGCATACTAACTTTTCTTCACCCAAGGATGCATTCCCATTACTTACAATCCACAGAAAAGGAGGCCAGAGACATACTGGTGAGGCTGAAAAGGTCTTATTACGGTAAGAATGAAACGAAGAATTCCAAGTACCAGAGCCATTACCGCTAGAAAAATACAATTCGGTAGCGGACCCTAGGGAAAAATTACCTCTTTGATAAATTCCTCCCCCAAGCATAATGACAGGTCCCAAGTCCATGTAACTTCCATTTACCCCACACAAAAGCCATAAATCAAAAGGATTGGTGGCAGTCTGCTGAGGATCCCTAGTAGATATATCAAGCATTCCTGTACAAGACTTATTCACTCTATTACTAATCATGGGGCTAAAGGAAAAATAATCTTGTTGAACCCAAACTGCTCTGCGCCCCTGACATCCAGTCCAGGGAAAAGGTCCTTCCTCTCCTGTGGATCCTCTACAAAAAGGTGTCCAGCATGGCTGTCTGGGGGGGTCCCGGTCAGAGACTCGTGTGGGCCACCATCCTTCAAGGTGAGAACCGTTGCCCGAAAACAAACCAACACCCCTACCCCCAAACCTCAGTTGTGGTAAAAATCTGCTGACTGCTGAGACAATTTAATGCATACTGTATCATCTGACCTATTGAAGCTCATAAAAAAGCACAGACTACCCTTCAAGCTGACATTTCTATTACCCTCTATAGGGCTTTTCTGATCATCAAAGGGAAGGTAGGGTAAGCCTAAGCTTCTATTACTGCTAAATAAGCGTGGAAACACAGTTGCATCATGTCTGACCGGCATCGGCTTTGGGAATATCGACAGGATCCCCCATCTCGGCTCGGTCATTCCTGACATCATCACTGCTACTATCAACAGGATCCCTAGGAAGGTCTTCATGACGAATCTTCCTCACAAGGTGTTCAGGCACCCACACTGGATCTTGTTGATCCTGAGGAAAAACACAAACAGATCCTCTCGCCCATGTTGGCATGGGGTCAGGCCCTCACCAAGAGCCTGTCAAAATATCCTTCCACTTCACCATGCCTTTAGGTGGACCATGGGAATCCTGATGTCTGTCTGCTGCTGAGCGGCCTTGAGCATCCAAATTTAAAAAATTTAAAGTAAATAAGGCTAAAGACATTCTTTCCTTGGGGGTACGGCCTTGGCCTATTCCCCCTTTCTGTTTTTGCAAACATTCTTTCAAGGTGCGATGAGCACGCTCCACAATTCCTTGTCCTTAAGGATTATATGGTAATCCGTGATTAAGTTGTACCTCCATCTGGTTGCAAAAGGAAACAAAGGACTGAGCCGTATAGGCTGGTCCATTGTCCGTTTTCAGCTGCTGTGGTTTTCCCCATGCAGCCCAGGCTTCTAAGCAATGCCCTATGACATTGCGAGCCTTTTCTCCACTCATAGGTGTAGCATGTATGATACCTGAGCAGGTATCCACAGATACATGAATATATTTTAAGGTTCCAAATTCTGAAATGTGGGTAACGTCCATTTGCCAGATTTTGAGTGGCATCAATCCTCTAGGGTTCACTCCCACACTGGGAGGATGATGATGAATCACACACTGAGGACAGTCCAAAACCACTTGCCTAGCATCTGCTCTAGAAAAATGGAATTTCTGCTGTAGCGTTTTTGCATTTACATGAAATAATTGGTGAAACTGTCTGGCTTGGTCCAGGAATGAGCTCCAGAAAATGCATTCCATCCTAGTCCATTGATCAACTTTATCATTACCCTCACTTAATGGTCCAGGTAATCCTGTTGTGCTCTCATATGTTGAATATAAAAACACCTTTTTCTTTGCCAGATTAAAACTTGTAACTCTTGTAATAAGGCACATACAGTACTACTATTCTTAATAGGACCTGCTAATTCTAATACTTTCACTGCGTTGACCACATAGCCTGAATCTGAAATCAAATTGAATGCAAATTGACATCTTTTAAACACCTCAATTACTATTTTCAACTCTATTATTTGGGGGGAGCCCGGTTGAAATTGGCATAGCACGGGCTCTTGTCTTTCTATCAATAGGCTCCGCAGCCTGTCTTTGAGCCATCAGTAAACACATTTGGTGACCCTTGAAGTGGTACTGCTGAAGTAACCTTAGGGAATATCACTGGGTGCTCCTTAAAAAATGATAGCAATGGATGCTTAGGATAATGGTTATCAATCACTCCTTCAAAGCTACATTGCAATATTGCCCAGTCATCTACAGTGCCACACAAAATCTTAATTTAATGACCGGAATAGGGCACTATTATACTGGCAGGAGCAACTCCAAAAGACTGCAAACATTGTTGGATACCATTCAAGGCTAAAGCAGCAACTGCAGTGGGATAATGTTCTATGGATTTTTTTTTTTTTGGAGAAATCTTCAAATAAGTCCATAATAATGGTCCGTCCTGCCATAACAATCCTGTAGGTTGACCATAGGTGGCAAATATGCACAATGCAATGGGCTGTCCTTCCTGCCATCTCTTTAGGAGGGCACTCTGCAACCTTTCTTCCATTTTACATAAAGCTTTTCTTGCTTCTCCTGTTAATTGCCTAGGAGAATTAAGTGCTGAATCACCTTTCAAAATATCATATAGGGGTCTTATTTCATAATTTGGTAGCTTTAAATAGCCTCTTACCCAATTGATATATCCTAACAACCTTTGAAAATCATTTAGAGTCTTTAAATTATCTTTTCTTATCTCAATCTTTTGAGGTATTATCTTTTCAGGTCCAACCTTTGCTCCTAAATAATTAACCACATTTTCCTTTTGAACCTTATCAGGAGCAATAAACAACCTTTTCTTTTTTAATAATTGAACTAATTCTTCATAGGCCTGATCTAACATTTGTTCATTCTTAGCTGCCAGTAATATATCATCCATATAATGAACACATCTCAAATCTGGAAAATTCTTTCTCAAGGGAGCAATGGCTTCCCCCACATACAGTTGGCACATAGTGGGGCTGTTCGCCATGCCCTGAGGTAATACTACCCATTCAAACCACTGATCAGGTTCCTCATGGTTACAGGATGGAACAGTAAATGCAAATCTCTCACTATCTTTGGCACACAAAGGGATGGAGAAAAAACAATCCCTTATATCTATAACTATTATGGGCCATGAGGCTGGCAAAGATGATAAAAGCGGCAAGCCGCATTGCACTGTGCCCATGATCTGCATTTGTTGATTTATGGCACGCACATCATGCAACAATCTCCATTTTCCAGATTTCTTTTTAATGACAAAGATAGGTGTATTCCAGGGAGATACAGATGGCGTTATATGCTTTAAAGACATCTGTTCATCCACCAATTCTTTGGCTGCACTCAATTTTACAGAGGAAAGTGGCCACTGAGGAACCCATACTGGGTCCTCCATCTTCCAAGTTATGGGAATGCCCTCCTCAGTGGCCCCTAGGAAAAACCCAGGCCCTGTCTCTTTTGTCTTTGCTGCATAGATATGGGACTCTTCCGCCCCTGCAAATATTTTCCTATTTCAAAGCCTGGAGCAAATCCCATATCTTGCATCATACGTTGGGATGAATCAGAATAGTCATTACTCAATTTAAATCACATATCCTTTAAAAGGTCTCTTCCCTAGCCGGGCGGTGGTGGCGCACGCCTTTAATCCCAGCACTTGGGAGGCAGAGGCAGGCGGATCTCCATGAGTTCAAGGCCAGCCTGGTCTACAAAGCGAGTCCAGGACAACCAGAGCTGTTACACAGAGAAACCCTGTCTCGAAAAACAAAAAAAAAAAAAAGGTCTCTTCCCCAAAGGGAGATAGGGAGCTCAAGTACATATGGCTGCATTTCTCCTGAGTGGCCTTCTTGGTCCTGCCACTTTAATATTCTTGCACTCATATCTGGAGTCTTAGCATAACCCAGGCCTTGAAGTGTTTGAGAAGAGGCTTGTACGGGCCAACCTGAAGGCCAGTCTTTCTTTGCTATGATACTCCTATCAGCCCCAGTATCCAAAAGGCCCAGGATCCTTTTACCATCAACTTTTAACTCCAAGACGGGGGCGTTGGTCTAAATCCAAGGAGAGAAAAGTCAAATCTGTGCCCGTGGACCCAAAACCATCTTTTCCTCTCTCTCGATCCCTTGCCGCATAGCGATCATGTAAGCTCGGCAACATGACCAACTGAGCAATTCTATCTCCAGGAGAGATAGCTGTTATACCACGGGGGGAGGCTACCATGATCTTAACCACTCCTGTATAATCTGGGTCTATAACCCCAGGATGGACAATAAGTCCTCTCAAGGCTGATGATGACATCCCTAACAGCAAACCAACTGTACCAGGTTCAAGGGGTGCTGTAAAATCTGTTTCAATTAACTGGACCCCCATTTGGGGCGTTAATACGAGTCTGGTGGTGGAGCAGAGGTCCAATCCTGCTGAGCCTGCAGTGGCTCTCCGCGGTCTCTCGGATGGTGGAGGGTTGGCTATCTCTCTTGATTCTGTTCTTTGTCCTGATTCTCTACTGCCCCATATATTTGTGGGCCCTGGGGTCGTGGGCCCCGCTGTCCGTTTTTTGGACGAGCGCCACCATAACCTTGAGTCAAAGACTGGCCATGGATGTCTGTCACTGAACGGCATTCATTAGCCCAATTGTTCCCTTTTTTACATTTTGGGCATATCCCCGGCTGCCTGGGGCGTTGTGCACTTCCTGTACTTTCTGTACTCCTTCCCCCGGGGCACTGTCTTTTAAAGTGTCCCATCTTGCTACACTTAAAACAAACTCCTGGACTTCCTCTACCTTTTCTGGTCAACTGTACTACCGCGGCAGCAAGACCAGCATTAGTTAACGGCCCTCCAAGTTCTCTACACACTTTCATCCAGGCTTCTAGCCCTTTGTTCTTGTAAGGGGTGATAGCGGCCCTACTCTCTTTGGTGCATTGCTCATAGACCAACTGTTTTATTAGTGGCATAGCGGCATCCAGGTCACCAAAAATCTTTCCTGCCGCTTCCACCAATCGTGCCACAAAGTCTGAAATGGGCTCCATTGGGCCCTGTAGAATCTTAGTTAAGTTCCCACTCACCTCCCCTTTGTTAGGAAGGGATTTCCAAGCCTTGATAGCTGTGTGGTTTATTTGCTCATAAACCTGATTGGGATATCCTGTCTGCTGGCTGGCAAATCTCCCCTGCCCAAGCAGCATATCTCTATCCCAGGCTGGATTTCCATTTCTCTGATTAATGGCTGCTTGCTCAGTGGCATACTCAATCAAGAAAGCTTTCCAGTCTAAGTATTGTCCTGGACTTAAGCAGGCGCGGGCCAGGCTACTCCAATCACTCGGGGTCATACAATGTCTGCTTATTGCTTCCACTTGAGCCAATATAAAAGAAGCGGTAATGCCATAGGTACGAACCGACTCTGCAAGGGATTTAACTACTGTAAAATCAAGCGGTTCCTCGTACCTGTTCCTTTGTGGATCTTGGTATACCAGATAGGCAAACTGTAATTCTGTTCTTACTTGTGTCCACATCCCCGGGCAGAAAGATCTCCCTACTTTCAGGGATTGAACAGGCTGATCTATCTGAATGGCTTCTGGGTATGGAGGGGGAGTTGAAGGCTCTGCGGCAACGGCTTTACTTACACCAACCACTGCCATCGTGGCTGAAGGCGCCGTGGCAACAGCTTCACTTACACTGACTGCCGCCAACGTCTCTTTCTCTTTTACCTTTTTCTTTTCCCTTTTTCTAATAGCAGTCCTCTCTAACTGTTCTATTAGAGCGTGTAGCTCCCCTTCAGAATCCGTGTCCTCTGAGTCCTCAAAATCTCTAAAATCTCTAAGATCGGGATAGAGAGGGACCTTCTTTTTGCTTCCCTTTTCACTGTCTGCCTTCTCAGATCTTTCGCCTTTTTTGCTTCCCTTTTCACTGTCTGCCTGCTCAGATCTTTCCCCTTGCAGCAGTTCCAAGGCTGATTCTCCCTCCTTGATTGCGTTACAGCATCTCTGATCTTCTAAACAACTCCTCACCATCTTCCAAATCGGTCTTACTCCATGCTTCAGAGTACCTTGCTCCCAAGCAAAATCCAAGTCCCTGCCTAATTTGTCCCAGCAGGATACCGTAAGATTCCCGGACACCGCAAACCACGGAGCCACGGAGTCGCATTCATTCAAAAATCTCTGTAGGGTAGACTTCTTAAGTTTCTAATTCCTAGCTAAAAGTAGCTCCTGAAGAGCCAGAAAAATTGGGTGTGACTGAGACAATCCCATGATTAAAAATTTACTTTCGGTTCACAGTTTCCCCGCGAAACTTTACCTTTTGTTCGCTATTTCCGCGAAACTTTACCTTTTGTTCGCTATTTCCGCGAAACTTTACCTTTTGTTCGCAATTTCAGCGAAACTTTATTGTCCCAATTTACCCGAGGAACTTACCAGTGCACTACCCCTGACTGCAGGAGTTCTGAGTCTTTTCTAGTTCCCCGTACGGGCCACCACTTGTCGCATCCCCCTCGACCAGCAAGAACGACGCAACTCACAAAAGCTCTTCTCAAGCAGTTTATTCAGGTCCCTTGAAAACAGTCTTCTGAATGCCCAGGCAGACCCAACCCACAGGCTAAATACTATATGAACAGCCAATCAAGTAAAGCCACGTGGTGCTATCTTAGAGGCCCACGTATGCGGAAGCAAGCCAGATCAGCGGTCTTAACCAAATATGGACTTGTTTACCACAGAGAGCGCTCACCATCGGGCTGGTGGAAGGTGGAAACCGGCGCCATCTTTAGGGCATGGCACGTCGCAGCTCTCTACAACCACGCAATCTCTCGATCCCTCTGCCACCACCCACCAAGAAGACATGTCACAGTCTTGTGCTCATGGGCTGAGAATTCACGCTGGGGAAGGGCATAACAAGATACGCCACAGGCAGAGGTTGACCACTGAAATCCAACACAAAAACCTGTCACAGAATGGTTAAGGCAGAGTCCTTTGGAATCTTCTCCCTTGAAGCTCCAGAGCGCCAGAACGGTGAGCAAAACAACAGAATTGGAAGTGGTTTGAATGAAATGTTTGGGCCCTGAGACCATGGAGGCAATTCTTTGTTGGAACAGATTAACTTTATAAACTGTCCTTACAAATGGACAAATAAAGCTCAACAAACTTTAAGATTGAAAGACCTGTTGGGATAGATGTAAACCAGCCATCCTGTACAGACCTACGTCAAGAGAATTAATATCCTTTTAAGAAACTTAAAATAGGGCTGGAGAGATGGCTCAGAGGTTAAGAACACTGTTCTTCCAAAGGTTCTGAGTTCAATTCCCAGCAACCCACATGATGGATCACAACCATCTACAATGAGATCTGGTGCCCTCTTCTGGAGTGAATGTATACATGCAGGCAGAACACTGTATACACAATAAATAAATAAATGTTTAAAAAAAAAAAGAAACTTAAAATAGCCAGGTGTGGTGGCCCACGCCTTTAATCTCAGCACTTGGGAGGCAGAGGCAGGTGGATCTCTGTGAGTTCGAGGCCAGCATAGCCTACAAAGCGAGTCCAGGACAGCCAGAGCTGTTATACAGAGAAACCCTGTCTTGAACCCCCCCCCAAAAAAAGAAACTTAAAATAGTGTTGTTTGTTTTTTATAGATATTAGAGTGTTTTAGGTATTAAGATAATTTTAAATTGATTATAGATTTTTAGAATTAAGGCTTATGTTTTAGGATTTGGGTATTTTATATGTGATTGTTAAGTATTAATAAATATAAGTGTGATAAATAAAATATTCTGTTACCACCAAGTGTTCAAAGCATAAGCCTCTAGTTCAACAGTTTTCACTCTGTGACTCTTGACCCCTTTGACGGATGGGTCAAAGGGCCCCTTTTACAGGGGTCATATGTCAGATTCCTGCACCTCAGATATTTTCATTAGGATTCATAACAGTAACAAAATTTACATTATGATTTGTAACAGTAGCAAAATAATAAAGTAACAACAAAAATAGCTCTATGGCTGGGGGTCACCACAACATGAGGAACGGCATAAAGAGTCACACAATTAGAATCAACCACTGCTGTAGTTGGTAGAGCCAGACTGAAGAATTTAGTGAGGCCCTGTTTCAAATGATGATGGTGATGGTGATGATGATGGTGGTGATGTCATGTGATGTTGATGATGGTGATGGTGAAGATGATTGTGATGATGATGGTGATGGTGATGATGGTGAGGGTGAAGATGATAAAGGCTGCCACCTGGTATGGGGTACACACCTGTAATTCCAGAATTAAGGAGGCAGAAGCTGGAGAACTGCCACAACACTGAAGCTAGCTAGGCTATATAGCAAGTAAGTCAGGGCTATGTTGGGAGACAATGTCTCAAAAAGAAGAGCAGTCAAAAGACTGTGACTTTTTTAAAAATGTAGGCTGGAGAGATGGCTCAGCAGTTAAGAGCACTGGCTGTTTTTCCAAAGGACTGGGTTCAAATCCCAGCACCCACATGGCAGTTCACAACTGTCTGTAATTGTTGGGAGTGGTAGCAAATGCCTTTAATCCCAGCACCCAGGAGGCAGAGGCAGGTGGGTCTCTGTGAGTTCAAGGCCAACCTGAGCTACAGAGTACATTCCAGGATAGCCAGGGATACACAGAGAAACCCTGTCTCAAAAAAAAAAAAAAAAAACCAAAAAACCAAAAAACCCAAAACAAAACAAACAAACAAACAAAAAAAAAAAAACCAAGAAGGAGGAAATGGGGAGATGCCCCAAGGACATGCACCACTATTTGCTTGTGGGATAGGAATGTGGACAGGCAGAAGATGGTGGGAACCCACAGAACATCGGATGTTGACAAAGCAGCAGGACTGACTTTGAAGTAGCCTAATGAGAAGAACCAACAAGGCCAGACTAAGTGGCATGGCCTAAAAGAAGAAAGCTGCATAGGAATGTGAATAGGAATTTGTGCCTACTTATTTCAGTGCTGAGCCAGAGGCTCCAGGCACAGGGTCCCTGCAACCCTCCGGGACACGGTGAGGTGAGGCTCATTACCTCTTTCTCCTTTGCAGATGTGCTGACTGAGCTCAGAGAGAGGTTGCATGTTCCAGCCCCCACTGAGTCTCCAGGCAAAGAACAAGACTGCTTCAGTCTCTGTCCTCATTATGCCATGACAACCTGCTTAGTGGTCCACTTTACTGATGTGGGATAATTCTCTGTAATTTACTAACTGCCGTGTCTGAGTCTGAGGTCTCTTTCAGGTTCTTTGCTGTCATAGATAGCTCTGTATAAAGTAGCTTTAGGCCAAGAGCTCTTTTAAATTTCTATTCTGCACCATTATTCCCTTTCTAGGTGGAGTTATTTTGTGCTCACACCTCATTACTATAGTTCATTCTTTTACATTGAGGCAATGTTTATGAGAGGTCTGAGAGGGTCGGCAGGAATGAGAACCAAGGTGGTGGGCTGGGAACAGCTCAGGTGTAGAGCACTTGCCTAGCCTGGGCGAGGGTGTAAGCTCTGTCCTCAGCACTACAAAATAAAGCACACAGGAGATCTAAAATCAGTTTTAAAAAAAGAAAGAAAGAAAAAGAGAAAAAGTGTGTAGGGCTGTGGGGGTCCAGCGGGATGGCTCAGTGGTCAACAGCACTCGCTGCTCTTGCAGAAGATATGTTTGGTTCCCATCTGTCTTCTCACACCTACCTGTCACTCCAGTTCCACCAGATCTGATGCCCCCTTCAGGCTTCCATGGGCTCCTGCACACACATATACACACACACAGACACACACACACACACACACACACACACACACACACACACACACATATATACATACATAAAAATAAAGGAAGAATGAGAGCAACAGATTGCTGAGTTTGAGGCCATCCTGGTCTCCACAGATACATAGAGAAAACCTGTCTGAAGAAACAAAACTAAACTAAACAAAGCAAAAAAAAAAAATCTGGGTATGGTGGCACATGTTTGTTATCCCAGCATGCACTGGGGCAGGGAGAGGCAGAAGCAGGTGGATCCTTGGAGCTCACTGGCTAATCACCGCAGCCGACTTGGTCCTAGTGAGAGACTGACTCAAAACCACAGTGCAGAGCTAGGGAGATGGCTCAGTGAGTGGAAGTGCTTGCTGGGCAAGCATGGGGACCTGTGTTCAACTATGCAACACACACACACTAAAAGCCAGGCGTGGCCTGTAAACCTAGGTTGGGAACAAAGACAGGAGGATCCCGGGGGTTTGCTAGCCAGCCAGCCTGCTCAGTCAAAATGGCGAACTTCTGGTTGAGGGAGGGACCCTTCCTCAAAGGAATAAGGGCAAAGAGAAATAGAGGAAGACACTCAACCTTCTCCCTTGTGTGTGTACCTGCACAAGAGACACACGGACACACAGACACATGGACACCACACACTCCCACCCCAGACACGTGCACTCGCCCACACCAATGCACACAATTGCACAAGCTCACACAGACAAGTAAAAAGGTAAAGGAAAATTGTAGCCAATTGTTTGAGGAGGGGAAGGAGTGGTCAGGGCAGGGTAGGGCAGGTACGGGGAGAGGCAGGAAATGAGAGTCCACAGGTCCCTGGGGTTTATACCAACTTGGAAGTCAGTCTCAGAGACTGCTAAAGGCCTTCAAGATTTCCTTCGGCTGGCAAGATAGCTCAGCTGGTAAAGGTGCCTGTCACCAAGCTTGATGACCTGAGTTCAATGCCCAGAAACCACATAGTGAAAAGAAAAAAACGAATTCCTGTGAGGTGTCTACTGACCTCCACTCTCAGACCATGGCACTGTTGCAGCGGCTGGCCTACCCTCAGCTCTGCCCAGAATAAATAAATGTAATATTTTTTTTTTCGAGCTAGGGTTTCTCTGTATAACTGCACTGGCTGTCCTGGACTCGCTTTGTAGACCAGGCTGTCATTGAACTCACAGAGATCCACCTGCCTCTGCCTGCCAAGTGCCAGGATTAAAGGCGTGCTCCACCATGGTAATATTATTTTTGAGATGGTGTCTCACTGTGTAGACTAGTCTGGCCTTGAACTCAGAGATCTGGCTGCCTCTGTCTTCTGAATGAATAAATGTAACTTTAAAAGAAAAAGGTTTGCTAATATCTGATCATGTTTGAGGGTCAAGGTAGAAGGGGGATTAGATTGGCTGTGACCCCAGATCTCCCATTTTGGTAACACCTCATCCACTTTCAAGAAAGCCTGTTAGGAGGCATGAATCCTCAGAATGTTTGCTATGTGAGGTGGATAGAGGATGGGCTGAGACCCTATAGTATAACCCTCCTGTAATTCTCCCTTTTTTTTTTTTTTCAAGGCTATATGTCTCCTCCTGGTCAGACTCACAAATAACTTGGGGATCTGGCTGAAAAGTAGGGATTGACTTGTCAGTTGTTGGACTTGAATCGGTCCTATGAGTAGCAGTGCTCTGAATAACTTGAGTTATTTAGGATTTAAAAGGAAATATAGGATATGATAGAAATTATTTAGGTTCAGAACGTTAGACACATCAAGATAGATGATTTTTTTTCTTCTTCAAGATTGCCTGATACAAATAGGCTAAACATTATGTATGTACCTTTTATCCTTTTTATTAGACAAAAGGAGGGAAATGATGGGGTGGTGTTAAGCATTCTACATGTTAATTGGTCCTGTTTGCTCTCTGTTACTTAATTGACTCTGATTGGTTAAATAAATGCTGAGGCCTGGAGACTGGGCAAAGACAGAGACAGGTGGGACTAGGGGCTTTTAGAGATAGAGAGCATGGGGGAAGAAGAGGCCAGAGAATAAGCCAGGAGTAAACAAGAAAGACACGCCATGGCGTAGATTAAAGAAAATCCTTCCATGTGGCCTGGAACATCGGCTTAATATGGAGAATAATAGTCCAAAGGGACGTATGTATATAAGGGGTCATATTTGGGTGACAGAATTATGAGCTATCTTAGATGGGCTAGGATTGTACAACCCAGGCCTAGGCTTGTTAAAATCTACCTGGTGTCTGTGTGTATTCATTTATAATGGTGGGTTAAGGATTAACACCACCAAACCAATTAAATATAATATAAATACTAGTAAATAGTTTAGTTAGCTATTTTTTTTCTACAGGTCCCAGTTTCACCCACCTCCCAAAGCTATGCTCACAATAGAGAATAAAAATTGGAGAGGGTGGTGTTAGTCCCAAAGATGGGAGGAGAAAGACCACTCATTCAAGTCATCATGGCCAAATTAATTAAAGCAAACCTCTCCCCAGCCCCAAGGCAGGGTTTCTGTGTGTAATAGCCCTGGCTGTCCTTGACTCATTATGTAAACCAAGCTGGCCTCGAACTCATAGAGATCTGCCTACTTCTGCCTACTGAGTGCTGGGATTAAAGATGTTTACAGCCGCTAGGGCCGGGCATAGTGGTGCATGCCTTTATTCCTAGCACTCAGGAGGCAGAGGCAGGCGGATCTCCGTGAGTTCGAGGCCAGCCTGGTTTACAAAGTGAGTCCAGGACAGCCAGGGCTATTACACAGAGAAAACCTGTCTTGAAAAACCAAAAAAAAAAGACCATGCCCAGTTTAAAGCAAACTTTTTTATTTATGTACATGGGTTGCCTCTCTCTAAGGTGGAGTTCTAGAAGTAGGGGAGTAGTAGGGGGTTTCAAAATGGAGGATTTGGTGGGCAAAATAGGTGGGGCTACAGGAGCAGAGCATGTTAGTCCCTTCTGAAACAAAGACATGATTGCAAAGTGGTCCCAACAAGGTAGTCATTAATGGTCACATAGCCTTTTGAAACGCAGGTAGGGTTGCAAGGTAACGGTTATAAATAACTTCTTGAAACAAAGACAGGATTACCATTCCTGGAACAGGCAGTCCAGAACCATTTGTAGTTAAGGTGGGACATAACTCAGTCCTTGAGAAACAGAGGTTTAATCATAAACAAGAATGAGTCTAGTTTGTCTTTACTATAAAATGGCTTTTAAGTCTAAAATGGAGGCAGGCTGGTTCTTCAGGTGGCTGAGTCTGATGGTACACACCTTTTTTTTTTTTTTTTTGGTTTTTTGAGACAGGGTTTCTCTGTGTAACAGCCCTGGCTGTCCTGGACTTGCTTTGTAGACCAGGCTGGCCTCGAACTCACAGAGATCCGCCTGCCTCTGCCTCCCAAGTGCTGGGATTAAAGGCGTGCGCCACCACGCCCGGCGGTACACACCTTTAATCTTTGAGCTTGGGAGGCAGAGGCAGGTGGATCTCTGTGAATTCAAGGCCAGCCTGGTCTACAAAGTGAGTCCAGAACAGCCAAGGAATATACAGAGAAACTCTGTCTCAAAAAAAAACAAAACAAAAAAAAGTTCAAGGTCATCCTGAGCTAGATAATAAGTTTGAGGCCAGTTTGGACTATAAGAGGCCCAGTCTCAAAAGTAAAAATATAAAAAATAACTTAATGGAGATGGGTGTAAATTTTTGAGGGGCAGGAACTTCTCCAAGTCAAGGTGGGAGCTGTTTCCTAAATCTGTTTGGTTCCTCCCTCAGGAGAGTGGAAGGATCTATAAGAATAAGCCCAGCAGGAAATCCAGGCCCCAAGAGCTACTGGGTGGCCCACGGCTGCACAGTGTGCAAATGAGAGGAGCTGGGAACATGCTGGGCCTCAGATCTCTACCTCCACCAGCCCGGCTCAGTCTCAGAGACCGGAAGTGGGGAGTGGGGGTAATACAAGCCCTGGGGACAGGCCTAGCCCTGTGGGGATTGTGCAGCTGGGTGAATGAGAAGCAGACTTTGAGATGGCTCTCCTTGGAGCCCAGTTAGGCTCCAGGCCTTTTGCCCCAGTCTGGGAGGGGTCAGCTCAGGGCAGTCAGCTAGTAAATATAGACCCTGGGAAGGAAGCCAGGAGGCTCTTCCTGAAGGCTGAGGAGGGTGGGGAGGTCTTGTATACCTGCATCCGCGTTTCCAGAGTGGGTGACACCCTGGCCTAGGAGCACCCTAGAAGTGCAGGAAGCAGTTGGGGCAGGAACAGAGACTTTACAGGGGATCAGAGTGAGGGCAAATGGAAAGTTAGTCAAGAGATGCTGTTCTGGAGTAAGTGAGCAAGCAAGAGAGAGAGAGAGAGAGAGAGAGAGGCTGCTCTCATGGGCAGCATCTTTGAAAGCTAACTTCCTCTCTTGGCTTTGGTGTCCTTCGGTGACTGCTCTCAAAGGCTCCAACCAGCTTTTGGATCTAGGATACAGAGATGACCGGTCTAAAGAGACCTGGGGAGCAAAGGGCAAGGTCTTCTGACAATCCTTTTCTGCAACCTTCCAGTCAAGTCTTGCTTACTCAGCAAAGGAAGGTGTGAATTCATCACCCACTCTAGGGGAGCTGGGCCTCCTTGTGCTTAGGCACGGGGCCATGTCCTAGTGGTCTCCCATGGCCAAAGCCCTACATGGGTTCCACCTAATGAATGCCATGATGTCCACTTGGCCCAGTCAAGACTTCCAGGGCACCCCAACTCTGAGAAAGGACTTCAAGCAAGCCATCCCTTTAACACAGACACGTTTATTGGCAAAACCTATTCCCAAGCACAGCGGGGAAGGGTGCTGGCATAGTGGGCGGCACAATCCCCACTCTCTTTGGCAACGTTCAAGCAGCAGGACAAGACAGGAGGAGGGGACCCAACGGCACGGTCACACCAGCAACTCCCCACGAGGCGGGCTCTATGCCCAGCAAGTTCTTTCCTTACACTGTGTCAGTCAATCCTCCAAACTCCCCTACAAGGTAGGTACCACTCCTGGCCTCCTTTCACTGATGAGGAAACAAGCATGGCATATGGTGATGAGCTGGGAGGCAGGGCTGTGCTTTCAAATCCCCTGAGGATCTTCCATTGGGAGCCTCCTGCTGCCTGCTCACTCAGATTTTCTGTTTCTCTCACAAGTTCCGGTTCTTTCAACTCTTTTTTTCAAAATATTTTTGTTTTGTTAAAAAAAAAAAAAAGTCGATGTTTATCTATCCATGTTCTGAGCAAGCCACTGTTTCCTACTCCAGTGGGTCAAACTTTGGGTTTCCCCCAAGATTCAGTTTAGCTGGGGTTGGACACAGCAGGTCTCTCATGGTGGGGCGGGAGCACTGACAAAACCAAGGCACAGAGGAGCTCTTAGAAAATATGCAGTTAATGTCGGGCGGTGGTGGCGCACGCCTTTAATCCCAGCACTTGGGAGGCAGAGGCAGGCGGATCTCTGTGAGTTCGAGGCCAGCCTGGTCTACAGAGCGAGTCCAGAACAGCCAGAGATACACAGAGAAACCCTGCCTCGAAAAACCAAAAAAAAAAAAAAAAAAAAGAAAATATGCAGTTAATAAATTACAATCCTCCCATCCTCCTTCGGTCCCCATTGAAGCCCAGAGCACACTTGTATATTGGCCCCACTCCACAGTAGGAGCTTGACACAGTCTCCTCTGTGTTCACGAGGTCCAGAGCCTTTAGTAGGTGGCTATGTAATAAATGAATGAATGAATGCCTGGTGGGAGGGAGCAGGAACATAAGAATCTGCCTCCAAATCTCTTAGCTGTATCTTTTTCTCACCAGAATGCCTCTCTGGATGAGAGAAGAGGTTGGAGTGGGGCTGGGACAGAGAAGGAAAGGGAGGAAGTCATTGTGGATATTTCTGCATGGGGAAGGAGAATGGACAGAAGAGGGAGGACAGAGCTGTACCCTGCAGGTCAGGAGGCTCAGGTCCCCATTGTGTAGCCCAGGGACTATGTGATGTCGGACATGCGCAGAGAATGATGGCTGTTGTAGAATGGTTCTTTCACATTTTCCCTTGGTCCTCAGCAGCCATGTGGGAACATGGGTGCTATTACCAATGCATACCTTTCATAGAGCAGGAAGCAGAGGTCACAGAGGTCAAGCAGGAACTTCAAAACTGTCCTTCATCTCTCCCACGAAGGCACAGTTATAAAGTTAGACGTAACTTTCCTAGCACAGGACCCATACAGTCTCAAGAGGCTGTGACCTCAATTCCCTGATACAGCTTCTGGTCATCTTCAGCCAGAAAATCCAATGTACCTTAGGTAGAGGGCTTTCTAGACATCCCTTCCTCCCCCACCCACAGCCATGAGATGCCTTATGAATGCTCTTCCTGGGAGGGTGGGGAAGCAGAATGGTTGGGGGCCTGGGCCTGCCCCTCACACAGGCATGGGCACTTCATCGTATTCATCCAGACCTTCCTCCTCGTCAAAGGTCATTTTGGGCTCATCACCATCCAGCTAGAGGGGTGGTAGGAAGCAAGAGTGAGACCAGGACAGGACGAGCCCTTTCTGGGACTTAAGAGTCACCTCTAGAGTTAGGAACCAGCCTCGACAGCCCTGTGGTGTCCCTAGAGTACAGGGTTGGTCTAGATGAGTGGTTTACAAAGGGCAAGTGGCCCCTGGGGGTCTGGTGAGAGTGACCTGCAAAAGGTAGGCAGAGGAATCCCCTCACCATAACAGCCCGCACTGAATGTCCAAATAACCTGGATGATGGCAAAACTAACTGCTCACCAGCTGATGTGGAATGCGCCCTGTGCTCCCCATAATACTTTCAGCCTGTCACTATTCCTCCCTGCACTGGCGAGGGATAGAGAAATGAGGTCACTTGGTCCAGATCATATGCTAGGACACCGCAGACCAAGACTGAGGCAAAGGCCCTGGACACAGTTTTGTTTCGCCCATAAGATGGGGTCTTATGTGCCTCAGGCTGGCTTTGAACCATGTGGTCAACGGTGACCTAGGAACTCTGATTCCTTTGCCTCTACCTCCCTAGTGCTGGTGTTATAAGCCTCTATATACAGCTTGTGTGGTGCTGGGAACTGAACCCAGGAGTTTGTGTATGGGAGGTAAGCATTCTGCCAGCTGAACTGCATCTCTGTTCCCAGACCCGTGCCCATCCACTTCACTCTGCAGTCTCTCCAGCTCCAGGGAACGGGGCTTCTTCCCATCACCAGACTGTTCCTCTCCATCCCCCACTACTCACACACTGGAGTTCCAGCCCGCTGAAGACACACGGCAGCAGGAAGCGACGCAGAGGCACAGTGAGGATGAGGACGAAGGGCAGGGCCAGTGAGGCGGGAGTGGACTTCACCACCCACAGCAGAGCCAGGCAGACGATCTGGATGCCGGTGAACAGGTGCATGCGCCAGGTATTGACCTGTAGGGAAGCAGGGGTCAGCACCTGCCCTGTCCTGACAACCCCCTCCCCATCCTACCCTGGCTGGACAGCTTCAAAGCCATGTACCCTCTTGACAAAGGGCACATCCGGATGGTACTTGGATGGCTTGAACAGGAGCAGGATGCGGTCAAAGAGCTGGATGCCGCTGAGGGATGTGACTCCCATGTAGAGGAAGATGCCGAATAGCACAGCCAAGGGGATGCGGGACAGGATGGGCTTCATGAGGATGGACAGTCCTGTGCAGAGGGACGCACTCTTAATTCAGGTTACCAGGGACTAGCACCAACAGGGCTTAGCTCACACCTGGGACTGACCGACCATGAAGCCACAAGTGCCATATGACCCTTTTCCACAATATCTGTTTCTAGGCTCAGAGGTGAACAGCCTCTAAGGCCATACTTCTATGGCGTCTGACACTGGCCTGCACTCCCTGAGCCTAGCGGGGGTGGGGGGCAGTCACAGCCGTTAGAGGGACCCATCTTTCTCCTCCTCCCAGAATGCCTCCATCATCCTTTATAGATGGGAGGGAAGGGGGAACGTTAGACCTCTCCATCGGTGACTATAACACCGCCCACCCAGCCAGATTCAGGTTCTCTTGAGAACCCTATGGAGCCCAGGGATGCTCTGCCATCCCTTAGACTGAGGCGTGCACTTGGTCCTAGAGCAGCCGATGTGGGAAAGAACATCGAGAGTGAATAACTCCTCTAACTGTGCAGATAGGGACCCAGAGGCCCAGGAAGTTACCCAACAAGTAACAGAGTGGGGCAACACCCTACCCCCATCCCATCCTCAGTCTATTACATTTCTGTTGACTAAGCATGTGGAGGCAGGGTCTGATCTGGAAAAAGCGCAGCAGTGCAGCCCTCCATCCCTGCACAAATGCCCATCACAGTTTCCCAGGGCCTTGAGCTTCCTCACTTCCTCTAGATTCCCCTTCTGTGATTAATGGGTGTTGAGCAAGCTTGAGCAACTGTTGTATAGGGACCTGGATGCAGAGTAGATGGGAGGAGGGCTTGCCCCCAATCCCAAGAGAAAGAGTCAGAGTTGGGCAGATGGTGGAGGTGGGATCTCTGAGTGGGAAGAGCCCCCCCATCCAGGGGGAAGTGGAGCAGGGCAGCAGGGGCATGGCCAGCCTCACTTACCCACGAGCACAGAGACCAGGAGCCCACTGATCCTCTGTTCCTTGACCTCTTGGACCTGGACTGCAGCCCCTGGACCACTGGCCTTGCCCATGACTGTGAGGGCATTGGCATGGGTAACAGAACGCACAGTGGTAGCGCTGAGCCAAGGCATCCCAAAGAGGGCAGCCACCCCACCCATGCCAACGACCAGCAGCAGGTCCAGGTGGAAGCCGGAGCCCTTGATCATCTTGCGCTCTGGTTTGCTGACAATCAGTCTAGGGGTGGAAGGAAGACTGCTGAGCTGGGGTCTCCATAGACCCCTCTTCCCTTCCCTACACTGATGTCCCTCTGGGCCTCTTTTTGATTTCTGTTTCCATTTCCCTTTGAGTTCCTGGCTCCCTCCCTCCGGATGCTTGAGGATTCAGACTCTCAGGGCTAGATAGAAGTCTTCAGAACACCCTTAGGCATTCCTGCCCAAGTCCTGGAACTTCAGCTCCTCCCACCATCCAGCAGCTCATCTCCTGGCCCCCAGTTTACATGGCCTTCAAACGATGCCACTCCAGGGGCCAAAAGACTCAGACCTGACTCTGATGGTCCATCATTCCCATCTGCTAGCAGAGGGCCACTGGCTGTCTCCTGTTGACCCAGAGCCTGCTCCTGTCCCTGCCTCTAGCTCTCCCTGGCCAGTCCTCTATAATTGCTCTTACGTGGTGATCTGAGACTCAAGGAATATGAGAATGAAGACAAGCAGGGCAGGCAGGGCAGATGCAATCATCATCCACTTGGGAAAGTGCTCATATAGACCGAGGGGGTGGATAACCCAGCCGCGAGCAGAGGAGTTGGATACTTTGAGGCCATCAGGCAGAGACAGTTTCTGTGAGAGAAGACCGCTGGTGAGAACATGGGAACCAGATGGAAGACAGGGAGATGTGGAGTCAGGGAAACCAGGGCCCAGGGGTGGGGAGTTAGGTCGAAGTGCTCAAGACCTGCTTAATTGAATATTTGCTCTGTTCCTAGCTGCCTCCCTTAAGCCCTCTGTGTGTGTCTTCTCCTTGCCAATGTTATAGGCAAGCAAACAAGATCAGAGAGGTTATATGGCTTGTCCCATGCCACACAGCTATCTGGTGGCCGAGCTGAGGTTTATCTGAATCTGCCTGGGCAAAGGAATAAAAAGAGCGATGTGGCCTAGGCTCTTGCTTGGGCTAGCAGGGTCCTGAGGGAATATTAGAAGACCAAGGATGAGGAAAGAGCGTTCTAGCTGGCTTTGGGTTAGGAAAAGCCATTCTGGCTGGGTACAGAGGAGGAAGGAAGTGAAGGCTAGGGTGGCATGGCAGAAGATGAGGAGGAGTCACCTGGGTGTAGGTGTCCTTGACGAAGGAATCCACCAGGACCATTATCAGGATGGAGATGGGGACCCCGAAGTCCCCAATGACTCTACGCAGCTGTAAGCACATGAAGGAACCAGCTGTGCCCAGAGTTTGCCTCCCACCTATTTTCCTTCCCTTCCTACATCTACCAGGGACCCTGCTCAACCCAAGGGGGTCCATCACTAACCAATGACTGCCTTTACTCCAACTATCCCTGCCTTCCTTCCACCTCTGGCCTGCCCCACCCTGGCCCCACCCTTCTCCCCATCTCAAGAACTATCGCTGTTTCCCTGCTGGAGAGTAGAAAGAGGTTTGTCTGCAACCTGGGCCCTGAGTCAGAAGAGGGCTGTTAAGTCTTTGTATTGGGAATAGGGAACTGGGGTAGGAAGGGAAGCCAAGGGTGTCGGAGAAAATAGGGGTTGGTGAAGGTAAGAGGAGGGGTGCACTGACCTTGCCAGGGAAGTAGGTGCTGTTCTTGAACTTTCGTAGCATCATGGCGAGTAGGAAGGTACCAGCCATGAGCACAAGAGAGAAGAGGGCTGTGTTGGGTATGGGGCCCTGGGGCTTGGGCTTCATTGGAACAGCGGTATAATTCTGCTGTAGTGGATAGTCCTGGAAAATCTGTAACAGACAAAGCACTGGGTTCCCTCCTTAGCCCTGGCTTGAGCTAGACAGTAGCAGATAGGTTGACTGGACACCATCATCCATCTGTCTGTACATCTATCCATCCCTCTATACATCCAAACTTCCATCTACCTACCTACTGCCTATAAAACCATCGCCCACCCACCATCCATCTTCCCATGCATCCATCCACCCATTTGCCCACCTTCTTTCTCATCTGACATATTTAACCAGGTTGGTTCTTTTTTTTTTTTTTTTTTTTTGGTGGAGGGGGGAGATGAAGAGCAAGTGAGGTTGTGTGGGAAGGGTCAAAGAAGCAACGAGAGCGCGGGTGCAGGTATGTGCTCCCAGGCACTGTGGGGAATGTGAGAAGTCTGGAAGGCAGAAAGAAGTAAGTAAAAAGAAGGCTTATAAAACAGGCTTAAGCAGTTCACGATAGTGACAGCATTTGCCTAGCCTGCAAGACATTTGATCCCCAGCACAATAAATAAGTAAATAAATAAAACCTGCTTAAAAGCCGAGCATGGTGGCACACATCTTTTTTTTTTTTTTT
>CAJQZJ010034446.1:111453-122279 GCA_907164525.1 Lophiomys imhausi
GGGGGGCAGAGGGGTAGGGGTAGAGCCATGCAGTCACGCTAGGGGCCGTGTAAGGATCTAGGGCAGGGCATACATTTGGAAAGAACCATGCAGAGAGTTTTCTGGGTCTTGGACAGTCCTGACGTTCTGAGAGGGAGAGACATGGTCAAATCCTTGGGAGTGACAGTCATCCAGTGCTCTCGTCTGAGAATGGGACAATCCTCTGCAGGACCTTTGCCCCTCAGCAGCCCCCGCTATTCTCCTTTCTCCTCTGTCTCTTTCATCTTCCTTTCTCAGAGGCTCTCTCCCAGTTCCCTTATTCTGTATTTATTTTTCTTTTCTTCTTCTCTGGATCCGCTCACACTGCTTTCTGGCTGGGCCTCAGAATCTGGGGTACCAAAAATCCCACTGTGATACTGGGACTAAAGCCTTGATTCTGAGGGACAGCATGACATAGCCAGGGATCCAGAGACCCAGGCTGTCTCCCTGCCCCTGACTCAACCAAGGGCCTTGGGAAGCTCCCATGTATTTAAATATGTCACCCATCTGGCAGATGCCACCTTCTGGGAACTCAAAGAGAAAAGGATCAGAAGGGGCCTGGAGTCCAGCTGAGCCTTGAAGGGTGCCCCAGGCCCAGGTTGTCTGCCGGCCCTGTGCTGTTCTGCCCCATTCTGTCTGGAGCTGATAAGGGCCTGGCCCCTGAACCTTCAGTGCTCTGAGTTTGGAAGCATCCCAAACACCTGGAGGGCCAGCTGCCAGCCAGCCAGGCCAGATAAGGGGAGAAAGGGACATCTGGAGCTCAGGAGGTGGAACCCATCTGGGGAGGCAGAGGGTGGAGGGGGACAGATGACAGAGACAGCTCCCGGGTGGCACAGCACTACCTTGTTACTGTCACCTCACCTCACAAACGTCTGTGATGCCCTGTCTCTCCCAGTCCCTAGACCACCGAAGCCAGTAACAGTGTCAGTGGCACCGTTTGACAAAGCTGAGGTTCAGAGGAGTTCGCCTTGACTTCAGTGGCATGGGACATTGGTGTGAGAGGCAGGGTTAAACCCCTGGCCTGCCAACTCCCCAGACTTCTCTACCCACTGCACTGAACTGCCTCCCAGAGAAGAAAACAGCTCTTAGCTGATTGGGAGTTAGAAGTTAAGACATGGACCCTGCAGTCAGTCTGTGTTTATTTAATCCTGGCCCTGTCGTGTACTAACTTTGTGGGCTAAGGGAGGTGACTGAATATCTGAGCCACAGTTTTTTGTTTTTGTTTTTTCATCTGTAAAATAGAGCTGGTAAGAATGATCCCTACATGATAGACCCACTGTACAGACGAAGTTCATGCAGCGAACACATGGCCTGTGCCTGGCACACAGTCTGTCATTGCCTGCCACTGCTGTCCTGACTACACTTGGAATCCCTCCCTGATTTGCATCCAGTTCCTATAGAATTAGCCTGAGCTAAGAGATGGGCTTCTCTTTTCCCTTCAAATAGTCTCTGGGCTGGGGACAGTGCTAAGCCCCTCAAGTAGACCCTAGAGGTCTCCATAATAGGAATCAATGTTGGCTGACATATGGTCTCCCAGGTGAGAGATGTAGTGACCTGGGGGTGCCCCACATTTGGAGGAAATAGGGGCCTGGGAGGAATGAGGCCTGAGTCCATGGGGCTCATGGGCCTGGTAGATAGAAAGTGGGTAGGACCATGGTGGAGGGTCTTAGCTTTGCTCCCAACATGCACCCCAGGTACACATACCTCTCTGTGTGGAAACTGCCCCGTCATCCTGCCAGAGGTGCACCGAGATACTACATGCACATGGTCACATTACCATCCGGCTCACCTGCACCCCCTTGGAGGTCAGGGATTGTACCCCTTGGATACAGATTTAAGCTGACCACCGGCACAAACCCTCAAGACAGATGCCAAAGGACCACCCAGCCACTCCCTGCCCTGCCCACCTGCTCAGAAGCCTCGGGGGTCCTTCATGAAGTGCTGCCGCCACTGGTGCCCTCTGCGACTGGCTGAGCTCCCAACTGCTCTAACAGCACCGGCAGGTGCCCTGGGGGAGGCTCCCAAACCCCTGACTCATGCCCTTGCCTCCTAATCTGCCCGCCCCACAGCCAGGAGCCCCTTCCCACCCCACCCCCTTGCCCCGCTCCAACTGGGTGCCCCATAAACAGAGTTATCTCTCACCCACATCTGGACAGCTGTGCATCAGGCCCATCCCACCCAGCCTGGCCAGTCCCTAAGGCCTTTGGGCCCTTCTGGGCCCTGGGGAGTCCTATGGATCTGCCTTTGTGAACTGAGGCTTGACTGTTGAGTTCTCTTCCAGGTCTCTGGCAGGAAGGTGTTGGCCCCTGGACATGTTTACCTGGCCTCTGTCCACTCTTCACTCTGGCCAGGTCTTCTCTGGCTCCAAGTCTCAAGACATCTTCTCTCTCCTAACCATGCCCTCCCTCAAGACTGGCTTTTCCTTGGCAGCCTCCCAGGGAATCTGACAGGTGCTCATGGGATCTCATTGGTCTTCTCTTCTTCTTGTCCCTGACTAGAGAGTGTGCCTTAGCTACCCTCTCACAGAGACCCCACTGATTCCTGAGAAATGGGCCTCTAGGAGCTCTGACACTGACAGTCAACCTGAAACAATGTCAGGTCATGAAAACAGAAGCCCCAGCTCACAAAGCTCCAATGTCTGGGCACACTGACTCCTCTGTGGCAGCCCAGCCCAGGCCCCCAGGCAGAGTATCTGCATTCTTGGCCCCCGCATGCCCCTCCCCTGACACCTCCAACAGGACTGTTCTCTCCTCTTGGGGGGTGGGGGTGCCCTGGCTAGGGCTCCTATCTCTGACTGACTGGTGAGTTCCACTGGGTGGGAATGAAAGGGTTTAGACCAGACCGAGTTGGGTACTGCAGACCTGGAGGGATAAGAAAGTTCTGCTGGGTCCTGACTGACTGACTGACTGGGGGAACCAGGGCAATCTCCTGGGCACTTGGAGCTTTGGTTTCCTCTTAAATCAAGAGAAGATTACTAGAGCTGTGGATGTAGCTCAGTTAGCAGAGCGGCTCGTGTAGCAAGCATGAAGCCCCTCTGTAGGTCCCCAGCAACGCATAAAACTGGGTGTGGTGGTGCTCACTCATAATGCCAACACTCAGGAGCTGTTATCCCATAGCTCAGAAGGCAGGAAGATCAAGATCATCCTCAGTTACATACTTATGTACTTATGGATTTCAAGGCCAGCCTGGGATACATGAGGAGAGAGACAGAGAGAGCATGCGTGTGCATGCACGTGCGTGCACACACACACACATGCACACACAACCAAATTCAGGCTCCAACAATAGAAAAATTCAGAGATGACCAAATGAAGCACACTGACTGGTCTCCCTCACCAGCTGAGTGTACCTGCAGGGGTAAAGGGACAATGGTTGAGGGCAGAGTCCTCTAGGGTGAAGGCCTTGGTTGCACAGCCCATGCTGGGTGTTCAGCTGGAGTCATGCTCCATTTTCCCAAGCCCCCCACCCCACACACCATGCAGGGAAACACTTAAAGTGACAGACAGGTGATGTGACTTCCCAGAAGTGAAATGGCCAGGGGTAGTAATTCTCCAGGCCAGACACCAAGTCTCTCTGAAGTCATGTAGCCCTCAGGATGAGGACTACTGCCCAGCCTTTGTTTGTTTTTGTTTGGTTTTCTTTCTTTCTCTTCTTCTTCTTCTTCTTTTTACCTTTAAATTTTTTCCCCCAGGTGTGGTGGCACATGCCGTTAGTCCCAGCACTTGAGAGGCAGCGGCAGGTAGATTTCTGTGAATTCAAGGCTGGCCTGATCTATATACAGAAAAGGAGAGCTGGTATTTTAGAGAGACCTTGTCCCAAAAACCAAACCAAACCAAACCAAACCAAACAAACAAACAAACTGGGTGGTGGTGGCACATGCCTTTAATCCCAGCACTTGGGAGGCAGAGGCAGGTACATATCTGTAAATTTGAGGCCATTTGAGCCCAGTCTAGTCTACAGAGTGAGTTCCAGGACAGCCGGGTCTACACAGAAAAACCCTGTTTCAAAAACAGAGACAAAGCTGGGCGGTGGTGGCACACGCCTTTAATCCCAGCACTTGGGAGGCAGAGGCAGGTACATATCTGTAAATTTGAGGCCATTTGAGCCCAGTCTAGTCTACAGAGTGAGTTCCAGGACAGCTGGGTCTACACAGAAAAACCCTGTTTCAAAAACAGAGACAAAGCTGGGCGGTGGTGGCACACGCCTTTAATCCCAGCACTTGGGAGGCAGAGGCAGGCGGATTTTTGTGAGTTCGAGGCCATCCTGGTCTACAAAGTGAGTCCAGGACAGCCAGGGCTACACAGAGAAACCCTGTCTCGAAAAACCAAAAAAAAAAAAAAAAAAAAACAGAGACAAAAAATTTACATACAGGATCTCATGTAGTTCAAGCTTGTCTCCAACTTGCTATGAAGCTGAGGATAACTTTGAACTTCTGACCCCGAGTTCTGAACTAACAGGTGTGCAGTACCATGCCTGCTTTATATGATGCTGAGGATGGAGCCCAGGGCTTTTCAAATGTTAAAAATGTGCCACATCCTCAGCCCACTGTTCCCCTCTCACAGGAAGCTTCCTACCTCAGACCTCCCTGTCTGCCTGGCTGGACAGGACCAGGGGCTTAATGGCAATTAGGTGAGCTGTGTGGGGTGAGGAGGAGTAGTAGTGGGGTGTTTCCATGGGACTGTGACCACTTTGGATGGAGTCCCTTAACAATGTCATGTCCACTCTTCCATGCCCCACTGCCCCAAGTCCTCAGTCAAGCCATGCGGCACAGGAGGAAAGAGGGAGGTAGGAGTCAGAAGCTTATATTATTTATTCGTGGGAAAGCTATATTGGGGGCCCCGATTATTAGTGGTACTAGTCAATTACCAAAGCCACCAATTATTATTGGTATTACTATAAATAAAATTATTAAGAATGCATGTGCAGTTACAATAACATTATAAATTTAAATGTAATTAATGTATAATTTTATAAATAAAATTATAACTCCAAAGCCTCAGCTGCCCCATGGGGATGGAGGCAAGAGTGAAGGCCCAAGTTTACAGCAAAGAAGAGTGGGGTTTGAAACAGCAGACAAAGTAAGCAAGTGTCGCCGGGCAGTGGTGGCGCACGCCTTTAATCCCAGCACTTGGGAGGCAGAGGCAGGCGGATCTTTGTGAGTTCGAGGCCAGCCTGGTCTACAAAGCGAGTCCAGGACAGCCAGAGATATTCAGAGAAACCCTGTCTCGAAAAACCAAAAAAAAAAAAAAGTAAGCAAGTGTCCCTGTAAAACAAGGTATGGCAGCTGGAGCCAGGGCTGTAAGTGGGGTGTGGGAGCAAGATGTGTCCAGGTGGCCTTGGAGAACGACTTCTGTGGAAGACATTGTGTCCCCCACAGACTGGGACACAGATTCCCATGATCTTTCATTCAAGGGAAGTCTCCCACAGGCCAGCTTCATTGAACTGCCAAGACAGGAAGTTCCACCCTGCCGCTTTGCTGTGTGACCATATCCTTTCCCTCGTCCTCCCTTTCTCTCTGGACTGTTGGCACCAAATGGAGTGACAGACTGGTAGGGGCTTGGAGGCGCAGTCCCCTTTGGGTTCAGGATGGGGTTGACATAAGAGGAACAGTTACTGATGATGGGACATCTCCTGGGTAGGTGGTTGCTTGGAGCTGGGGTCCTCAAATCTTCCATCCTTAGGAGCTCCTGTCTTGTGGGATAGATGTTAGCAACCCACAATAACCGCAGACTGTGATGACAAGAGATGTGACAAAGAGTAGAGATTGGGGAGATAAGTCGTTTGAAGAAGTCCCTTAGGGGAAAAGAGAGCTAGGAATCTGGAGGGGGCGGGGTAAGGACTGGAGGGACACCAGAGGTGAATGGCCTGAGTCTCTAGGAAAAGGCAGAACCAGACAGGCATGCTCATGGCTCCAGCCCTCCTGAAGGAGTGGAGCGTGGTGAGGAGCGAAAGAGGTGGAAAAGCGACTAGAAAGGCCACTCTTTCTATTCCTTCAGAGCCCTAGGTCCCCTCCTCTGTGTGACCAGCACCTTTAGTTGGGCTTTGGGACTGAGAGGAAAGAGGAGGATTCCAACCTGGGCAGCAGGACCAGGTCTGTGGAGATAGGTAGCTCCAGGTCTCTTTTTAGAACACCCATTAGTGGAGTTGCTCTTCAGGGTCCAGAGAGCTGGGAGGAAGAGGTATGCTACTGCTCCCCCAAGGGGACCAGAGAGCACTTGGCTGGCTCAGGGAGGGGTCTCCCAGAACACAGGATCTGCTTGAGGAGCCCTAGACCCAATCTCTTCATTGGATATTCCCTTCTGTGAGTATTCTCTGTTCTCTTGATTTTTGGGCTCTTTCTTGCCCCTTTGCTTATCCTGAGCCACCCTTCCTCCCCAGTCACAAAGCCACTGAAATGAAGCTGTGACCTTCAAGGGTCAACACTTGTGCTCCTGACTCTGTCCTGAGATGGTGAAGGTGAGGGGGGGAACTTATCCCAGATATTCTAGGTGTCCTCACCCCTCACCCCTCTGTGCCTTGGCAGGTCTTCCATGCCTGACTCTCTCCTCCAGAGACCCTGAGTCTCAGGGAAGGAGAGGATTGCTTTCAGGCCCTTCACTCTGTCCAGGACTCTTCTGGTATGTTTTTGTTTTTTGAGACAAGGTCTTACTGCACAGCTTCATACTCTTGATCCTCTTTCTGTCTTGGCCTCCCAGACACTCAGACTCCAGATGCACACCTAACTTCATAGACCATGCATTTGTGGATTTGCATGGGATCTGGGCAGAACTGGGTCCCTTGTCACACTGCCAAAGCATATTTGAGACAACAGTGTTTTTAAAAGGTCATATGAATGGCATAATGATGGTCTTATTTCTAATCATTTCTTATACAAGCAATGAGATACCCTGGGGCTCTTGTAGCCTCCTCCATCCTTCCCCCCAATAGCTGTTTCTTTGACTGTTTCCCCTCCATGCCCCCCACCCCTCCTCAGCCCATTCCACCTTGCCACTGGACTTCCTTCCATATTTCTCATATTTCCAATCAGTCAAGGGGTCTCCCAAGTGGCTTCATACTTCTCTGGCTCCTACAGTACAGCTGCCACAAGCCAGTCAGATGGCCCTTTAGAAATGCCAATCAAGCCAGACAGTGGTGGTGCACACCTTTAATCCCAGCACTTGGGAGGCAGAGGCAGGTGGTTCTGTGTGAGTTTGAGGCCAGCCTGGTCTACAAAGTGAGTCCAGGACAACGAGGGCAATTACACAGAGAAACCCTGTCTGGAAGAAAAAAAAAAAGGATTGTACATGAACAAAAACCCCCAAATCTTTGCAGCTTAAACAAGACAGAAGTTTATTTCTCCCTGATACAGAAGTCTGGAGGTAGGATGTCCCAGGATGCAATGGTGTTCCGCAGGTCCTTCTGTCAATCATCTTCAGCAAGTAGCTTTTCCCTTTGGTCCCATATGACTGTTTGAGCTTCAGCCTTCACTTCTGCATGCCTGCCAACGTGGGTAAAGAAGGATGTGCACTGTCTTTTTAAGGATGTTGCTTGAGATCAAGACTTAGGTGCATGGCTGCAGTTAGCTTGAAGGGCGTCTGGGTGATGTAGTCTCCATTCTTGGAAGTCTTGTGTCCAGGGTTCTAGCACACAGGAAGAAGAGGGAAATGGAAATGAGAGACTATCAAGCCTCTCAGTCCAACTCCTGTCACTATCTCCCCACTACACCCACTAAACCATCTTACCAGTGGATCATTTCTTCTTTAGTGACTTTATTATTATCTTTTGCCAATAGAACAGAAGTCTGACCAGGTGTGGTGGCACACGCCTTTAATCCCAGCACTCAGGAGGCAGAGACAGGTGAATCTCTGTGAGTTCAAGGCTAGCCTGGTCTACAAAGTGAGTTCCAGGACAGCCATGGATACACAGAGAAACCCTGTCTACAAAAACAAAACAAACGAAAAACAGAATCCTGGGCTAGGGAGATGGCTCAGTAGGTGAGGTGCGTGCTGATGCGTGCTGTGCATGCATGAGGACCTGAGTTCAGATCATCAGCATGCGCGGAGACAGGGAGACCCCCAGAACTTGCTGGCCTGCAAGCCTAGCCAACTGGTAAGCTCTGGTTCAGTGAAAGTCCCTGCCGCAACAAACTTCCGGTGGAGGGGCTGGCAAGACAGCTCAGGGGGTAAAGGCTTACCACGCAAGCCTGGCGACCTGAGTTCAGTCCCCTGGAGCCCACATAGAGGTGGGAGGAGAAAAGTGACTCCACAGAGGTGCCCTCTGACCGCCACATACATTTGCTGGCATGTGCACTCCATACCCCCTCAACAATAATAAATAAAAATTTACAAATAAGCCACATGTGGTCAGGGGCAGAAGTGGCGCACGCCTTTAATCCCAGCACTCGGGATGCAGAGGCAAGTGGAGCTCTGTGAGTTCAAGGCCAGCCTGGTCTACAGAAAGAGTCCAGGACAGCCAGGGCTACACAGAGAAATCCTGTCTAGAAAAACCTTTAAAAAAAAAAAAAAGGAAAGTTCTGAATTTTTATTGAATAATGATTGACTGCTTAAAATTATGGTGTAGAGCAGTGGTTTGTAACCTTCTAATGCGTGACCCTTTAATACAGTTCCTCATGCTGTGGTGACCCCCAACCATATATTTTGTTGCTATTTCATAACTGCAATTTTCCTACTGTTATGAATCATAATGCAAATGTCTGTGATTTTAGGCAACCTCTGTGGAAGGGTTGTTCCATCTCTAAAAGAGTTGCAACCCACAGACTTGAGAACCACAGACCTAGAGACATTCTTATCCCTGCATAGCAAATGGGGACATGGGGTTCTGAGAGTAATTTGTATCCACAGTGACCCGAGGAACTTGCCTAAGGTCAGACAGTTGACACCTGGAGCCAAAATTCAAAAATTCAAACCGCGGCTACTGCAAAGCTCTTCAGCTCTCTGGGCTTCCCCGGCAGGTTCTGTTCAAGTTCAAGCCAGGGAAAGATCACCTGCCGCCTGCTGGCGCTGTCCCTGGGAAACTCCATTCTAAGATCTCATTCATGCCAAGCCAGTAGCCTCTCACGGGATCAATATGATACATGCTTGTTCTGGAAAGGTTCGGCAGCCTTCAGACAGACCAGCGTGTGAGGGGTCAGACGGAATCCATGAACTACTTTCTTCCTGGACCTAAGCCTTGGCCAAGGAGCGAACTTCGGGTGAACAGACGGGACTTTTCCTTCAGAACACGAGAGAGACCCGTCTACCTCATCAGGTTTCCCTTACTACCATGGCTTCTTGGAGACCTAGTTTGAATAAAACACCCACAGGTACCCCCAGCCTCAGATTAGAGCTGTAGGGAACCGCATGAAGTCCCCAGGGAATGATGCTCCCTAAGAGAGCTGGGAAATCCCCAGAGACCCCGGGGGGCCTTAAGGTGCGGGTCAAGAAGGAGTTTCCGTCCCTTCATTTAACTCTTCGTTACCTGTGTGCAGGGCCTTGTGGAAATGCGGCGAGTTAGTTCCTGTTGCCACGAACAGGAATATGTCCCCGAATTTGAATCCAGTGTTTCCAGTGCTTGGAGAACACTGGGCGTAGAGAGAGGGGCACAGTAACTTCCTCGGGTCCGCCTGTGCGCCAGCCCTGTGCTGGAGCTCCATTGGCCCGCAGGAAACAGGGCTAAAGCTTGGGCTGCGGGCAGGGAGGAGAAGCCCCCCCCCCCCCAGGAAGGCGCCCTTAGTCGGTAGGGGGACACGCAAAAGAGGACAGGCGCCTGAGACTGGCTGGGGCGGGGACTGCCAGGGAACAGAGCCCGCTGCGGGCAGCACTGACAGCGCCCTGTCCCCATCCAGCCCTGCCCTGTATTTATTTTTTCGCTGGGTTCACCTTCAGCTAAGCCTTTTCGGTTCTGCGACCTTGAGACTTTTGGTCCCAGCGCCTCCGTTTTTTCATCCTTTTCTAGGTCCTCGGCTCTGTTGGCGTCCCCCTTCCTCCCAGGACGCAGCAGGACTGGCACTATGTGTGGCGACAACAGGCGATGGATTCCCCTTGGCCCAAGCCCCACCCTACCCTGGAAACCCTGGCTGCTCCCTCTGCCTTAGGGAGGTTGCTGTACGTCGGGGGGAGAGAAGGTCTGTCAGAGGGGCAATTCTGGCCTCTAGGCGACTCTCTCGAAGTGCGACAGGAACCCCATGGAGAAGCGAGGCCCCTTCCTTGCCACCTGCTGTGCAGTTTATTTTAAACCAAAAGGGTGACTGAGGGGAACTGAGGAGATGGCCCTAGGAAAGACCCCTGCTGCCAAGCCTATGACCTGAGCTTCTCACTGATAGCTGGGACCCAGTAGGAGGAGGGAGTAGCAGGAGGAGGGAACCCTTCTTGCCTAGGGTTCCTTGATCTCTTCATGTGTGCTGTGATATGCACACACGCAGACACACAGAGTAAAATAAGAAATGAAAGGTTAAGAGAGAGAGAGAGAGAGGCTGGAGGTGTAGCTCAGTGCTTGCAGAGCACATGCCACACCCTGGGGTCCACCCACACTGCATAGACCTAGTGGGGTGGCCCACGCAGGAGGATCACAAGTTCAGCTTCTTTCTTGGCTAGTGTGGTGGCCCACTCCTTTTTAATCCCAGCATTCAGTGGGCAAAGGCAGGTGGATCTCTGTGAGCTCAAGGCAAGTCGGCTTGCTCTACACAGAGTGAGTTTCAGGGCAGCCAGGGCTACAGAGCGAGACCCTGTTTCAAACCAACAAAACTTGAACTCCCTTGCTATTGAATATTGAAAGTCAGTCCTACACACACACACACACACACACACACACACACACACACACACACACAC
>CAJQZJ010034446.1:122289-165849 GCA_907164525.1 Lophiomys imhausi
CACACACACACACACACACACACACACACACACACACACACACACACCACGAATTGAGAGACAGTGAAAAAATATATATAGAGATGAGAGAAAAAGAAAAAAATGTAAGCCAAAATAGTAGTTGGTCTTGACATCACTGGTGACTGGGCCTTGGAAGTCAAAGGATATGCATCTGATGCGTCCCATTTCCCAGTGAATATCTGAGAGAGAGACAGTGCTGGAAACCCGAGGCCAGAGGGAAAGCTTGTGAGACCAGCCTTCTCTATCTTGTCCCTGTCCCTTCCTGGAATCCCTTAGGTTTCCTGTCTGTGCCTGAACCCACCCAGTCTGTCCAGGCCTTTCCTCCCAGACCAGAAGGACCCCTTCCTTGCTGAGAAAATTCTTTCCCTGCCTATCCTGGGGAGAAAAACAGAGTTCTCCAGAAAAGAGCTACACCCTATCACGAGGGACAGCCCCTCCCTACCAAACAGCTGAGGCTGCCTTGGTCCTTGCTATCTGCTGAGCCAGATGTTTGGGGTCCTCCACCTGACAGCTGATGGCTGTCTGTCACAGGGCCCAGGCCTATGGGTGTGTCCCCTGCCATATGTGTCTAGGGTGATGTGGTTAAGACACTGGCTTGGAGCCAGCTTGGCTTCCCACTAGCTGTATGACCTTAATAGAGTTTCCAGAAGTCTCTGAAGCTTCCAGTTCAAGAGGTTGTGAGGTAGGAGGACAGGGCCCAGGAGGCCCTTGGCACGGAGAAGCTTGGTGGAGAGCAAGAGGATCATTTTAAGTAAGAGGAAACCTCAGTTGATATCAGGGTCTCCTGTTGTCACTGAGGTCAGTAGCCCTTGCTGGCTTCACAACACCACCAGCACAGGGAGGTGGACCCCTCAGGCCTGGCTGACGGGGAGAGGCCCAGCGAGACCCTGTGGGTCTGGAGATCTTGAGCTCCTGAGGGCATGCAGCTCCTGCTTCATGGATTGTCTCAAACAGGAAACTTGAGCTGTGCCCATCAAAAATCCCACTGTGGGTCGAGTTTTGGAGAGCTCTCACAGGGGAAACCTCAAAACTCCACTCCTTCTGTGTGCCTCAGTCTCTGTGTGTGTG
Source organism: Lophiomys imhausi (assembly GCA_907164525.1). Classification (NCBI taxonomy): domain Eukaryota; kingdom Metazoa; phylum Chordata; class Mammalia; order Rodentia; family Muridae; genus Lophiomys; species Lophiomys imhausi. The sequence goes on from CAJQZJ010034446.1 coordinate 123,379, forward strand.
AAGGCGGAGACCTTCTGGGCTCAGTGACTCATCTGTGTGAAGGGCAAAGGGCTGAGAAAAAAGGAGGCCTCCAGGTCCAAACTCCCCTCCCTTCAGGCTGTTTGTTTTTGAACAGGCCCTAGGGCAGCCAATCAGGACCTAGGCCTCAGGCTTATTATGCCTAACCTGCTGCTGGTTCCGGGCCAATGAAGCTGGGGGTGGGGGAATCCTGGATAGGGAGCAGAACAATGATTGGGGGGTGCTCCTTTTTGAAGCCCCAATCCAATCAGCTACCAGACTTGAGGTCTCCTGTTTCAGAGGCTGTCTGATGACAGCTTGGCAGAAGCAGTGGAGGAACGGGCATCCAGCCTGAGCCTCAGCTTTATGCTTTGGAAATGGGCTGAGGGCTATGCCTCACTTCCACTTTGTGAAGATAGGGAGATAGTTTCTCTATTCATCCAGTTGTCAGTCTGCAAACGTTTGCTTTCCTCCTGATATGTGCCAGGAATGACAAAAAGAAATACAAAAGCACAAAACCCAAGTTAGGGGCTGGAATCTTGGGGTTGGAGACATACAGGGTAAGCACACAGAAGCCAAGAGGCCCCGTGAAGTCCTGGCCACAGAGTCCTCTAACATTTTGGTAGCCGTCCCCAAGAGTGAACAAGGATTCCCTCCTGTGATTCAGCAGAGAGGTAAACAGTTTACTGAGGTACGGAAACCCCACTGCGCACATACCACTGAGGACAACTCAACAGCTTGGTGGCTCCCTAGTCCCTTTGCCCTCTCAGATGAGAGGGCCCAGAGAACAGTTGTCAAGAAGGACTACCAGGACCTGCCCCTACATTTGGACACATTCACCTTCCATCTCCTGGGCCCAGCAAAGCTTCCTTTGCAGGAAGGAGCCCCATGGATGTCCATTCACCCAGGGCTCTTCCCAGCTGGAGGTCATGGCTCCTACCAACAAGGGCAGCACCCAGAGATGCACTCTCCGACCTGTTCCCACATAGAGGAAATGAAAGTGTCAGGAGTCAGTGAATTCTGTATCTACAGAGAGGAAAAAGAATGTCAGGCTAGTCGGGCATGGTGGCGCACGCCTTTAATCCCAGCACTGAAGAGGCAGAGGAAGGCAGATCTCTGTGAGTTCCAGGCCAGCCTGGTTTATAGAGTGAGTACAGGACAGCCAGGGATACACAAAGAAATCCTGTCTGGAAAAACCAAAAAAAAAAAAAAAAAAAAGAATGTCAGGATGGGGTGACTGAAGAGCTGGCTCAGTGGTTAAGAGCAGTAGCTCCGTTTCCAGAGGACCTGGGTTCAGTTCCCAGCACAGCTCATACCTGTAACTCCAGTTCCAGGGCTTCTGATAGCATCGTACAGACATACATGCAGACAAAACACCAATGGACATAAATAAAGAAATAAATAATAATAGTCATGATGGGACTCATTACCTGGGATCCAGTTAACCCAAAAGAAAACTATTATTGGGTGTAATGGCACACACCTTTTATTTTATTTTTTCCCAAGTCAGGGTTTCTCTGCGTATCCTTGGCTGTCCTGGACTCACTCTGTAGACCAGGTTGGCTTTGAACTCACAGAGATCTACCTGCCTCTGCCTCCCGAGTGCTGGGATTAAAAGCATGCACCACCACACCTGGCTTTTATTTGTTTGTTTGTTTATTTTGAGACAAGGTTTGTGTATCCCTGGCTGCCTCAGTCACTCTATAGACCCGCTGGCCTTGGACTCACTGAGAAACCTCCTGCCTATGCCTCCCAACTACTGGGATTAAAAGAATGCACCACCACACCTGGATTTTATTTATTTATTTATTTATTTATTTATTTATTTATTTATTTATAGACAAGGTGTAGAGGAGAATACTTAAATTCCATACAGTCTTAGGCTGTATTTTCAATTTAAAATAGATTATATATAGCATACATATGTAATACTATTACATGCCATTCTTTTATATGACATGAATGGAGACTTACAAATATTTTTCTTCTGTTCAAACAAAGAACAGAAAATATTCCTTAATTGATTTGTGTATCCTGCACATCCAAGGCATTTTGGTAATTACAGAAATATATGTTACTTGTGAGAAATTATATATTTTAAGAACAAAGTGACCAGATACCAAAGAAGACAAGTAGTCCAAATGATCCAGCCTCATAGACTGCCTCAATAGATGTTTCCTCCAAAATCTACATCCAGAACAACTTTAAATGGCTTGCTGAGATGGTCCAGCCTCACAGACTGTTCCAGACAAGATGTCAATAAAGCCCTGAACTTTCTTACCCAAATCCAGCTTTAGACTACAAACTGCTCAGGACATTCAAATTGCTGGGCAGTTACAATTAACTTGCTTAACCATTTTTCCATTTTGGGGACCCCCAAACAGGTTTTCTGCAACCCAATTCAGCAGGAAGCAGTTTTAAGAGAGTGACGTCCCATTCCCAAAAAGTGGGGTGGATGGTTCTTTGGTCATTTGATGTGTTATAAATGTTGTTTAGGGGGAATGGTTACAAATTGTTAGATGGTCTTTGTTAAGCAAGGTATAGAAAGTTAAACTTAGAAATTTCTTTTTCTTTTCTCTATCCTTCTTTTCCTCTTATATAGGGGGAAAAGACTTGAAAAGAAAAAGAGGGGAATATATGTATATAATATAGAAATGATAATATATAAGGGTAGATTATTGAATCTGCTCTGAAACTTAGAGCTATTGTTCTTCTCAAAATAAGGTTATCTTTTGATACATTGGTATAGAACTTGTTTATTGATAAAAAATAAGATTAATTTTGATTCATTGGTATATAATTTTATATTTTGACACATATTATGTATAATCCAACTTATATAAGGTATTGTGCCTATACAACTCATTTAAAAGTACAGGTTTACTTCCGATCATTTTATGGGTTGCTATTGCAATCTATTTAGGAGTCTGGATAATACAAATTGACTGGCCAGTCAAGCTCCTGGTCATGTCAAATACTAGTCTTAATTTATCACAAAATAGACTTAATAAGTTAAACAAATAGTAAATGGTTAAAAATATACAGTTTGTTAAAAAATAGATAGATAGATAGATAATAGATAGATTTATAAATAAAATAGTAGATGTCTTCAAAACCCTCAGAGGCATAGAGAAAATGACATTTAAAGATGTTTTTATTATTTTAAGAAGAATTGTTTGACTTAAGACAGTCAGCTCCTTACAGCTCCCATTTGACTTGGAAGGAAACAATGAGCATCAAAAAGAAATCTCCCATCAGGAGATAATTCCTATTGGGCAAAATGTCCAAATAGTCTCTCAACAGACTATATACAGTCCAAAGATGGACCAGAGCTTAAATGCAGGTAAGTCGATGTCCTGATTCTGCAGAGACAGAATGGGAAAATCCTTCTTATTTCCTGCTGCACAATTTAGTCTGTGAAAAATGCTTGGCCAGAGGCTGAAGATGATGCTCCAATGATATCAAGAGATATTTGGGACTGTGTAGGCAACAAACTGTCATATTTCTTCTTGGAAGCTGATCTCCTATGCTTCCTATTCACTCAAATAATAACTCTATCCCTTCTTATGTCTTTGATGGGGTTAAAGGCATAATAATTATAAAATTTCAGTTGAACTTGAGTTGTTTAGGATTTAAAAGGATATTTTCAAGTCTAAATAAAATCTTTAGGTTTATAAATATAGGATATGATAGAAATTATTTAGGTTCAGAACTTTAGACCCACTGAGATAGATGATTTTTTTCTTCTTCAAGATTGCCTGATACAAATAGGCTAAACATTATGTGTGTAACTTTTATATATGGTTTTCTTGATTGTTTCATATTTGCTCTTATTGTTTTTACTATATGAGTTAAAAAATTTAGCCTTTTTATTAGACAAAAGGAGGGAATTGATGGGGTGGTGTTAAGCATTCTAAATGTTAATTAATTGGTCCTGCTTGCTGTCTGTTACTTACATTGTCTCTGATTGGTTAAATAAAATGCTGAGGCCTGAGATTGGGCAAAGACAGAGAAAGGTAGGACTTCCTGAGATTAGAACAGGAACCCCGTGTTTTTTTTTTTTTTTTTTTTTTGGTTTTTCGAGACAGGGTTTCTCTATGTAGCCCTGACTGTCCTGGACTCGCTTTGTAGACCAGGCTGGCCTTGAACTCACAGAGATCCACCTGCCTCTGCCTCCCAAGTGCTGGGATTAAAGGCGTGTGCCACCACCACCCGGCAGGAACCCCGTGTTTTACACAGAGGATTAATGCATTCCAGCCAGGAGCAGGAAGAAGGAGGACACACACCATGGGTTAGAAAAAAGAACCTTATTCTACATGACCAGGAACATCGGCATAGCGTGGAGAATAGCAGTCCAAGGGGACATGTGTATATATGGGGTCATATTTGGGTAACAGAATTAAGAGCTAGCTTAGGTGGACCAAGATTGCTCAATTCAGGCCAAGGCTTTCTACAACAAGGTTTCTTTGTGTATCCCTGGCTGCCTCAGTCACTTTATATACCAGGCTGGCCTTGAACTCACCTCCTGAGTGCTGAGTTTACGGCTTGCACCACCAAATGGCACACATCTTTAATCCCAGAACTCAGGAGGCAGAGACAGGTGGATCTCTGTGAGTTTCTGGATGGCCAAGGCTACATAGAGAGGCCCTGTCTCTAAACAAACAAACAAACAAACAGTCCTATGATTTGTTAATTCTTAAGGTTAGTAAAGTGGACATGAAATCAAATTCAAGGAAGTTGAACTGAGAGTTTTCTCTTTCTCTCTTTCAAGATTGTAACTGGGAATATTGAAGGTAAATAAAACACTCTCTCCTCTCCCAGCCTTGAAAACCCCTCGGTAATTACACTGCCTGACCTCCATCCAGGGTCTGCCAAGTTCCTCTCTCCTTCCACTATCTCTTCCTTCTACTCTGCAGTCTTAAAACATGGCCGTGGCCGGGTGGTGGCACACGCCTTTAATCCCAGCACTTGGGAGGCAGAGGCAGGCGGATCTCTGTGATCGAGGCCAGCCTGGTCTACAAAGCAAGTCCAGGACAGCCAGAGCTGTTATACAGAGAAACCCTGTCTCGAAAAAAAAAATCTTAAAAACCTGGCCTTGTTCTACAGTGTCCTCTCTCAGGTGACTGGTCTACCCAAGTCGCTCAAGTTAGCACCTGCAAGTGTACTTATGTCGTGTCCCCCTCGACCAGCAAGGATGACGCAACTCACAAAAGCTCTTCTCCAACAGTTTATTCAGGTCCCTTGAAAACAGTGTTCTGAATTCCGAATTCCGAATGCCCGGGCAGACCCAACCCACAGGCTAAATACTAAATGAACAGCCAGTCAAGTAAAGCCAAGTGGTGCTATCTTAGAGGCCTACGTATGCGGAAGCAAGCCAGATCAGCGGTCTTTGCCAAATATGAACTTATTATCATAGAGAGCGCTCACCGTCGGGCTGGTGGAAGGCGGAGACCAGCGCCATTTTTAGGGCGCGGCACTTCGCAGCTCTCTACATACTTAACCCTAACCCTAACTCCCACCTTCCTTGGGCAATCGCTGGCAATGTCCATTGACTTCCATATACCTGGAAGACCTTCTGGCCAGACTTGGAACTTGTCATTTCCTGTCACTGTGGATAAGTCAGTCTTTACCTCCCCACTCTCTAACCTAGAATCTCATTCTTCCTCATTGTTCCCTCCTTCCTTTAGTAGGTTCATATGATTGGCACAGGCCACCACACTTAGGGGTGTGTTCAATTACTGTTTGTAAAAACGCACTGCGGAGCAATGGTGGACAGAGAACAATGACACAGTTTGGTGAAGTGTTTGCCTTGCAAACTTGAGGACCTGAATTCGAACCCATTTTTTTTTTTTTTAAGCTGGGAATGGTGGTGTGAATTTGTAATCCTAGCATGGGCAGACAGAGACAGGCAGATTCCTGGGGCTTGCTGGCCAGTCAATCCAGCCTTCTCTGCAAGGTCTAGGTGGGGGAAAAACCCTGCCCTCTCTCAGGAGAAAAAGAAAGGATGGTGTGAAGGCAGACAGCCTTGTCCTCTAGAAGGCAGGAAAATAGACACAGGCAGTTCTTGGTGGTTGAAATGAGGACAATCAGAGCAACAAAATTGAAGCTAAAATTACAAAAAGTAGTTGGCTGATCTCAATTTAATGATCACAATTGCCATTATTTTCTATTCCAGTATCAGGCAACACCTCACCCCATAAAATAGAATCCGTGTTGAAGCAGGCAGTACAAAAGAAGCTGATTTTGTAGATGAGAGACTGAAGAAGGTTGAAGCAAAAGGACAGGAAAACACATTGGCTATTTAAAAGTGACTTTCTTTGTAAGGTGGGGACACAGAAGCAGAGCGATCAGAAAGTACTAGACGCACGTGTTTGAACAAGAATGACCCCCGTAGGCTGGAATGTTTGAATACGTGGCCCCCAGTTAGTGGATCTGTTTGGAGAGAATTAGGGGTGAGGCCTTACTGGAAGAGGAGTGTCACTGTGTGAGGCTTCAAAAGGCTGGCTCCCTTCCCTGTATCTCTCTAACTTATGGTTGTCTGAAGATGTGAGTCAGTGCCCAGCTGTCCCTGCTGCCATCATAGACTCTGGCCCTCTGAAGCTGTAAGCGCAGCTACACACTTTCTTTTATAAATTTCCTTGGCCGTGATGCTTGTCACAGCAATAGAAAAGTTACCAATATAACATGTCTCAAAACAAACAAACAAGTAAATTATACAAAAGCCAGGCGTGGTGGCGCTTACCGTTCATCTCGGCCCTTGGGATGCAGAGGAAGGTGAATCTCTGCTAGTTCTAGGTCAGCCAAGGCCGCACAGCAAGAAAGACCCTGCCTCAAAACCAAACAAACATAAAAAACATTTTAACCAAAAAATACACAATAAATATCCACAAGTCCTTACTGATATACTTAAATGATTAAAAAAATTAATAAGACGCCAGGCAGTGGTGGCGCACGCCTTTAATCCCAGCACTTGGGAGGCAGAGGCAGGCGGATCTTTGCGAGTTCGAGGCCAGCCTGGTCTACAAAGCGAGTCCAGGACAGCCAGGGCTACACAGAGAAACCCTGTCTCGAAAAACCAAAAAAAAAAAAAAATTAATAAGTGGAGAGAAGATACAATCTTCCATGTAGATAAATTCCAAATGGTATATAGAATCCCTCAAGGGTAGAGATCTTTAGGGACCCACTGTGTAAAAAGTGGAGGTTGGAAAGCCAGGAACATTACTACAGTGGACAGTCTGAAAAGCCTGAGCCAGCAAACTGGCTCACCTTCAACGATCACAAATTGTATTGGTGTGATTTCAGAAAACCATAACTGGTCCAAATACCAAGAATAAATGACAGTTGGATGCCAGGTTTTAAGGGAGTCATCTATATCACTCTCTCCAAGGCTCAGGGAACATCAAGGGGAGAAGGCAGGAAGAATGTAAAACCCAGAGAGGAGCCAGGTGGTGGTGGCGCACACCTTTAATCCCAGCACTTGGGAGGCAGAGGCAGGTGGATCTTTGCGAGTTCGAGGCCAGCCTGGTCTACAAAGTGAGTCCAGGACAGCCAGGGCTACACAGAGAAACACTGTCTCAAAGATACAACAAAGCCAAAAACAAAAGAAAACAGCAAAAACAAAAAACTAGCTGTCCCCTGGGAAACAATGTATCCTAAGGGAAGATAGTATCTAGTATAATGAGCCACCCAAGTGAGCATGTAGGGGTGGGGCTTGCCACTAGTTGCAAATCAGGCAGCTCTATGGGGTCATAGAGCTGGGTCAGAGCACCAGCAGTGTCCCACTACACACATTTCCCTGAAACTCCAGTGGAACAATGTTACTTTGTCAGATGGATTCTGGTGACACGGGTGTGTGAAAGGTTGACAAGAAGCAGAGCATGAGCCAGGCAGTGGTGGCGCACGCCTTTAATCCCAGCACTTGGGAGGCAGAGGCAGGTGGATCTCTGTGAGTTCGAGGCCAGCCTGGTCTACAAAGTGAGTCCAGGACAGCCAGGGCTACACAGAGAAACCCTCTCTCGCAAAAAAAAAAAAAAAAAAAAAAAAAAAAAAAGACTCCCAGGCGTGGGCATGACTGTTGCACTGGAATTTACAGGAGCTAGGATTACCTGCCAAAAATCTGCAGAACACTGAGACTGCCAACTTCCTGTCAGGGAATTGGGAGTGGCTCCCAGGACCCTCTACTTCCCTGAGAATTTATATACAATGCATATACAGTCAAAGATTGGTGGGGGAGGGCAAGACATTTCATGTAGTGCTGTTTCCAGTGATAAGATGCCCATACTCCTGTACTTAATTCTTACCCATGCCCCTGAAAGCAACCCTCATGAAACTCATTGGGTCTGTCTCTCTGTCTCTCTATCTGTCACACACACACATATACAAACAAAGTAGAACAGGTATCAGTGGGAAAAGGGTGAGCACTAGAAGAAAACCAGGGGCGAGAATATGGCTGAAGCTCATTATGCAGTGTGTGGCCACACCACCCTGAACTTGCGATGACCTTGGATGCTCAGCAGGCTTGTGCCTGATCAGTGCTTGGAGGGAAATTACATTCTGTGTAAAATGTCATGTTAAAACCCATGCATTATATACAATTAGTATAAGCTAATAAAACATCTTAATGATTACATTAGTAGCATTTTATTAATACAATCACATGAAAGAAGGACTCTGGGCTGCTTCGCACACCTCAAAACCTTAGTCTAAATCCTAAGAGAAGCATTAGGTAAATCCCACTGGAGTGGTGTCACAGTCAGTTTGATGTGTCATTCATTGTTCTTGGCTCTGGTTTCCAGTTACTCAGTCTGGATCCCCTCTAAGCATTGCTGGGAAGCTGTCTTGGGTATGTAGTTGACATCTCCAGCCAGCTGACTTGAGGCGAGGTGAATTAGCCCCCATGTCCTGGATGTTCCTCGCCCCATCAGTGAAAAGGTTTCCCCTGGAGAGGAAATTCTGCCATGGACAGTCGAGACATGGGCTCCTGCCCCACGGACTCCAGCTTGCCTGTCTGCTCTGTGGATTTTGTGCATGCTTAACCAGCCACCAGATTGAACCGCTTGTCAACGAAGTGGTTGATCTTTTTTTGTTTTTGTTTTTGTTTTCAGACAGGGTTTCTCTGTGCATCCTTGGCTATCCTGGACTCACTCTGTAGACCAGGCTGGCCTTGAACTCACAGAGACCCACCTGCCTCTGCCTCCCGAGTGCTGGGATTAAAGGTGTGCACCACCATGCCCGACTGAAGTAGTCGATCTTGATAAACAGATGATGGATAGATAACGGAGTAATGTCTTCCTCTTCCTCATTTCTCACTTCTTCCTCTGCCCAGCCCAATCCAATGGACGCTCCTGAGAAATAAAATTTGATGGCAATAGAAAAATCCACAAATTTAATACTCCACATGAGCAAAGAATAAGAACCTGTATTTGGCTGGGCGTGGTGGCACACGCCTTTGATCCCAGCACTTGGGAGGCAGAGGCAGGTGGATCTCTGTGAGTTCGAGCCCAGCCTGGTCTACAAAGTGAGTCCAGGACAACTAAGGATACACAGAGAAACCCTGTCTTGAAACACCCCCCCCAAAAAAAGACCCTGTATTCATCTCTGAAACAAAAGAGCGCTGGTGAAAGTAGCCACACATTAATGATTAACACTGAACAAACTAAGATTAGAGTCAGACCTCCATTGCCTGGTAGTACCTGTCTAGTGTAGCTTTGCTGTTAAAATACTTCCTCATATAGGGCCACTTAGGGAGGGAGAAATAAGCCTGGTATTTGCCAACGTCTCAATATAGGCATAAAATCTAAAATAGCCTTTACATAAATTATTTTAATTTAGAGGCATGTTTAATCAGTAAGCAAAAGTCAGTATGAAAAATAATTGCAGGGGCTGGAGAGATGGCTCAGTGGTTAAGAGCTCTGGCTGCTCTTCCAGAGGTCCTGAGTTCAATTCCCAGCAACCACATGGCAGCTCACAACCACCTGTCACTCCAGCTCCATGGGATGTGATGACCTCTTCTGGCTTCTGTGGGCTCCAGGCACGCATGTTATGTGCAAACAAAACACTCATATGTATAAAATAAAAAATAAATTTCAAAAAAGATGTGCCGGGCGTGGGAGCACTCGCTTTTAATCCCAGCACTCAGGAGGCAGAGGCAGGAAAAACTTGTGAGTTCGAGGCCAGCCTGGTCTACAAAGCAAATCCAGGACAGCCAGAGCTGTTACACAGAGAAAACCTGTCTCAAAAAACCAAAAAAAAAAAAAAAATTAATTGCAGAAAAATATAACCCAACTAAGAAATGGTCAGATAACTGAATAAAATTTCTGCAAATTCCTACATAGGGCAAATATGTACATAGGAAGAGATTTGGTAGCATTGATTGTTGGAAAAAGTGAATTAGGGTGACAGTGAGAAGCGGGGCAGAGGTGGGGCACACTTTAATCCCAGTGCTTGGGAGGCAGAGGCAGACTCATCTCTGAGTTTGAGACCCACATCCTCACACAAAATAAAACAAAACAAATAAATAATGTTTAAAAAGAGCTAAGTGTGTTTGTATATGTCTATAATCTCAGCACTCAGGAAGTGGAGGCAGGAGGGTCAGCCTGCTCTACAGAGCAAGTTCCAGGACATCCAGGGCTACACCAAAAAAAAAAACTCTGTCTCAAAACAAAACAAAAACTACAACAACAAATCAAAAACAACAACAAAACAAACTACAATGAGACACTGTTTCATGTTTCCTAAAATGGCTATTACATGTATGTATGTATGTGTATATGTATATATGCACATAAATGTATACATGTATATATGTGTGTGTATATATATATGTGTGTGTGTATATGTGGACATGGATGAGGATGTGGATTAGGTGTATATATGTGTGTGTGTGTTTGTGCGTGCTTGCGTGCGTGTGTGTGTATGTGTGTATGTGTGTGTGTGTGTGTGTGTGTGTGGTAAGATGACTCATCAGGAAGAGGTGTGTGTGAGTAAGCCTGACGCCTAAATTTGACGCCTGGATCCCACAAGGTAGCAGGAAAGAACTGACTCACAATGCAAAAGCTGTCCTTTGATCTCCACACCCACATCACGACAGCGTGTGTGTGTGTGTGTGTGTGTGTGTGTGTGTGTGTGTGTACTCACATCCTCACAAAAAAATAAAACAAAACAAATAAGGTTTAAAAAGAGCTAAGTGTGGTCGTATATGTTTATAATCTCAGCACGCAGGAGGTGGAGGCAGGAGGGTCAGGAATTCAAGGTAATTTTCAGCTACATAGCAAGTTTGAGGCCAGACTGAGCTGTCTCAAAAAACAAAACAATGGAACCAGTGCACCCTGAAGTCAAGTGTCGATTGTCATTAGGTGAGCCAGTCCAACATGATTCTGTTCTGAGTCTCATGGATAAATCAGGCACTCTTATTTCCAGATGGATTTACTGTCCAGACTATCTTGTCTCCATGGTTGCTCTATGTCCCTTCTGCATAGATTCTTACTGGTGGTACTGATGTCTGACACATAGATTTTCAGACTTGGTGCTAACTCTAATCCATCCATCCATGTGCTTGCTCTCCCCACACAAAGTCCAGTCTCCAGTCTCCAATCTTGTTCCTTCCCATCAGACAAGTCACTGGCTACTGCTTGTAGTTTGTGATCTGTCTATCCTCAGCTCAGATCACTTTGTCCTTCTGCCTTGTGCTGGTAACCAGGTGCTATTGCTCAGTGTTCTGTTGCCTGGGGATTTCTCCTCACCACTGCCTTTTAGGGGAACAGTTGTTGTAGCTGTGGGTGCCTTGTGGTCCACACTAACTCCTTGAGCCTTTTGTGTGTGAAGCAGACTTGATGCTTTCCCTGTCTGTCAGCAGCTAATAGAGAATCTGTCAAGCAGTCAGAGGCATGAGAGAAAGGAGCAGGTAGAGTAGACAGGAGGTGGTCTGGACTCTGTCTCCATGCTCACGTAATTTGCCTGTGCCCTTCTCACACCTCATATTGGACATGACATGTCCATATTCTCTGGGGTTACTGCTGTGATTGGTGTTTCTGTAACACACAGCTCATTATAGGCAACTTAGCCATCTACTTCCACCTGAGCAATGACTGGGTCTCAGTGGTATATCAAATATATCAGATCTCTCTCTCTCTCTCACTTGCTCTCTCTCTCTCTCCCTTCCTTTAACAGGATCTTGTTGTGCAGCTCAGACTAGCCTGTAACTCCCGAAGCTCCTGCATTACCCCAGGGAGTGATGGGACTTACACAAATGGCCAATCAAATATTGGCTTCACCAGATTTTTTCTTTTTCTTTTTTTTAGTACTCTCTCACTGCAGACGGTGTGGCCTTGCTCTAGAGCCACATGGGCTTGCCAGAGACTCCCTAAAGCATCAGTATGAGTCAAAGCTAGATAGCGTCTGCTAGGTTATAAGGACTCATGAGGCATAGAAATTGCATCATGGCTTAGGGCTGAAAACCCCTCTTGTCTGGGGCCTCAGTGACAACCAGCAGCCTTCTGAGTTACCCAGTAGACAGGTAGGAGATATGTTTTCAAGTACAGCCTGTTCTAGCACAGAGATCCGAAGGAGCCTGCTAAACTTCTTTAATGGTAGGTGTTATGGCTTGTCTTATGCTGCTTGTATTCAAATGTTAATTGCTTGCCCCCTTATTTCCTTACTAAGGAAGATCCTGTGTAACCTTGCTTGCTAATCTATCCCTGATTGGTTGAATAAAGTGGCCTACAGCCTGGGCTGGGAGAAGAGAGGTGGTGGGGAGAGAAAGGTTATCCACTCTGGCTTGTGGATAAGAGAAGAGCCCAAGAGAGAGGTGGAAGAAGGAGAGATGCTGTGGGTTAGATAGACAAGAAAACTAAATGGCGAGGAGGAACGGGCTCTGAGGATCAGCATGATGTGGAGAGAAACACCCAATTAAAACATGTTCAGGTATTAATGGGGGTTTTGGCTGGGAGGTTAGCTTAGAGGGTTAGGATCTGCCCAGCTCTAGTGCTTAAAACCAATTTAAAATCTAACAGGTCTCCGTGTGTTTATTTATAAGTAGTGGGTTAAGGAATGGCTCCAAGGCATTAAGTAATTATACGTATCATTTATAAATGCTAATATTTCATGCAACCTGTAGCAAGTGCCTGGTGATGCCAACCATGAGAACCCTAGAAATTCCACAAAGAACCGTGATTCTTTGTAGTATTACTTTCCCCATCTTAGCAAACAGAGGCCTTGTGAGAGCATCCAAAAGGTCTCTCGGGCAAGCCAGGTTCAGTTCACTCATGATCATCAATACGGTGGATGAGGAAGATGTCCTGTGGAATACCAGAATGGTCCCGGTCCCTTGGTCTCTCTTGTGACAGTAAGCAAGAAAGCCCTCCAGGGAAACTGACTGTGAATTCCTCCTGGTGTCTGTCCCCAGGGAAAGAGAGCTGCTTTGAATCTCCCATCACCAAATTAACAGCCACTTGCTACTGCCTTTGGCTTGGTGGCTTAGCTAGTACCACTGCTTGATTGTGTTCACCTCATCCACAGCTATCCCGTTTTTATAAGATTGAAACTGGGTGAGCCAGTTAAACAGAGTCCTTACAGGTACCACCACAGCTGTGTCCCTGAGAGTAGACAGGGTCTTCCACACGTGCCTTCCACGTGAGACAAGGAGGTATTTCTGATTTACTATTTTAGCAGGAGGGCTGGCTTCCCATGTGACCGACCCTTCCTACTACTTTTTAAAGAAATTACATTTATTTCTGTATGGGGGCACAAACATGTCACCGTGTACATGTGGAGCTCAAAAGATAAAATTTACACCATGTGGATTCTCAGACCTGAACTCAGGTTGCCCAACTTGGCAGCAAGCCCCTTGAGCTATGCTGCCAGCCCCTTTTTTACTCTTATTTCAAGAAACAGATGAGAGGTTTTTGGTAGCTGCTAAGTACATCTATTCCAATTACGTTCAAGGACCAAAGAAGCATCCCCCCGGTGAGTGAGTCGGGTATCCTCTGATCATCTCTCTCTGTAATGTGTCCCAGTTGGTTAAGTGTCTGTGATGGCACATTGGTCCCCCAGTCTTACATTCTTTACTCAAAGCCTTGTAAGATCTGGATATTCCCCTTGCCCAATGTATAGCTGCCCAGATAAATGGCCAGTTGCCCCTTAGGAGATGAGTGGGGCAGTTAGCAACTTACTATAGTATTAGAAAATTCCAGAAGGGATCTAGCTTCCCCTTCAATCAGTAGGTTGTGAATCTGAAACATGGCTTGGATCTGGCAATCAGGTAAAGAAGGTGATTTGCCTCTGAGTGCTGCCAGTCTTTTACCCTCTCCTACTTACTTTCTTTGGGTTAGGTAAGGGAAGAGACACCTTTCTTGGCAGTCCACCTGTCCAAGAATGCCATGGCCTCTTACTCATGCTGGTAAATGAATGATGGTGTATTTGTGATGACCACACACTGTTTTCTGGTCTCTTCTCTGAGTTCCTGTCATAGCCACTGACTCCAGGAAGACAGGGCCCCAGCAGCCACCACGGCCATCAACTGTTTCCTGCAGAGGACAGCTACCACAGACTGTCATCCTCAGTTGCCATATGCCAACCTGCATGACTTATGACCTTATTGAAGGGAGTATTTCTGGATCCTTGTAAGAAGCACAGTGGACAGCAGGACTCTCTGGTCTTTTGTGATACCAGCAAGCCCACCCTCTGTACCTTTTGTCCCCCTCCACTGCAGAAGTTCCAACATCCTCAACTCATTAACTAGCAGTAGTGTTTTGACAATGCTACCCAGTGACATTCAGCAATGACATACCCTTGACAAGCCTTTAAAATGTTATATCTAAGCTTGGGTGTAGTGGTACATTCCCACACCAAACAACTCCTCTCTCTTTTCTTTAATCAACTCTCTCTTATTCAGCCTAGTTTTCCACCTTCTGACTCCAGATCAGCACCCCAAAGTCCCTACCCAAGCATGCTATTCTGATATCTGCTGGGATATTTATTAGTCAGCTCCTGCAGCTCTTTTGTATTCTCACATCTGGGAAAGTTCTTCCACATCTGGTCCATGATAAGATTTGACCATAGAGCTGGGCATGGTGGCACACACTTTTAATCCCAGCACTCAGGAGGCAGAGGCAGGCGGATCTCTGTGAGTTCAAGGCCGGCCTGTTCTACAAAGTGAGCCCAGGAGAGTCAAGGATACACAGAGAAACTCTGTCTCAAAAAAAAAAAAAAACTAAAAAAAGAAAATAATAATAATGACCATAATAATTGGTCTAGAGCCATGGAGCCAGGGTCAGGTGAAGGAGTGAACAGTGTGTTTTAGGAAGTCAACAAAAGGTTTATAATGGCTGCTGCCACTGGATTCTCTCCCATTTTGTGCCAAGAATGGATTTTTTTATATGTTGTTGTTTTTCCTCCTATATGATATTTTTAAAAAGATGAGGAGAATGCTTGAACAATTTGAAAAGTTGCAAATGGATAAGGAGGGGTATGATAAAAGAATTACAGAAATGGCTATGCAACTATAGAGTTTGCGAGTTGAAGTTGAAGCGCTTAGAAAGCAAAAAGTGCTGGAGAGAGAACACACAGGTTTAGAGCTAATGAAAGAGAAACAGTCCATTCAGAGAGAAAGGGTTCATCTCAAGCTAACTGTACCCCCAGAGGAGTGGCCTGGGGTTAGGAGATCACCACCATTAGCTTTTCCAGGAGCTGCCAAAACCCTCAGATATCAAAACACCTGCTGTTTTAATTGTGGAAAGTTTAGCCATTTACAAAGAAATTGTAAGGCTAACAGCCTCAGAAGCCAAATGTCCAGCATGGTAAGAAATACGGTACTTTTCGAGCCAGATGTCAAAGTGGCTTGCACGTTAACTCTGGGAAATACAGTAACAGCACACAAGTGCTTTCTAGTGGCAGAAACTCCAGATTTTCTGGAATTTGTAAACTTTTTGGGAGAGGTCAGCATTGACAAATGAACATATGTCCAAGAGGGACATACAAAGTAATCTTTTTCATTCAGGAAAAAACTTTGGGGTCCTACCTCGAGGCCCCACAGCAAAATGTGAGAGCCATTTCAGACAAGAGCACCTGAGAGTTATTACCAAGATAGAGCAGCCAAAATTTACCAGGTTATAAAAACAAAACAACAGATAAAAAAAAGAACTTAATTCATTAATCTAAATACTAGTAAATAATTTAATTAATTATTTCTGCAGTCAGGTCTTGAAAAGGGCAAGTATCATCTTGTGAGGCATCTTCAACTAAGGAGAAGGGATCACTTCTTTGGCTCCAAGGATTGGGAAGAAGGGTTCCTCGCGTACCACAATGTATCATCCCATACCAAGTCTCCAAGTACACTCTGATTCTTCTATTAATAGGCTGTGAACTCCTAGGATCTCATACTTTCAAAATCAGATTACAGGATTGATTTTCAGCACATTCTGCTTCTGTAGGTTGCAGGAGATATGTTTCCTCTGTGGAGCCTAACTGAATCCATCTTGAAAAAAAGATTCCATTTCATATTAAGTTTGACTTAGAGCTGACCTCCAGTTCCAGAACAACAAAATGTTCCCAACTTTGCATTCCAGGGGTTTTCCCTCATCATCACTCTGAGAAAGCACCCAAAAAATCTAAACAAATTTTCTGATGGTCAAGCTGACCTCAGCTGGTTAGTCAGTAACAACGAGCCAATCAGAAATGGACATGACTAGCTACCCAAATGTCATCCAATCCTATGGTAAAGAACCTGCTTCTTTGTCTGAGTTTATATAAACTCTGTACTTTTGGGGCTGGGGGCTCTCAATTCAAACTTCTGTGTCAGTGAGTGTTGAGAGTCCAAGCTCTGAGCTTGAATAAACAACCCTCATGTGTTTACATTGGAGTTGGCTCCTGGGTGGTCTTTGGGGTCTTGAGGACCAGGCAGAACATCTTCAATTGTGCCATGGAGGACTTCTGGCTTTTAGCTATACTCCAAGTTTATGATTGATGGGAAATCTGTGTTTTCCCTCTTACATTTTGATGACATCTAATAACAGCCAACTAAGTCTGTAATTTTTTTTTTTTTTTTTAGGGTTTTTGAGACTGGATTTCGGGGCTGGAGAGATGGCTCAAAAGTTAAGAGCACTGGCTGTTTTCCAAAGAACTCGGTTTCAAATCCCAGCACCCACATGGCAGTTCACAGTTGTCTGTAATTGCCGGTTGTGGTGGCGCACGCCTTTAAACCCAGCACTCAGGAGGCAGAGGCAGGCAGATCTCTGTGAGTTTGAGGCCAGCCTGGTCTACAGAGTGAGTTCCAGGACAGCTGGGGCTATACAGAGAAATGCTAGCTCATAATTCTACTACCCAAATATGACCCCATATATACATACGTCCCCTTGGACTGCCATTCTCCATGATATGCTGATGTTCCAGGCCACGTGGAATGAGGTCCTTTTTTCTAACACATGGTGTGTGCCTCCTTCTTCCTGCTCCTGGCTGGAATGAATCAATCCTCTGTCTAAAGCACAGGCTTCCTGTTCTAATCTCAGGAAGTCCCACCTTTCTCTGTCTTTGCCCAATCTCAGGCCTGAGCATTTTATTTAACCAATCAGAGTCAATATAAGTAACAGACAGCAAATAGGACCAATTAATTAACATTTAGAATGCTTAACACTACCCCAACACAGGGACTTTGGATCAGACAGAACACTGAAGCAAGACCCTTGCAGGCCTAAAGCATCTGAATGGTGAGCCTAAGAAACTTTTTATCTGATAAATAATTGGACTCTAAGACCACAAAGTCAATTCTTACTTGATAAATTGTCTTAGGATCTGATGAACGAAACTGTAAGACTGAAAGATTAGATAAAGACCAGCCATCAATAAGGATTCACGCCCAGAGGAAAATATCCTTTTATGAAACTTTAGATTAATGTTAAATGGTTGTTTTGTAGGTATTAATAAGTTTTAGGTGCTAGGTTTTAGAGTTAGGGTTTGGGTTTTTAGGACTTAGGAATTTGTAGGCAATTGTTAGGTAATTGTTAAGTATTAATAAATATATGCTTAATAAATAAAAAATTTACTGTTACACAAGAAATCTTATGGTCCCTCAAGACTGCCATGGATCACGAGATGTTGCAATATATAACCAAAGAGTTCCATGGGGCACTCTCTTCTGCTTCCTCTTCCTCTTGCCCTCACAGACTGAGAAATTAACGCATGCTGGAGAGGTAGGTGTCCAGTAGAGTATGCCTTTCATCAGTATTGAGACCGCAGTGGTCATGAAGTGAGAAGTGGAGTCCACTATAGAGACTTTTCACCACAAGTCAGCAAAAGAGAGACCTTTTGCGGCAAATAAGGCTGGCAGAAAAGACAGGCGGAGTTCAGAGGCTGCGGTGAGAAACTAGGCCATGAAGCATACGCAGGCCAAGGAGACTATAGAAATGAGTCTCAGCTGATGGAGGAAGCTGACCTCAAGTTTAGTGATTAAAATAAACTGGTCTGATAAACCAGCCACAATTTAGCAGTTGAAATGAACTGGACATATGAACTGGCAAAGTTAGGCCCAATGTATTTTAAGCTTTGAAAGGACTGTATAGTGACTGCCATACCCAGACTATCAAAACCAAGTCATCCTGCATGGACCTACACTAAGAATATTAATATCCTTTTTTTTTTTTTTGGTTTTTTTTTTTTGGTTTTTCGAGACAGGGTTTCTCTGTGTAACAGCCCTGGCTATCCTGGACTTGCTTTGTATACCAGGCTGGCCTCGAACTCACAGAGATCCGCCTGCCTCTGCCTCCCAAGTGCTGGGATTAAAGGCGTGAGCCACCACGCCTGGCTCCTTATTAATATCCTTTTAAGAAAGTTAAAATAGTATTGGTTAAGTGTTCTTAGATATTAAGTGTTCATAGATATTAGGTATAAGGTTAAAAGATATAGATGTTTGTTAAGTACTAATAAATATAAGTGTTTTAAAGAAAAATTTCCTGTTACAACACACTTTGGTTGCATGACATAGAGAAATCAATCTGGATCTAACCTGGAAACTTCTTCCCTGCTGGCTGGCTTTAAGAGTAAAGGGCTGGGTGTGGTGGCACAGGCCTTTAATCCCAGCACTTGGGAGGCAGAGGCAGGCAGATCTCTGTGAGTTTAAGGTCAGCCTGGTCTACAAAATGAGTCCAGGACAGACAAGGATACACAGAGAAGCCCTGTCTAAAAAAAAAAAAAAAGAGTAATAGAAAGAGTTATTCAGGACACTGGGGGAAGGAAAGACTTCAGTGGTCCTCCCTGTGCTGGACTCTGCATGCTATAATACCAACCCACCAGGCAAGAAGTACCCACTTGTGCAATAGTGGCATAGCTACCATTAGGGTAGCAACCAGTTTCTGTTTGGATCTGATGCCTATCCTGCAGGAGGGAATGCATGCCTGATCTTATAAAGCCATCTCACCTAGCCATGAGGATTCAAATTCTGAAAGAATAAAGACCTAGTTGTCCAATTTGATAAATAAATAAATGTGCTGGCTAAGAGTGTACTAAAGGGGGCTGGAGAGATGGCTCAGCAGTTAAGAATACTGGCTGCTCTTCCAGAGGACCTGGGTTCAATTCCCGGCACCCACATGGCAGCTCACAACTGTCTGTAACTCCAGTTACAGAGAATCCTACACCTTCATACAGACATAACATGCAATCAAGAGACCAAGATACATAAATAAAAATAAATAAATTTTTAAAAAGAGTGTAATAAAAATAACTAATACAAAAAATAAAAATAAAAAAGAGCAGGGTGTGGTGGCACACACCTTTAATCCCAGCATTCGGGAGGCAGAGGCAGGTGGATCTCTGTGAGTCGAGGCCAGCCTGGTCTACAAATTGAGTCCAGGACAGCCAGGGCTGTTATACAGAGAAACTCTGTCTCAAAAAAACAAAACAACAAACCTAATACAATAGAGGAAAATTTTTTTTGAGACAAAGTTTCTCTGTGTATTTCTGGCTGTCCTGGACTCACTTTGTACACCAGGCTAACCTTAAACTCCTCCTGCCTCTGCCTCCCGAGTGCTGGGATTAAAGGCGTACATCACCATGCCCGGCATAATAGAGGAAATGTATAAATAAATATCCACTTCTGGCCATAAAAAGAAAGATTGCTGGGCATGGTAGCCTGTGGTGGAAGTTAGGCCTCTTTAGTGAAATTAGTAGGTAGTTCAGCTTAGCATCTGGCAGCTCATGAGGAGGAGCTTGACATCCCTTTAACTTCCTGAAATGGACAGAGCCCAGTTGAGGCCCATAGTCTGTGAGAAACAGGAATTGTCCTATTGAAGGTGAATGGCTAAGAAACCACGCTGATGGGGTGGTGTTAACCATTCTAAATGTTAATTGGTCCTGCTTGCTGTCTGTTACTTACATTGTCTCTGATTGGTTAAATAAATGCTGAGGCCTGGAGAGGTGCATGGCTTCAGAGTCAGAGAGCATCTTGGGAGAGAAACCAGGAGCAGGAAGAAGGAGGAACACACGCCATGGGGTATATTAAAGCAGATCATTCCAGGTAGCCTGGAACATCTGCATAGCGTGGAGAATGGCAGTCCAAAGGGACGTATGTATATATGGGATTATATTTGGGTAATAGAATTATGAGCTAGCTTAGATGGGCTAGGATTGCACAATTCAGGCCAAGGCTTGTTTTTTTTGTTTTGTTTTGTTTTGTTTTGTTTGTTTTTTTGCTTTTTTTGAAACAGGGTTTCTCTGTGTAGCCCTGGCTGTCCTGGACTCACTTTGTAGACCAGGCTGGCCTCAAACTCGCAAAGATCCACCTGCCTCTGCCTCCCAAGTGCTGGGATTAAAGGCGTGCGCCACCACCGCCCGGCAGGCCAAGGCTTGTTAAAATCCTTCAGGTGTCTGTGTGTATTCATTTATAATGGCAGGTTAAGGATTAACACCACAGACCAATTAATGATAATATAAATACTGGTTAAATCATTTAATTAGCCATTTTTTTCTACACCACACAAGGAGCAGATGATGTCAGTTGCTGTGAGAAGCCATGGGACCACTGGATATCGCAAGAAATCTTGTGGGCCCTCGAGATCAACACAAATCTCAAAATGATGGAATATAAAAGCCAGAGAGGTCTGCACAGCCACTCTCTTCCTCTTGACCTCACAAGCTGAGAAGACTTGCTGGAAAAGAGCACAGCAAGGTATGGCATACTCAAGCCATTAGGCCTCAAAGGAAGGTCATAAACTGAAAGGTGGAGTCCAAGAGAGAAAGAGTTTTCACTGTAAATTAGCCCCAGAAAGACCCTTTGCCGTAATTCAGCTTATTAAGGCTGGCAACAAAGGAGTCGCTCAGAGAAGCTTTAGTCTGTGAAGTCTACACGGGCCAAGGAGACTATAGAATGAGTCTTAGCTGATGGAAAAAGCCAACCTCAAGCTAGCGGTTGGAATGGATTGAAGTTTATAAGCTGGTCACAATCTAGCAGTTGAAATAAACTGGCCATATGCACTGGCAAAGTTAGGCCCAACAGACAGTAAGCTTGAAAGGGATTTCCTGCTGGGACTGCCATAAAACCAGTCATCCTGCACAGACCTACGCTAAGAATATTAATATCCTTTTAAGAAAGTTAAAATAAGGTTAGTTAGGCATTCTTAGATAGGTATTAGGGTGTTCTTAGATAATTATTAGGTTTTAGGTATTAGGTTACAGGATATAGTTGTTGATAGGTTTTTGTTAAATACCAATAAATACAAGTGTTTTATTTTTTTAATTTTTATTTATTTTAAATTTTTATTTTATTTTTTGGTTTTTTTTTTTTTTTTTTGGTTTTTCGAGACAGGGTTTCTCTGTATAACAGCTCTGGCTGTCCTAGACTCACTTTGTAGACCAGGCTGGCCTCGAACTCACAGAGATCCGCCTACCTCTGCCTCCCAAGTGCTGGGATTAAAGGCGTGCGCCACCAACGCCCGGCGGGTATTTTTTGGTTTTTTAAGACAGGGGTTCTCTGTGTAGGCCTGGCTGTCCTGGACTCACTTTGTAGACCAGGCTGGCCTTGAACTCACAGGGATCTGCCTGACTCTGCCTCCTGAGTGCTGGGGTTAAAGCCGTGCGCCACCACACCCGGGAATACAATTGTTTTAAATAAAAATGTTGTGTTACAGTAGCCCATGCCTGTAATTCCAGCATTTGGGAGGCTGAGGAAGGAGGATTGTAATTTGAGGCCAACCTGAACTACCTAAGACCCTGTGTCCAAGAGGCCAACCAGGAAGACATAAAACAAAGATTATGGAAGCTGTAGGAATACTGGTCTTTTTTGTGTAGTATATGGGGGGAACAGCATGAATGTGTGAGTGTGGAGACAATGGATCAATGGATGTCTTCCTCAATCCTTCCTTTTTTTGGGGGGAGGGGACAGGATCTGTGGTGTTCTGAATAGGAATGGGCCCCATAGACTCGTGGGTTTGAATGTTTGGTAGGGAGTAGTACTATTAGGAGGTGTGGTCTCTGACTATAACTCAGAGATCTGCATGCCTCTGTCTCCTGAGTGCTGAGATTAAAGGCATGTACCACCACGAGTGGACCTAAAGGTTTTCTTTACCTGAAACCTGCTTCTATCTATACCAGTGT
Source organism: Lophiomys imhausi (assembly GCA_907164525.1). Lineage (NCBI taxonomy): Eukaryota > Metazoa > Chordata > Mammalia > Rodentia > Muridae > Lophiomys > Lophiomys imhausi. The sequence continues at coordinate 145,951 of CAJQZJ010034446.1, forward strand.
GGTAGGAGTTTATTAAGACCAATTGTGAGAATGTTTTTGTTTAATCCCAGGTGGGCTGCTTAAAACACAGGTATAAAGTATTAATGGCCTCATGAGCTAGCAGGGGCGTGGCTTAACCAGCTGAGCAAGTTTAACTCTGAGGACTTGGGAGAGAGGAATAAAAAGCCAGAGCCCTGAGGAAAAGGGGACTCTACAAAGGAAGGAAAAAAGCCAGACCCCCCCCCAAGGAGAAGGAGCTCCACAAAGAAGTAAGAGTAAAGAGGCTCTACAAAGAAGAGAAAGGGCTACAAGAGAAAGTGGTTGCTGCTCTTCCAGTTGCTGGTGCTCCCCCCAACTGCTGCTTGTTCTTCCTGCTGCTGTCTCCTGGTCCGATGTTTTGCTGGACTTCTAATGAGACTGGTATTACCCCCAAAGAAGCTAATGACCCTAATCAGCAGGAAGTAGCCTAAAGAGAACTATGCCCCCTTTCACCTTTAACCTTCTTTCTCTCCCAATTAGTGTTGGGGGTTGAAGGGAATGAGGGGTGGAAGGGAGGTAGAAGTATTAAGCATAATAAAAGCCGCCTTTCTACGTGCCAGGCTGGCCTTGAACTCAGAGATCTGCTTACCTTTGTCTCCTGGGATTAAAGGCATGTCTGTATTCTAGCTGGATCACACAGACATAGAAGGTCTTTAGATATGATCTCTTGGCCAGGCGTGATGGCGCACGCCTTTAATCCCAGCACTTGGGAGGCAGAGGCAGGAGGATCTCTGTGAGTTTGAGGCCACCCTGGTCTACAAAGCGAGTCCAGGACAGCCAGAGCTGTTACACAGAGAAACCCTGTCTCGAACCCCCCCCCAAAAAAAAAAAGATATGATCTTCTTTAATCTACCGCATGGCTTGTCCTCCTTGTTTGCTCCTGGCTTCTTCTATGGCTTCTTCTTCCCAAGATGCTCTCTCTCTCTCTCTCTCTCTCTCTCTCTCTCTCTCTCTCTCAAAAAGCCCTCGCCCATCAGTCCCATCTTCCTCTGTCTTTGTCCAATCTCCAGGCCTCAGCATGTATTTAACCAATCAGAGACAATTAAGTAACAGACAGCAAACAGGACCAATCAACTTTTAGAATGCTTAACCAACCCATCAGCCTTTCTTAATTTCTATGAAGTTTCAACACTGGGAATGTCGTATTTGTTCTACTGTTGAACACATATGTAATAAAACTCTAATAAGAAGGAAGGAAGCTCTTATCTAAGTGAGGACATGACAAAGAACAAACAGGTCATGCTTCTTTATCTCTAAACGTAATACCGAGCTGGGATTTGGCTCGGTGGTAGAGTACTTGCCTAGGTGTGTGAGGCCCTGAGTTCAAACCATAGCACAAGGAAAAATGCCTTACTAGAAATCTTCACGTAGCACAAGGAAAAATGCCTTACTAGAAATCTTCACGTATCACAATGTATCACATATAGACCAATGGGGTAGAGTAGAGAGCTGGGGTAAAGACTCTTGGATATATGGTCTAATCATTTTACTTGTGCATGACCCCACCAGTCAGTGCGGGGGGGATAGTACCTCACAGATCTTCAATCAAGCCTATACAACTCTTGGAAGGAACCAGGGCATCTGGGAGTGTGGTTCAGGGGGAGAGAACTTACCTAGCACCCACAGACCCTGACTTCAATCCCCAACACTGAAAACAGAAAAGAGGCAGTCAGGCATGGCAGAGACAGTAGGATCCAGTGTTTAAGATTATTCTTGGCTTCATGTCAAGTTCCAATCCAGCCTGGGCTACAGAAAGACTGTCTCAAAATGAACAAAGGAGCTGGGCATGGTGGTGCATGCCTTTAATTCCAGCTTTCAGAAGGCAGAGGCAAGAGGATCTCAGTGAATCTGAGACCAGTCTGGCCGTACAAATGGAATTCCAGACTTGCCAGAGCTACATAGTGAGATTCTGTGTCAAAACAAAACACAACACAACACAACACAAAAGCATACAAAGGCAATGATTTCTAGGCTTTGACACCAAAGACACAACAATAATAACAAAAAGGCCAGGTTGGGCTTCATGGAAATTTAAGGTTTTTGAGTACCAAAAGACAACCCACAGAATGGGAAAAAATAGTGTAAATCAGATCTGATAAGGCATTGATATCCATAATGTATATAGAGTCTTAACATTTCACATTGACAGGCACGACCCAATCGAACACCGGCGATGTTCAAATCCTGGAAGTCGTTTACCAGAAATGGAACAGGCAAGCAGGGACAACATGGAAGCCAAGCCAAGGATAGCGCAGAAGCCAAACTTATGCCTTCGGTCCCGCCCAGCTAAAAGCTAACCATTTTTGACCGGCCCCCAGGACAGCTGCAGCAATGTAGGCTGCCAAAGGGTTAACACTTAATTCTACTGGTTGTTGGGGCGGCTGCTGCTGAGAACCCCCATGGAGCTCAGACCGCCTAAGGGCCAGTAACCCCAAATCTCTCTCCTGAGTGGTTGCAGGCTCTGGACTTAAATGGTTTCGCTGGGTTCCCATTCCCCACCCCGGGAGAGACTAGCTTGCTTGGCTAACGCAGACGAATGCAACCTCCGCAGAGATAGAGGAGGCTGCTGCGGTTTAGTTTCTGGGTTAGCACCGTAAGGCCGCCTGCAGTTTCTGCAAGTGGCCCAGGTCTGGCTGAGACGCCTGGGATGAATGGGGGCAGGGCTGGGATAAGGGCGCGGGAGGTGAGGGTCTCCATTCTTCAGGTTACAACGGGAAATCGGAAATAGACACCACAGACTTCAGGTCAGAAACGAGGGAAAGAAGCGTCAAAGCTGAGACGCCGGGCGAGGATCCTCAACCTTGAGTGTGGGGGTGGAGAATAGGGCCCTTCACTACACAATCGTTCTCTCTCTGGGGGACCCCCCTCCTCTCTCTCAGGGACCTCAGTCCTTCCCCTCCCCCAAACCGTGCGCCCTTTGCGGATTGGTCCCAGGATGTCTGGGGGCGGGGCCCTATGGCCCTGACGTCACCGGCCGAGAAGGGGGGCGGGCGGCTGGGGGAAGCTGGGGTGACGAGCCCCGGCTCAGCACCTCGGAGAGCTCCCTCCCCGGCCTTGTTTTGCTCCGGAATCGCCGCCGGGGGAGGGAGCGAAGGGGCCGGGCACCAGGCGTCGAGGCACAGGGATGGCAACGAAGAGGACGAAGGGCCCCCGGGGGCAGAGGGCCCAGTCTTGATCCTGCGAGGGGTGCCGGGGCACCGGGTGGGGTGGGGGGCAGCGGGCAGCAGCAGCAGTGGCCGCACATCTGGATGGAAGCGAGCTTTGTCCAGACCACCATGGCTCTGGGGCTGCCCTCCAAGAAAGCATCTTCCCGCAACGTGATAGTGGAGCGCAGGAACCTGATCACCGTGTGCAGGTAGGCTCCACTGGCGGTCGGGTGGGGTGGTTAGGGAGAGGGCTTGGGGCGGGCTGAGAAATCTGAGGGTTGAGCATCTCCACGAGGATGCTCTGCAGCCCCTGAGAAAACGCAGGGCAGCCAGGGTTAGAAGAAACGCGCTCGCTATCCTTTCCAGACCCGGAACTGGGAGGCGGGCTGGAATGCCTGTCCTTATTCTTCTTGGCTAGGCCAGGCCTGTGCCCGGGCCTGGGGCTTAGAGGGGGGATGAAGAGAGTCTAATTGGCACTGCAGCTTCCTGGGAGAACCAGGAAGTGACATTGTGTGTGAGAGGGGGAGGGGGAGGATGGCTGGCTCTCTTCCTGGCAGTGGGGGCAGGGTGGGCAGAGAGGACTCAATGGGGTTGGAGTTGGATGTCCTCCAAGTCCCCTCTTGCCACCCCTGTCAGGTTGGCTTCTTGGGGGTAGAGCTTTCCTAAAAGACTTTACTTTGCCCAACCCTCCAAGAAGTAAGGATGATGTTTCTAGGCAGCTGCAGCCTCTGGCAGGATCAGCTGGGCATACCGGCAAAGGCCCTGAGCCCATCCAGTGAAGGTCGAGGGCACTACCCTGTTGTAGGAAGCATCCGAGGCTTACTGCAGAGGCTGGGGCCCTGAGTCCACTTGAAGATTCGGAGCCCAGATTCCTAAATCCCTGAGGGTGGGGCTGTTGCAGGGCTGGGAAAATTCTCATCGTTCTTGGACACCAGGAAGTAACCTTCCCATTTCAACTCTGCAGTGAGTCTCCCTGCCCTGCCCTGCCCTGAGGCCAGAAAGCCACAGCTGTGCAGGCTCCCAAGCCCCCACCTGTCCTTGCTTCTCCCTCTGGGATCTCCATGCCAGCTGCCTCCTGCACCAGCAGCCTCCCTGCGTGTTGTGTCCACCGGGTACTGCATCTTGGCTCGTAGTGCTCCTGGGTTCAGGACTGAGTTGTCTTTCCTTGCCAAGTCCCACTGCCTGCACATAAACCTCAGCCCTGTTCCTTCTCCCAGGAATCATGCCCACCTGATGCCCAGTTTCCCAGCACCAGGGTTCGTTTGGATTCCTGGGCACACGGCCAGCCATGTTGCCTCTGTCGCAGAGCATCCCTTCCCCAGCGTCTTGAAAGTGCTGCAGACATCAGCCCTTTATGAAGGTGGCTGAGAGGTCTGGAAGGAATGAGTGCGGCTGTGACCTAGTCCAAAGCGCAGTGCTATCTCTACCACCATACTCCAAATTCCTGCCAGTTGTGGTATCAAGAGATGTCTGCCCTCGGAACCCCACGGTCCTAGGATCAAGCTTTTGCTTCAGTTCTTAGCTGGGCAACCTTGTAGCAGTCTCCTAACTACTCTGAGCCTTTGCTACTTTTTCTTAGAATTTTACTTCTTAGGTGTAAAAGCCATACCAAAGAATGTGTCACAGTGTGACACATTAGGTACTAGCCAGCACCTGGCACACAGAAATGGGTGCTCTATCTCAATGACACCCTTCTTGTCCCTCTTTTGGCTCTTGGCCATCTAGGTGCATCTTGAGTGTGTGGGGAGAGGAGGGAGAGCCACTTGGCGTGAGCTGGAGAAACAGAGGTTCAGGTGGTTTGGAGGTAGCTCAGAGTAGGGGACTTGGGGACTTGTCAAATTCTCCAAATCCCCAGGGACCCTTCTGCCTCACCACTGTCACGTGCTTTTCCTCCAGCTCCCAGCAGCTACCTTTAGCTGGCTGCGGGCTCCCCTAGGCCCTGGCCTCCCTGTCTCCATGGTAACCCACAGCAGCCATCCTCCTCCTAACCCGGCCCACACCATGGGGTTCTTAGAGGCTCTGACCAGCAGCGTTCAGCTTCCCCAAGGACAGATGGCAGATGGCTGCCATGCTTACCAAGCTCCAGGCCTCTACTGAAGTCTGACCCAGATGACCACAAATTGAGGGTCATCTTTGATTTGTATAACAAAGCCCAGATAATGGCCTGATTAACATAACAAAGCTCCCTCCTAGCCCGGCCAGCCTTGCCCCCTACCTGGCCTGTGCCCAGCAATCCATACACTCTCACCTTCTCCCACCTTTGTCTGGGATCTGAACCAAAGCCGAATAGGGCAAGTGTTGACATTGCTATTTGCATCCAAGAAAAAGGGCTTTGAATCCAGCAGCCTGCTGCCCTGTAGCACAGTCCGACACTGACCTGTCAGGTCTCAGGCCCCACCCTCTGGTAAACCCAAAGGAAGGTAATGGAGAGGGCCTCAGTTGGTTGTGCTGTTGGCTTGGGGGGCTTAAGTGGCCAGTGCTTCATGGCTGGAGGCTTCTAAAGTGATGCCAGAGGGCACAGGGTATTGAGCATCAGTACTTGTTTGTATGTTTGTTTTTTGAGACAGAGTTTCTCTGTGTAACAGCCCTGGCTGTCCTCTTGGACTTGATTTGTACACCAGGCTGTCCTCCAACTCACAGAGATCTGCTTTCCTCTGCCTCCCGAGAGTGCTGGGTTTAAAAAAAAAAAAAAAAATCAAGCAGGCCATGGTGGTGCATGCCTGTAATCCCAGCACTTGGGAGGCAGAGGCAGGCAGATCTCTGTGAGTTTGAGGCCAGCCTGGTCTACAAAGCGAGTCCAGGACAGCCAGAGATACACGAAGAAACCCTGTCTCAAAAAACAAGCAAGCAAACAAAAGACAAGGTCTCTCTATGTAGTCCTGGAATTCACTATGTAGACCAATCAGGCCTGGAACTTACAGAGACTCACCTGCCTCTGCCTGCCAAGTGCTGGGATCTAAGGCATATTGCCACCAGGCCTGGCTAGTACTTAAAAAAATAACAACAACAACAACAAAAGAGATTACATTTATTTATCTGTTCATTTATTTTGTGTGTGCATGTGCCACAGGGTGAGTGTGGAAGTCAGAGGACAACTCATGGGAGTAGGTTCTCTCTCCTTCCACAGTGTAGGTTCTGGGATTGAACTCAGGTCAGTGGGTGAGTGTCATGTGCCTTTGTCCACTGAGCCAGCTCACTGGTCAAGCCTCAGTAATTATAACAGCCACTAGGAAGCCATAAGACAGAGAAGAAGGAGCCAAGGATGGAGCATGGGCCAAACGCTTGCCTCCTCCCAAGTTACATGACTCTGGTCAGTCAGTCTGTCTTGGGAGCCTTTAGCCTCCTCATCTGTAATATGGGGAAGGTCATCATAACAGAACCGAAAGCTCCCAGGTCTGTGGTGAGGACAGGTGGGGTGACACATAAGAAACGTAATTTTGGGCACACTGCACACAGCTTGGGAAACATGGGCAGAATAAAAGGACAGACTGAAGTCCCTCCTGTATTCCTGGACAACCGGCTCCTGCTCTGTCTCCAGAAGCAGAGCAGCAATGAGACGTTAGGAGCAGGAGTTCCTCTCCTTGCTCCACCCCACTGCAGAGGTGGCAAATGGAGAATACAGTGTGAAGGTGGCAGAGGGCACAGGAGGCTTAAAAGGGGCTGCAAAGAATGGCATGAGTTGCTTGGCTCCAACCCCTTGGCCTCACTTGCCACCTTTGGCTACCTTCCTCCCTGAGAAACCAGTGTGTGGGCCCCCAAATCCCTTCCAGGGACCTCCTGCCAGAATCCCTTCCCACCTAATGTATGTCAGACCCACATGCTGCATTCTCCCCCGTATCCCCAACTCTGCACTTCCTAGCTCTGGGCAGCTTGTGTGTGGGTGGGCTAGCTAGCTGAGAAGGAGGAGGGATGTCCCAAAGCTCAGTGTCCTTCCAGCCACACAAGCATCCCTACATTCCATGTGTAGCTCATGTTCTGGTACAGGTGACCCCCATCCCCAGAGAGATGAAAGCTCATGCCTACAATATTGAAAGACTGTTTCGGGGGCATGGGTTCAGACTGGCTTCTGGCTCCTGGATGACCCTCAATCCACACATATGAAAAATGCCACTCCGAAGGATGGTAGGGACAAAGGGTCTAGAGACTATCCCCTAGCTCTTGGTGTCTCGTTTTTTCTACATTTAGTTTCACGCTCTCTCATACCTTGCCCCAGAAGCATCCTTCCTCTGGCTGTCATCTCCTTCTGCACCCATTCTGCTAATCAGCCTCCTACCTGACCTCCTTAATCCAGCCTGGAACCTTATGGGGAATTTATGGGGTCACTTTAGTTTCGCCTGTCTAGACCCACATTACATCCCTTCTCTCCCTGTTACTTCCTCTCTGACACCGTCCTCTACCACTTTGTTTGACGCCCGCCCCATCCCCTACCCCAACTCAGGTTCTCTGTGAAAACCCTGTTAGAAAAGTACACTGCAGAGCCCATTGATGACTCATCCGAGGAGTTTGTTAATTTCGCAGCTATTTTGGAACAGATCCTCAGCCACCGGTTTAAAGGTAGGGCCATCATCACCTACCCGTTCTAACCTCAGCCTGTGGCTTCCAGCCACCATCCTGCTCTAATATCCACTATGGATTTCTAAACCTCGTCCCTGGCCCAGGGTCCCATTCTGGGCCGTACACAGAAACCAAACCACGGTGCTGGGAGATTGGAGAGAGGGTCATCTGCCCACAGCTCCATCATTGGGCTTGCAGCTCTCTCTGCTGGCAAGCCTGCTGCTTATGCTGGGGGTGGGGGCAGTTTGTGTGTGTTGGCTTATCCATGTGAGTGCTTTATGACATGGACCCTTTCGAAACTCCCTGGTATCGCTGAGTCCCCTCCCTGCCCTGGCTCAGCTTGTGCCCCAGCAGGGCCAGTGAGCTGGTTCAGCTCGGACGGGCAGCGGGGCTTCTGGGACTATATTCGGCTGGCCTGCAGCAAAGTACCCAACAACTGCGTGAGCAGCATTGAGAACATGGAGAACATCAGCACAGCTCGAGCCAAGGTGAGGGGCCATGCAGAGGTCAGCACACATGACCCCTGCCCTGGACATAGGGGTCCCTTCCTAACCCCTTTAACCACAGCACTGGGAAGGGGGACTGGATGCTAGACACATAGGTCCCTTTGGGACAATTAAAGGTGATCATGCTTTCCAGGGTAGGGCATGGATCCGGGTGGCTCTGATGGAGAAGCGTATGTCAGAATACATCACCACGGCTCTTCGGGACAACCGAACTACCAGGTCAGACCTCTCAGACAGCAGTATGAGCATTATTGCCTTAAGTCCCCACAGCAACCTTCAATACCTGGACTACAAGTTCCAGCATGCACCGGTAGTTCGCGGCTCCCAGATGACATGGTAACCGGACTACAGAAGCCTCAGTGGCAAACCATTTTACTTGACCTTATGCCATGACTTACAGCACACAGCCCTGCCAGCTCTGTAGATAAAGGCAGTCACTCTATTCTTGGGTTCCAGTGTACAGAGAGAGTTTCAGTGCTTGGACCAGGGTTCACTGAGAAGTTGGGTCCTGAGGATCAGAGATCACAAGGCAAAATGTGCCAGTGTGGGGGTAGGAAGCTATTGGGGGTACTGCCCCCAGCCTGATTTTGTTCTTACTAGATTCTATCCCTAGTCCTCACATTTCAGAGTAAGCTGTCTTTTGAGGACCTACTTACTGTATGTGTGACAAGCAGTAGCGACTAGACTTGCTCCCTGATTTAAAGAATTGAGGTGACCCAGTGCTTGAACAGAAGAGGGTCTCTTGGCAGGAAAAGGGCATAGTGATAGATGTGGGGGCGTGGTCAGCCTCTAGTTTCACGGAGTGACAGTCTAAGGGGGTGGTAAGCTGGAAGGAGTTGCCTCCTTCCTCCGGGAAAGTTTGTAACAGGTAAGCCAGGCAGAGAAGTCCTGGGCGTGCGCGCCCGTGCACGGGTGTCCCGGGCGAGGCCCTTGGGAGTCTCTGCTCTCTTCTCCCTGCAGACGGTTCTATGACTCTGGAGCCATCATGCTGCGGGAGGAAGCCACTGTCCTCACGGGGATGCTGATCGGGCTCAGCGCCATCGACTTCAGGTGGGGTCTGCTTGGCGGTGTTGAAAAGGACTTTCTCACCCACAACTGTCCAACACCCCTCATTCCCTACCCCCACCCCTGTGGCTCTTCTGCCTCAGCTTCTGTCTAAAGGGTGAAGTTCTGGACGGGAAGACCCCGGTGGTCATCGATTACACGCCCTACCTAAAATTCACCCAGAGGTGAGCAGCCCGGTGGGTGCAGAGATGGGCACCGGAAGGGCGCTAAGTGTCATCCTGGTGTCCCTGCCCACGGGTCGGAGTTAGGGTGCGAGTGGGGCGAGGCGGGGCGGAGCCGGCACCACCCACTCACTGCTCTCGCTCCTAAGCTACGACTACCTGACGGATGAGGAGGAGCGGCACAGTGCAGAAAGCAGCACCAGCGAGGACAACTCGCCTGACCACCCTTACCTGCCTCTCGTCACCGACGAGGACAGTTGGTACAACAAGTGGCACAAGATGGAGCAGAAGTTTCGCATCGTCTATGCGCAGAAGGTAGGCGGGGCGAGGTGCAGGGAGCTGAGCGCGGTGTGGGCAGGGTCTGGGCTGGTACTCCAGCATGGACCGCTTTGGATGTCCGGGCTGAGCCGGCGCCCCGCAGGGATACCTGGAGGAGCTGGTGCGTCTGCGCGAGTCGCAGCTGAAGGACCTGGAGGCGGAGAACCGGCGGCTGCAGCTGCAGCTGGAGGAGGCGGCCGCGCAGAATCAGCGTGAGAAGCGGGAGCTGGAAGGCGTGATCCTGGAACTGCAGGAGCAGCTGTGAGCCCGCCCCCTGCCCGGACCCCTTACCCCTGTAAACCCCAGCATGACTCCACTGGATGGCATCGGTTTCCTGACAACATCCAATTCGCATCAGCCCACCTTTCCCATCACCTCTCTCCTAAGGTCCCGTAGTTGCCAAACATTACCCCCACAACATTAAGACCCCACAGGCTCCAACACCTATCAGCTGGAGACGATACTAGCCAGTTGCCTCAATGACCGCATTACTCACAGGACTTCAACAGCCTTCAGTTTTATTGTGCCATCCCCACTGTTCAGGCCTCTGATCAGCATCATCCAGTGACACACCCCCCCCAACCTAAAACATTTCTTCCCTAAACCTGACCCTGTCTATCTAGCGCAAATCCCACCCCTTCAGGAGTACCCACCCTTCCCACTCTCCTCCATACACCATCCCACTGACTCCTAAACGCTCACGTGTGCGCTAATCCTGACCACACCTCTGTCCCCTTTTCACAAACACGTCCTTACTATTATGGAGCAGGCCTCAGACTTAGGATTCTCCTGACTCAACCTCCTAGTGCTGTAACTCCAGACGTGCACCACCATCCCTGAGCAGCATCTATCCATCCCCTTTACTAATCAGGGTTCCTTTCGAAGCCCTGGCCCCCACCTTTGCTGAGTCTTGCTTCCCTCTCCCAGCCAGGCCTGATCCCCCTCCCCCTCCCAGGACAGGTCTGATCCCCGGTGACCATGGCCCCCTGGCCCAGGGTTCCAAGGAGCTCACCACCCCCCTGGTCAACCAATGGCCCTCCCTGAGCACACTCACTAGGGCTGAGGGTGCCAGCAACTCCAAGCTATATCGGAGGTAAGCCCCAACCCGAGTGCTGCCCCCCCATCCCCACTCCCAGAGAGCAGCGGCCGCTGGAGCTGTGGGCCACTATCCGCGCAGTTTTCTGTTCCACAGACACAGCTTCGTGAGCACCGAGCCGCTGTCTGCAGAGGCCAGCCTGAGCTCAGACTCCCAGCGCCTGGGAGAGGCCAAACGGGACGAGGAACCCTGGGGCCCCATTGGTGAGCACCCCACACACACCTTGGCACTTGGTGTATTTCAGAAAAGGACTGGGCCATAGTCAGGGCATGGCTTGAACCCCTTATTCTCTCAAGCCCTTCCTGTACTTACAGCACCAATGAGCAGCTTAGTTTGGGGTTTCAGAAAAAGACAAATACAAACTTGGGCTGCACCTCTGTGAACTTGGTCAGTCTCCTCACCTGGCTGACCTATACCCCCCTCTGTAAAATAGGGCGACTGGCCCAAAGAACCTCCAGTGTCCATGTACGGAGAGGGCTCAATGGCTTCTTAGTATCATGGCCTCCTCAAGGGCCCATCCTCTGAGGACTTCTCTGCCTAGTTTGCTCTTACCACTGTGAACTGCCTGCCTGACCAACATTCCCCCTTTTCTTTGGCTGCCAGGAAGCTCAGAACCCAATTAGTGGCTCCCTCGGAGTGAATGCCCAGGACCTCAACGCATGCATTTTGTATTGACCTACCTACCCCTGGCTCCACTTTGGTTTCTCCCTTCCTAGTTTACTCCATGCCTGGACCTCCTGTTTTTGTTTTTTAAATATATATATATATATATATATATATATATATATATATATATATATATAGCGAGAGAGAGAGAGATAACTACACTGTGTCAGATAACTTGATTTTGAGACAAAGCAAGCTTTGGACATGTAACACCACACTATGTTTGTGACTGTGTGTCTCCTCCACTAGTAGACTGTGAGCTCCATGAGGGCAGGGACCATGTCTCGTCCATTCTCTGTATCCCCAGAGTGTGAAATAGAGCAGATGCTCATTGTGTGCTTAATAAATGGACAAAGAGAGGCTGAAGCTCAGGGGGAGACAGAGACATAAACGGATGATTACAACAGTGTCTCAAGTCCCATGCAAGACATGCTAGTTCCAAGATTTAATTAAAACTGGCAGATGCTCCAGAAGAGCCACAAGTCTCCTGGGGATGACTTGAGAGTTGTCCCTTTATTGTCCATCCATGAAGACCCCCTTCCCACATACACGCAGCCTGGTTGGCCTGGCCTTATCCACCCTCTCTCCCCAGGGAAGGACCCCACGCCCTCCATGCTGGGCCTCTGCGGCTCTCTGGCCTCCATCCCCAGCTGCAAGTCCCTGGCGAGCTTCAAATCCAACGAATGCTTGGTGAGCGACAGCCCTGAAGGCAGCCCAGCACTTAGCCCCAGCTGAGGAGTGGCATGGGCAATGCCAGCCCCACCTGCCAGGGGCCATGGACTACTGCCACCGTTGAGTCCCCCAATCCAGGCAACCCTTTGAGAATGTCACCCACCTAGCCTCGGGTCTCTAGGGAAAGACAACCCAAGACTCCTTCCTGTCAAGGAGCTGCACAGGGAAATGATGCAGCCAGGAGAAAGGGACACCTAGGTCTTCAGTCCCCTGGGGAATGGGGAAGCCTCTCCACTCTGGTGGTTCTGAAGACTGCCTGGTCCCCTTTGCTCATCTTCCACACTGGCCTCAAGAGCAGGTGGTCCAGCCCAGGCATTCCTGCTGCCCTGCCTCTGGTCTAACCCTGTGTGTACCCTCTGAAGTCACCTTTCCTTGGTACCTATGTGGGAAGAGATTAGGCAAATAAAAACCAGAGGACTGAGGTGGTTTCATCTGTTGGGGAGTGGGGTAGGATTCTATAACAAGGTCTCCTAGCCAGGGGAATGGTGTCAGACCAGCTTGTGTCCTGTGGGAGCACATGGGTCATAATTCAGGGTACACAGGGAGGGTGGAGGGCACTTCTGTAGACTTGCAGGTGCTTTCTAGATCTGAGCCCTCTAATACTTTCTCAGTCCCTAGCAGAACACTCTAAGGGGGTGCCTTCGTAGGGCATTTGCCTGCCACAGGCCTACTTCACTCCATTGTAACCCTAAGTTGCAGCCACTGGCAAGTAGGCAACCTGCCCAAGTAACATTGCCTTGGCATGCCCCTCACCCCAACACAGCGGCCAGCTGAGGACCTTACCACCACATAGGCAACCTTTCCCCTCGTCCTTGTATTATGACTGGTACCTAAGGTGGGAAGCTTTTGGACAGGGTCACTGGCTGGCGTGGAACTATGTAGAGACCAGGCAGCCTTTAGACTTAGAGATTGGCTTGCTATCAACTCTCTAGAGTTGGGATTAAATTAAAGGTGTGTCTGGAGTTGGTAGCTTTTGTTTGTTTTGTTTTTGAGGCAGAATCTTGCTATGCAGCCCTGGAGGACCTGGTACTCGAGGCACTCCTGTCTCAGCCTCCCAAGTACTGAAATAACAAGTGTGGGCCACTGTGTCTGACGGGGGACCCCTAAATGTACACACATACCCAGAGACAGCGCAGTCACAGCAGGTCATCATCTTTAGACAGGGAATAAACAGGGCTGAGAATATACCTGGCCCGAGACCTTGATCCCCGGGGCCACGCTACAACAAACATAAAAGGGATACAAGGTAAGGGCGATTGTCAGATTTGGTCTTGAACTTGCAGGTTTGCAAGTGGTGATCCTGGAAGAATAGCAGGAATCGCAATGTGAGGATGGCCTGAATGACTGGGTCGGGAGGGAGGGAAGGCACTTGGCTCAGTCTTCTGTTCCCACCAATGTTAAGTGCTGGCTTTCAGTGACCCAGAGGCTGTTCCTGGTTGAGCCTCTGGAAGAAGCTTTTGCCAAACTCGTACGTGCTGATCATGATGGCGCATGAAGGTGCAGCCTTGATGATCCTTGGGAGGAAGCCTGTGGTGGGAAAGACCATGGTTGGGGTCCATGTCCCCTTTCACATATACAACACGGATGTACATAAGGCATGAGGGAGACAGGACCCCACCTGCAAAGAGTCCCCTAGTGCCAGATTCCGCCTGGATTCTTCGAAGCAGGAGCCAGGTGGAGTCAAGTCTTGGGGGCCTCACTCTTACAGCCTCCACTGATCCCAGCGCCATCTGCCGCTGTGTCTTTACCACGTCAAAGGGTAGGGTGAGGGTGGCAGCCACCTGGTTGGATGGAGAGAGAGCTCAGCCCTGTTCCCAGCCCCTGGGAGGGACTAGGACATGTCAAGGGCAGCGGCAGAGGAAAGCCAGATCCCTGGCAGGCACTGCCACATGGGGCCTTCTGGACTTCTCTACTGACTCTCTCAGGGTCCTGCAGGACATGCTGGTGGCCTTACCCCCAATGCAGCCAACTCACCGTTCCTGAGATGCCTCCAGCCACAAAGCTGACGCCCACAGATGTCTGGTCTTTTGGTCTTAGCCCATTCAGCCAGCTCCTCACCAGCTCGTAGTTGAACCAGTACAGAGCTTGGGAAGTAGACACTCATTAGATGAGGGAGCCAGGGAGGCGGGCTCCAGACTTCTCATCTCCCACCCACAGCCACGCCATCCCTGGGGCAGCCTTGCCTGCTGTCTACCAGGTCCTCTTCAGGACAGTTCAGGAAAACCTAGGCAAACCCCTCCCCGCTGGGCCCACCCAAGGCTCAGAGAAGTGATGTAACTTCACAGCCATTAGTAACAAAGGAAGGACTTGGCTGTAGTAGACCCTTTGAACATTAGCCAAGAGCCCTTTATTTTCTTTTCCTTTTTTTTTTTTTTTTTTTTTTTTTTTAGTTTTTTCAAACAGGAATTCTCTGTGAGGCCCTGGCTGTCCTGGGCTCACTTTGTAGACCAGGCTGGCCTCGAACTCACAAGAGATCTGCCTGCCTCTGCCTCCCCAGTGCTGGGGTTAAGGGCTGCGCCACCAGGCCCACCTATCCAAAAGATCTCTACCCTATGGCCTGAACCTGAGTGCCTACCTGAGAAGGGGACATCTCGAAGGGCTGTAGGACCCCAGCCCAGCCACAGAGAGCGCCAGCCCCCCTGAGCCACTGCAGCTTGAACACAGGAAGCTACTTCTCGGTATGACACATGCTGAGCCTGCAGTTTGGTCCGCACAAGCTCCAAGGGGCTCATCACTGTCACAGTGCCCACTAGGGAGGAGAGGGTAGGTGAGACAATGGAAGGAGGCCAGGCGACAGATGTCACGGAGTAAAACCCAGCTCTCGCCCCAGGGTCTGAGAGTTTTTAGTACAGTCCTCCACCCACAAGGCTAGCAGAAGCTGTGAATGGACCCCAGGAGGGAAAGAGAAGGCAAAGGGCCAGGGCTGTACTCACTGCGGGCCAGGGCACCAGCCATCATGGGTGCATAGAGGTCAGAGGTCAAGGATTGACCACACAGGAAGGCCTTGAGTTGGTCATAGGCAGTGAAGTAGATGGCGGTAGCTGGTACAGTCATCACCCTGGGAGGAAGAAGCCAGAAAACTCACTTCAGGGCTCCCAATCCCTTTAAGCAACCCCTTCCCACCCCTGCCAATAGGAGTCAAGGGAAGGAAATACCAGCAACTGGGGTACTCACAGGGTAGCGGGAAGGCCGCTCCACAGGGTCCTAGTGCCCTCATGCCTTACAATCTTCACAAAGGCGTCCTGACCAAGAGGAAAGAAGACGGACATAAATGAAGTCTATGGTGGACTGGCTCAGGTACAGCCTGGCTTGATACCCTCAGCCTCTGTCCACAGACCTGAGTCCACATGCAGCTCCCCATTTGGTTCTAGGTGGACTCCTAGTCAACCTTTAAAACCTTAAGGAGGTGGCCCAGCATTGGTGGCACACACCTTTAATCCCAGCACTTTGGAGGCAGAGGCAGGTGGATCTCTGTGAGCTTGAGGCCAGCCTGGTCTACAAGGTGAGTCCAGGACAGCCAGGGACACACAGAATCACCCAAACTGAGTCCCTCAGGTACACATTAATGCTGCTCCTTACCAAGGTGCCAGTGAACCGTGTAGGATCTTGAAACCAGGTGGCACAGCGAGTACCATTTGGGCACAGGTACAGGGGCTCCAGGACACCATTGCAGTATAGGAGGCACTTCCCTGGGGACTGAAGAGTGGAGGGTGCTGGGGAAAAAGAACGGACCTTAGGATGGGAGGGCTGGAACCTTGCTGGGTTGATATAGCTAGGCTGTCATGTGGATATTTCTGTGCAGGACAGAAGGCTGGATAATGTAGCCTGAAAGTATATACTAGTCTATGACCACAGCACCCCAGGCACTCTGGGGACACTGGACTACTTCTTCCCTGGGCCCTCCTAGGAGCCTGGGGTTTGGGGCACTCACATTTGCTGTAAGAGAGACTCCAAAATCTGGAAGGAGGTGTCAATTCTGAAACACAAGTCAGCCCTGGTGGTCAGGAATACACACATTCCATTCCTCCCCCCATGAAATCCCATCTCTGAGAGACCCTTATTTTGTCAGACAGCTCCCCTCAATCTGGCTCCTGGTTCAGGTACTTACCGCCAGCTACACCAGCTACCGAGGGCCTCTGAGACTGAAGGCGGACCTTCACCACATCCAGGGGCGTCACTGGGGAAGGAGGTAGGTCTGAAGGTTCCTTCGGGACCCCACTTACTCTTCTACATCAGGGGAAAATTGCCTCCAACCTCCAGCCCACACCAATCCCCGTCTCCCCAAGTCTTACTGAAGAGAGAGGTGACCACAGCCCCAGCTCCTGAGGCCACCATCTGCTGAAGGGGGCTAATGCCCCCAGGATCCTGATCATCCATCCTGGAGTTTCAATCCTGAAAACAAACCGCAGTCAAATGGAGTCTACCCACTGACAAGAAAAGCCTAGGAAGGGACAAGCATGAGGTAAGGCGCTCTGGGACTTCAATAGCACACTCAGGGCTCATCCACAGCTTGCCTCCATAACCTTTTAAATCTATGAACGTGTTCATTTTGCCAAGGGGGAAACTAAGGCCCAAGAGATGCGGTGACCTTCAAGGTTACGTCATTCGTTTGGAAAGAAGAAAGAACAGCCGTTGGCCAATGGCAGTGACGGCAAATGGCATCTCCTCAGCCATATGGTCACTTATGCACCTCCGGACCTCGGGCCAAAAGATCGAAACACCTGAGCCTTGCCCCTCCACCCAACCTCTGGGCGGACACAGGAGCGCCCTGGGCGAGGAGAGGTGGAGCTGGGCATCAACAGAAACCTGTAAACAAATCTGGTGAGAGAGAGGAAGGTCCAGCTTCCTCGGGGAGATTGCTGGCCCTACCCCCCTGCCAGCCCGGACCAGACGGGCCAGGCCGTGAGGCCTGGATGGGAGAATGCTCTCTCTGCCTCTTCTCTCCCTTAAACACAAGCCGCGGGCTCAACGGGGACGGAAGCAGAGACCGGGTAACCAACTCTATCTCCGAGACTCGGCCGCCGCACTCCATACCCAGGCCCAGCAAAGGGGCGCCCGGCGAGGCCCACCCCTTCCCCCGGCCTCCACTCGTGCCCCCCCGCCAGTGACCCTCGGAGAGCCCACTCCAGTCCCGGCCCGCCCACCTGGCTCTGAGCCGGTGCTTCCGCAGCGCCACGCCAAAGGCCTGGCGGGCCCATAGCGGCTCCGCAGCCGGTGCAGGGTCCGCGCGCGCCCGCTGAGCACAGCGGCCGCCTGGGAGAGCGGTGGGGCCGACCCCGCCCCCAGCGCCGCCAAGCCCCGCCCCGTGGCCGACTGGCCGCGCGCGCGGAGTGCAACGGGGCCCGCCCACTCGCGGCCCTTCCCCCCCACCCCCTTCCCCCGGAATCCCGCCCTGGCGCCGTGGCCGCGTGGACTGTCCCCGGGGTACCGCGCTCCCCGAATCCCGCGGGTCAAGGTCGCCGACTTTACGGGGGGCGTGTGCACCTAGCTGCAGTAGCTCTACCCGGCCGCGCGCCCCGCAGGACCCGCGCGATCGCTGGAACTTTCCAGATCGCGTGGGGACTGCTGCCCCGCCTACTCCGTAAGGCCGCGGCCGCGAGGGTCGGTTCTTCAAGGTCACCCGAGTATGGGGGGGGGACAGCTGTGGCTCACACTCGCCCGCTGAGCTCCGTAGCTTCCAGTTTATGGCGAGCGTGTTGGCGGGAGTTACCGTCCTCTTCATTTTCGGATGATGAAAGGAGGTTGCAACCCCAGAACCCTCTATAAACTGCAGGGCAAGCTGGGTTAGCCGCCCTTCAACTTGGGCCACGCGTGGGGCCCCGGAATCGAACATGAGAAAAAAAATACATAAAAAAAAACTGTTTCGCGACAGTTCTCAGACTGTTGCGGCCTTTAAAGCTCAAGGTGGGTTTTTGGTTTTTGAGACGGTCTGTGCAACCTCGGCTGGCCTAGAGATCCCGATGGTCTCTACCAAAAACTTTTCCTAGTGGCCATTACTGTCATTACTGCCATGGGCGCCCTCGTTTGACGGGAAGTGACAGACTCAGAAGTTAAAACTTGAGCCCCGGCTTTCCCAGGAGCTGCGTGGGCTGGGAGGCAGCGCTGTTCGCGCACTCGCTGACACCCCGCCGCCCGCCTCGCCTTTAAGGCTTCCCACACTAGCGTGACACTCATCCCAACAGAAACGGGACCGCGCGGCGGGAGCCTGCACCTTTAAGGAGAAGGGGCCGCGGCCTCGACGTCACTACGCTCTCCGCCCTCCAAGTCCCAACTGGTCGCGCACCGCGCTGGAGCCGCCCAGCCAGCCCGGCTAGCACGTGGATTCCAAGGGGCCAACCATGCTTTTTCCCTGAGAAAACCCTTCCGGCGTTTCCATAGCCTGGAACCTCCAGCTTTGGGGGCGGAGGGAGAGCAAGCGGGTAGTTAAGAGAGCAGCCAATGAACTAAAGGGCCCCGGCGTTCGGTTGGCCGAGAGGCTGAGCCTGGAGGAGCGGACGGTTCAGGGTCCAGAATGGCCTGGGCTGCATAGTAGAGCTCCCTTGTCCTTCCCATTCTCGGCTCACCCCAAGCCTTTTTAAAAAGTGACACAAAAATCAGTTCATAAACTTGACGGTGACGTTGGGAATCCAGCCCCTACTAAGGCCCTTTCAACCTCAAAGTTAATGGTTTACCAAGTTTCGGAGGGGAGAAATTATTTTCCTTATTCGGTAGAGGAGAAAACTGAAAGTCCTGTTTGTAATTTCTCTCAGTCTCGTTCTCTCGCTGTCTCTCGGATTTTCTCTCACTTTCTTATGATTTGGAGGTGTGTTTTCTGATTGTTTTGAAACAGGGTCTTATGTAGCCCAGGCGACCCCAAACTCATGTTTCGGGAAGGACGTCCTTGAACTCCTGATCCTTCTGCCTCCCAAATGCTGACTTTACAGGCATGAAGAACCGTAGACCACAGTTGGTTAATACTTTCCCCACTCCTTGCCCCAACTTCCAATTTACAGATGAGAAAGAGAGTCCCCTGAAGTCACCCAAACCTGCTCTCCATGGTGAGGTCATTCTGCCCCAGCAACACCACTCACATGACTCAAGTTACTGGCTTGTAGTCTGGAAGGGTTGTGCGTGATTGATGGCGTATATGACTCTCTCCCATAAGGTTGGCAAGGTGGGACAAGAACCTTGACCGATCTTAGAACCGCCTAAGCCTTAGCTGCAAGCCTGGAGGCCTGAGGAGGCAGTGGCTACTGGCCTGGCTGGCCTAGTGAGCCACACTGTGTGTCTAGTGGGTCCCTGGGGCGTGTGGTCATCATACAGATGCAAAGGCCCAAACAATCCCTTGCACAGAGAAGGCTGAGAACGGCAGCAGCAAATGGTGGTGAAAACTGGGACCAAGCCTGTCTGGCTAGGCACTAGTTTGCTAGGAGGCTGAGTTCTAACTGGGCAAGCCCTGGAGCAGGCAAGAGCAGGGAACCCCTCAGTTTTCACCCCCAAGGCCTATGGAAACATTTGTAGGTGAGGGCAGAACTTGGAATCCAATGTCAAGACCCCACCAGCACCTCTCTGTTCAAGGCCATTATTGTCAGCGTCTGGTGGAACCTTCCAGGGACAAAGTGCGGAGCTTCTGTTCAGTCAACTGAGTTCTGCCCCAC
>CAJQZJ010034446.1:165859-225066 GCA_907164525.1 Lophiomys imhausi
GGGCAGAAGCATAGAATGATGGAGAAAAGTGCCCGGCAGTGGTGGCACATGCTTTTAGTCCCAGCACTCAGAAGGCAGAGGCAGGTGGTTCAAGGCCAGCCTGGTCTACAGAGTCAGTCCAGGACAGCCAGAAGTACACAGAGAAACCCTGTCTCAAAAACCCAAAACTAAACCAAACCAACCAAACGAAAAGCAATGGAGAAAAGTGGGCCGGGATTGTGGTTGTGCCCTGCGGTGTGTAGTCATTTATTTATTTATTTTGGTGTTTTGAGACAGGCTGTCACTGTAGCTCTGGGCCTCCTAGAATTCATTATATACACCAGGCTGGCCTAGAACTCTCAGAGATCCACCCGCCTCTGTCTCCCAAGTGTTGGGGTAAAAGGTGTGAGCCAGCATCATTTGATCTTAAGGAACACACACTGGGTTGCTTAGCAATAAATGAAATCCAAATAAGTCTCAAATGGTGAGAGAGATGGGGGACGTGGGGAGGAGAGAACAAGCACACCGGAGCCAAAGCGATGGCTGATGGTGAATCAAGGTATAATTGATGTATTGAGGCTAATCATATCTTTTGGGTTTTTTGTTGTTGTTGTTTGTTTGTTTGTTTGTTTTCCAGGCAGGGTTTCTCTGTGTAGCCCTGGCTTTCCTGGACTCACTCTGTAAACCAAACTGGCCTTGAACTCTCAGAGATCCGCCTGCCTCTGCCTCTTGAATGTTAAAATTAAAGTGCTCTACCACACCCAGCCCCCAAGGATGGTTTTGGTTTTTTGGTTTTCGAGACAGGGTTTCTCTGTTTAACAGCTCTGCCTGTCCTGGACTCACTTTGTAGACCAGGCTGGCCTCGAACTCGCAAAGATCCGCCTGCCTCTGCCTCCCAAGTGCTGGGATTAAAGGCGTGCGCCACCACCGCCCGGCTAAGGATGGTTTTGTTTTTAAGTTTAAGGCAACTGTTCATCTCAGACTGTAGCTCAGAGTTAGAACATGCGCTTAGCATGCACAAGGCCCCTGGGGTTCAATCCACAGCACTTCCAAATGAACAAACAAAAAGTGTAATTACCGGGCTTAGCCCCTCTGGCAACAGGCTTTGCTGGCTTTCTCCTCTCCCATTTAGTGGCCTGAGTAGGTGTGCCTGTGTGTGTCTCAGTCACCAGTGCTTCATTTGAGCGATCCTACCCTGAATGTGGTCTGCAGAGCCTGTACCCCCGTAGTGCCCTGAGGAAGACCGTTCAGAACTGGCCTCCATTGTTCTGGCTTCCAGAGTGTCGACTGCTGAGAGTGTCTGTTGTGCAAGGCAGTTTAGTGACTTATAATGACTGTCAACATTCTAAATAAAGGTCTAAACCCTGACCCAGCCAAGCCACTTAATTCCTTCTGGCCAATCGATTTCACAAGAAGAAAGAAAATGATAGAGTTGTCCTTCTTCCTTTGAAGCCTTGTTGGCAACAGCCAAAAAATTACATTATTGAAATGCTAAGTGCAGCCAGGTGTGGTGGCACACGCCTTTAATACCAGCACTCAGGAGGTAGAGACAGGAGGATCTCTGTGAGTTCGAGGCCAGCCTGGTCTACAGAGTGAGTCTAGGACAGCCAGGGCCTTTACAGAGAGAAATCCTGTCTCAAAAAAAACAAGAAAAGAAAAGAAATGCTAAGTGCATGAGGACTGTGTGATCAACCTCACACACGGTGAAAGGGAGTCAGAGCTCTGCATCCTGATGTAAAACAATATCAAAGGTAAAATGTTTGGGCTGGGAATGTGGCTCACTAGCAGGGTGCTTGCCTAGCACATTCGAGGTCCCAGGCTCCAACTCCAGCGTGCAAACCAGAGAGTTGAACAAGCAGGATGCTGGACACTTGCACTTAGCAGGACCTCCACTGCCCTCTAGGGGACACTTCTGAAATATATGAGGCTAGTGCTGTTTTGGCTCATCAAAACTACGGACTGTAGAGTGTGTAGAACATTCTGATCCAACATGAAATTTCAACAACAACGACAACAACTCCACATCTCTTCTTATAGACAATTGCATGCATGAGAAACGTGTTCATAACTATCAGATGTAGATGTGTATGTTGTATGTATGTGCAGGTGTGTGTGTGCCAAGGATGTCATTCCCCAAGTACTCTTTTTTAAAAGATGTATTTGTTTGTTTATTTATTTTATGTACACGAGTGCTCTATCTGCATGCACACCTGCAGCCAGAAGAGGGCACCAGATCACATTGTGGATGGTTGGGAGCCACCCTGTGGTTGCTGGGAACTGAACTCAGGACCTTTGGAAGAGCACTAGCCAGTGCTCTTAACCACTGAGCCATCTCTCCAGCCCTACTTGATCTTTGAGACAGGTTATCTTACTGATCTGCAGCTTGCCAGAGTAGTCTAGGCTAACTAGCCTGTGACACCGCCTCCCCCCCAGCACTGAGAGCATAAATGGCACAATGTTCAGCTTTGTAGGAGGGTGATCGGGATCAAGCTCATGGACCCATGTTTGCAAATACTTAACAACTAAGCTGCCTCCCCAGCCCCAACTCCCAGACCATTTATTTATTTAGATTTATTTTATTTTTATGTGTATTTTGTCTGCATGTATGTGTGTGCACTACATGTATGCCTGATGCCCACAGAGGTCAGATTCCCTGGGACTAGACTTATAGACAGTTGTGAGTGGTTAAGAGCACCAGCTGCTCTTCCAAAGGACCAGGATTCAATTCCCAGCACCCACATGGCAGCTTACAACATCTGTAACTCCAGTCCCAGGGGATCTGACACCTTCTTCTGGGCTCCATGGGCAACATAAAATAATTTTTTTTCAAGACAGGGTTTCTCTGTGTAACAGAGCCCTGGCTGTCCTCGACTCCCTTTGTATACCATGCTGGCCTCCAACTCACAGAGATCCCCCTGCCTTTCCCTCCTGAGTGCTGGGATTATAGACTTGTGCCACCATGCCTGGCTCTAAATAAATCTGTTTTAATTATACTAAAAATGTGTTTGCTATTCATAGAATTTTCCAGGAATAAAGCCACTCTGGACCTTAAGAAAACAGTGTTCCCCCCCCCCCTTTACATTAGAGCTTGAAATTCATTCTGGTTTCCAAGTGTTATGTGTAAGACCATAGGACCTACGAATTTCATGAATGTTTTATTTTGCTTTGGGGGAGACAGGGTGACCTAGAACATGCTATGTAGCCGAGGCCGGCCTTGAACTCTGGATCCTCCCCTTCCCCCCTTGACTTGAGTTCTGGGGTTGTAGGCATGTTAAAGGAGCAACACCCACTGCCTCTGAGAGTTGCAAGTCCAGTTTCCCGGTGAGCGACACTGAGATGCTATTTTGCATTTAGCACTTCCTTCTCCAAAGGCACTCTACTGTCATAAACAAGGCCTCCTGAATAAGACCGGGTGGAGAGGTGGGAGGTGGGGTGGGGTGGTAAATTACCCAGCAGATCGCCATGGCCCAAGAAACAGGAACACTCATTCTACCTCTGGCAAAGGTTTGTGTTAAAGGTCCAAGGAGAGCTTACTGGAAAGGCTGTTGTGATGAAAATCAGAGTAAGTATTAGCAGGACATATTTGTTGTTCTGCTCGGTTTGGCTTTGAGGTTTGTTTTGATTTCTAGTTTTTGAAACAATGTCTCAAATAAAAACAGCCCAGGCAGCCTGGCCGCAGACTCTCTGTGTAACCTGATCATGAGCTTCCGATCCTCCTGTCTCTGTCTCCCCACCAAAACGCTGGGACCACAGGTGTGTGTCACTCCTGGTTCAGGAAGTCCTGGGGATCGAACCCAGGTTTCCTGCATGCTAGTCAAGCCCTCTACCATTGGAGCTACATCCTTAGCCTGTTTTATTGTTTGCTATGTAGCCTAATTAACCTTAACCCTAACATCCTCCTCTTTCTGCCTCCTCAGTGTTGGGATTTACATCATTTGTCACCCCACATGGCTGAGACCCTACTTTTTACCAACACTGAAATAGGGTGAGCCAGCAGCCTGCCTGACAGTAGCAGAAAGCCTGATGCACGGAGGACAGGTTTCTTCTGTACTTAGTTGGCCCATCTCCTTTTGGAGGCTTTGCAGTAGCTTGATCTTCCTATCCCCACTAGATTGAACCCAGACCTTGCATATACTAGGCAAGTACCCCCACTCTAAGCTACAGAACCCCAGTTTCTTCAATGGAAGGAAACGCTATTGCCCCTGAGCCTTGCTTCTTTCTTAGGGGTGCTGAGGTCTCAGCGGAGAAAGGTGCCCTGTGTGGGCAGCTCCTGCCTGGTCACTCCCCTCCATCCCTACAGCCTTTACTTCTCTGTCTGGGCTCCTGGTGGCCTCCTTGCCTGGGCCCCCAGCCATTGTTTCAGAGACAGAGCATCAGGTTCGTCATAGGAATCCTTTGAAGTCTTAAAACAAAAAATTGCCTCTGCTTGTAATGTCCTATTTTACAAGATTTCTTCACATCCATTATCCCATTTGAACGTCACATGAGCATGTGGATATTACGCCCTGGTTGTTGTATGCCCATTCCAGCAACGAGGAAACTGAGTTCCTGGGGAGTTAGGTGGCATTGTGTAACAATTTCCTCTGAATTCAAATGTTCTGGAGGCTCCTTAAGACTCCAAAAAAAAAGTTCTATAGTAAATCTCCTTAAGCCTCAGGAAGTCCCTGAAACTTATCAGATTCACAACACTCCTCCCTCCCTAAAATTAAATAAGCAGTAAGGGTTGCTGAAAGGGAAGGAGGGGAGAGAAGGGGTGTCGTAGGGTTAATGAAATTAATATAGAAACTAGCAGCATAGGGATTTTTGATTGGCAGAAGCTTAGTAGCTCAGGTATAAGATACAAGATACGGGTGGATCCAATTACATCAGGACATGTTTACCATTGAAGGGCATGCCTTGAAAGCCTGCCAAGAGCAGATGACATCATTGATCATGGGACCACAGGAGGCACTGTTGTGGAGGCGTGCCTTGGAAAGCCCACCAGGGACTATGGCAACAAAATGCCGGAATTCACGGCCGAGATCATTACAACACATTACTACACAAGGGATTTAAATGAGAAGCCCACGCAGCCTCAGCCCAGTCCTCCACCTTGTCTTCCTCTGCCAACACATGCTAAGAGACCTCACCATGCCACAATACATCACCATTTTGGACCAACCTGCTGGGAGTCCACGCTAGTGGAGAAAGTAAAGGCAGACCCTCCCTGGTGCTTCAGAATGCCAGAGCAGAGAAATATCTCCCCTTGGAGCCCCAGAGCATCCGAATGGTGAGTGGGCAATTTGGAACTTTTTTTTTTTTGGTTTTTCAAGACAAGGTTTCTCTGTGTATCCTTGGCTATCCTGGACTCACTTTGTAGACCAGGTTGGCCTTGAACTCACAGAGATCCACTTGCCTCAGCCTGCCTCCCAAGTGCTTGGATTAAAGGTGTGTGCCAACATACCCAACCATTACAGACAGCTGTGAACTGCCATATGGTGCTGGGATTTGAACCCAGGTCCTTTTGAAGAACAACCAGTGCTTCTAACCACTGAGCCATCTCTCCAGCCCCAATTTGGAACTTTTAATCTTGTAAATAATTGGACCCTAGGACTGCAGAGGCAATTCTTGGCTGATTAAAAGGCTGTCCCACATCAATGGTTGAAACAGATTAAATTTATACACTGCCTTTATGATCTGACAAATAAGACTCACAGACTTTAAGATTGAAGGACTTGTTGGAAACCAGCCACCCATAGGGATCCATGCCAAGATAAATAACCTGAAAGAATATCCTTTTAAGAAATTTAAGTTAGTGTTAAGTGTTTGTTTTTTTTATAGATATGTCTTCAAAACCCTCAGAGGCATAGAGAAAATGGCATTTTAAAATGTTTTTATTATTTTAAGAATTGTTTGACTTAAGACAGTCAGCTCCTGACAGCTCCCATTTGACTTGGAAGGAGACAATGAGCATCAAAAAGAAATCTCCCATCAGGAGATAATTCCTACTGGGCAAAAATGTCCCTGCTCTCTCAACAGACTATATATACAGTCCAAAGATGGACCAGAGCTTAAATGCAGGTAAGTTGATGGCCTTATTTTACAGAGACAGAATGGGAAATACTTCTTATTTCCTGCTGCACAATTTAGTCTGCGAGAAATGCTTGGCCAGAAGGCTGAAGATGATGCTCCAAAGGTAATGAGAGATATTTGGGTCTATCTAGGCAACAAACTGTCATTTTTCCATTCTGGAAGGTGCTCTCTTGTACTTCCTACTCACTTAAATAATAACTTTATCCCTTCTTATGTCTTTGGTAGAGTTGAAGGCATAATAGTTATAAAATTTCAATTGTTTAGGATTTAAAAGGATATTTTCAAGTCTAAATGAAATCTTTAGTTTTATAAATATAGGATATGATAGAAAACATTTGGGTTCAGATCTTTAGACACACCAAGATAGATAATTTTTTTTCTTCTTCAAGATTGCCTGATACAAATAGGCTAAGCATTATATGTGTAACTTTTATATATGATTTTCTTGATTGTTTAATATTTGTTCTTACTGTTTTTACTATATGAGTTAAAAAATTTAGCCTTTTTGTTAGACAAAAGGAGGGAATTGATGGGGTGGTGTTAAGCATTCTAAATGTTAATTGGTCCTGCTTGCTGTCTGTTACTTACATTGTCTCTGATTGGTTGAATAATTCTGAGGCCTGAGATTGGGCAAAGACAGAGGTAGGCAGGATTAAGGTGTGTGGGGCTTCAGAAGCAGAGAGGCTGATGGGAAGAAGGAGGCTCCAAGACAGGAAGCCAGGAGCAGGAAGGAGGAGGACATACAGTGGGGTAGTTTAAAGAAGATCCTTCCACGTGGCCTGGAACATCAGCATAACGTGGAGAATAGCAGTGCAAAGGGACGTATGTATATATGGGGTCATATTTGGGAAAAATAGAAGAGCTAGCTTAGATGGGCTAAGATTGCACAATTCAGGCCAAGGCTTGTTAAAATCCCTGTGATGTCTGTGTGCTCATTTATAATGGCGGGATAAGGGTTAACAGCCGCTGACCAATTAATCATAATCTAAATACTGGGTAAATAATTTAACTAGCCATTTTTTTTTCTACAGGGTTGGGTTTTAGGATTTAGGAACTTTATAGGTAGTTGTTAATAATAATATAGGTAGTTGTTAATTAATAAATATATGTGTGATAAATAAAAAATTTTTCTGCTACAGAACGGGAGGAGGAGACTCTGAGTTTTCTAATTGCCTTTAGGCTATATGTCACCCATGCTGGGTCTTCAGTGCTGCAGCTGAATCATCAATACTCCTGTCAATAATTCCTCTGAACTCATTGGTTTACCAAGCTGTGCTTTCGTGGTATTGATTTGATCTGCCATGAGTTCCTTATCCAGGGAGAGTAGATGTTCCTTTAGGTCTCTCCAGGAATAGTGTCCCATAATACAAATGATGTCTGAACAGGATTGGCAGGGCCAAAGATGAGTTTGACAGGAGTGGTTGCATGGCCTCTGCACTGGGTACTGAGACAAGCAACTGAGGCTGGTCAGTGAGGATAGAGCATCCCGCAGGAGAGGTCCTGATATGGCCACCTCTCCCTGTGTGGTCTGGGATGGAGCACCTCCCTGCTGTAGTGGTGGCCACACACACCCTGTGATGGATGAAAGGATGTGCAGCCAGTGCCTCCTGAGATAAGAATGAAATGTCTGTGGAGGGAATCCAAAGATGGCCATCATCCTCTACTTGATACAGGGTGGCATGCCTCCTTGATGAGTAGGGTCCCTCTTATGAATCCAGGGATGTCCCTGAAAGAGCTGACTTAGTAAAGAATGTATTACAGTGAAGACAAAACTTTTAATTATCCAATATATATTTATTAATAACTGTATGCACTTTATAAACAATTACCTAACAACTAGCCCTAAGAACGACTATAACCCCTGTTACCTAACAACTAAACCTATTAATAACTATAACAACTATTATCTAACAACTAATCCTAACCTTTTAGAAAGATACAGTCTCACTGGGCATGGTGGCACACGCCTTTAATACCAGCACTTGGGAGGCAGAGGCAGGTGGATCTCTGTGAGTCCAATGCCAACCTGGTCTACAAAGTGAGTCCACGACAGCCAAGGATACACAGAGAAACCCTGTCTTGAAAAACCAAAAAAAAAAAAAAAGTTAAGAAAAGAAAGATACAGTCTCTGGGGCAGGTCCTCAGTGTCAGGAACACCTCAGGAGTAGATCCTTTAAGGCACTTAGTCAACAGTCTTTCTTCAGGAATATCTCAGACATAGGTCCTTTAGGGTAAATTGGCTAAGGCAGCTTCACTTTGAATGAGGTTTGAGGCTTTCTTCTCTCTGGAAGGCCTCAGCTGTCCATAAGCCAACTTATTCAGTTTGTATTAGCCACTCAGCCGCTCTGCCTCAGTCTTGGGCTGGCCACAGTTCCATTCAGGCCACTGTTTGAACTGGTTGTACACCTCTAGGCAAAAGCTGTGCCACAGGGTTTAGTCCTTGGCCTTTTGCTGCTTTGCTGAGGCCTTCTCTGCTCACCAGCTTCTTCCTGCCTCAGGGAGAGCTGGCTGTAATTTTTCAGTTCCGTTTGAGATCAGCTTTTCAGTCCACCAGCATTTTCTCCATCAGATGATGCAAGCTGCCTTGCAACTCTAGCATGGGAACTCTCTAGCATCAGAGCTCTCGGCTCCACCCACTTTGTCCTTAAATAGGGTCTCTCCTTGTTTCACCTGGCTTCAGCTTAATCTGGGCTCTGCCCACTTTGTAAGGCTATTAGCAGCTGAAAACAATGCCAGGCCACAAACCTTGTTTTTAGTACATAGGCTGCTATGCCAAGTGCCCACAACCAAATTGATATTCATGCCCCATATTAAGAGACTGTATCTTAATCCCAGCACTCGGGAGGCAGAGGAAGGTGGATCTCTGAGTTCAAGGCCAGCCTGGTCTACAGAGTGAGTCCAGGACAGTCAAGGATACACAGAGAAACCCTGTCTCCAAAAACCTAAAAAAAAAAAGAGAGAGACTGTATCAGAAGCCCCTAGATATTCACTAAATCTAATTTATATTAATCTAACTCCTTACATTACAGTGTTGTATGAAAAGAGAGAAGGTTAGCACTCTTCTTGACAAGGATGTAAGAGAGCCTTGGGCCTAACAATGGCTAATGCATTGCTACCTACTTTGTGGCATCTAACCACTGTTTTTAGAAGGAGAGGGGGAAGAGGGTGGGAGACTGGGATAGTGAGGGGCGGAGGGAGAGGGCTGTGATCGAGATGTAATTTGAATAGATAAATGTTAAAAAATAAAAATAATAATAAAAATTAAAATTATGTATTACAGTCCCTGAAAATAATACGTACAAGAGGCTGTACAGTAAGCAGGCTGTGGTGGCAATTGTGTGACCCCTGCTGTGGACACAAGACATTCAGCTGAGGCTCAGCTGTCTTCCCAAAAGGGAGGAGTTACAATAGGACAAGCAGCTGTTAACCTCTACAGTAGCCCATTTGCCTCTCCCCCTGAGACAGAGTTTCTCTTTGTAATAGTCCTGGCTGACCTGGACTCACTTTGTAGACCAGGCTGGCCTCCAATTCACAGGGATCCACTTGTTTCACACTCAGAAGGTTGTGAAACAAACAAACAATGAAAGGCTGTTGCAGCCTGGCTCATGAGGCTGGAGGGTATAGAGTGTCCTAGTTAGGGTTTTTTTTCTTTTTTTTTCTTTTTTTTTTTTTTTTTGGTTTTTCGAGACAGGGTTTCTCTGTATATCCTTGGCTGTCCTGGACTCACTTTGTAGACCAGGCTGGCCTCGAACTCACAAAGATCCGCCTGCCTCTGCCTCCCAAGTGCTGGGATTAAAGGCGTGCGCCACCACCGCCCGGCTTCCTAGTTAGGGTTTTTAATGGATGTTTGAAAAACAAAAACAAAACAAAAAACACAACCAAAGATTTATTTGGCTCACACTTCCACATCACTGTTCATCATTGAGGGAAGTCAGGACAGGAACTCAAACAGGGCAGGAACCCGGAAGCAGAAGCTGATGCAGAGAACATGGAGGAGTGCTGCTTACTAGTTTGCTCATCATGGTTTGTTCAGCCTGCCTTATATAACCCAGACCACCAGTGAAGGGATGGTACCACCCACAATGGGATGGGCCCTCCCTCATCAATCACAAATTAACAAAATCCCCTGCAAGCCAGGTAGGTGGTGGTGGTGGCGCATGCCTTTATTCCCAGCACTCCGGAGGCAGAGGCAGGTGGATCTCAGTGAGTTCAAGGCCAGCCTGGTCTATAAAGTGAGTCCTGGATAGCCAGGGCTGTTACACAGAGAAACCCTGTCTTGAAAAACAAAACAAAAAGACTGGTTGATTTGGGCTAGAGAGATGGCTTAGTGGTTAAGAGTGTTTTTGCTCTCGCAGAGGACCCAGTTTCAGTTCCCAGCACCCACATGGGTGCCACATGGTGGCTCAAAACTGTCTCCAGTTCCAGGATATCTGACGCCCATCTCTAATGTCTGTGGGCACCCGGCATGCAACTGGTGCCCAGACACAAGAAAAACACTCTTACATATTTTTAAAAAATGTTTTTAACTGACTGATTCAACCAGGATGTTAAAAATGGTACTATGGGGCTTTAGTGACCTTGATGAACCATAGTGGGACATGATCTTTGAAGTAGGAACTCTGGCAAGCCTGTGCAATGCAGGCCAACATGGAAACTAGATTTGTGAAATACAAAAGGAAACAAAAGGGGATAGAGGAATGACAAGACAGAGAAAGGGGTCAGAATGGGCTACTCAAAGGCAGATGTGGCCAGATTCCTGTGGAGCTGAAGTTACTTTAAAAGAATGGACAAGCGGGCTGGAGAGATGGCTCAGAGGTTAAGAGCACTGGCTGCTCTTCCAGAGGTCATGAGTTCAATTCCCAGCAACCACATGGTGGCTCACAACCATCTATAATGAGATCTGGTGCCCTCTTCTGGCCTGCAGGCATACATACTTCAATTCAGAACATCATATAAATAATAATAAATAAATAAATCTTTAAAAAAATGGACAATCATGGTGGTGCACGCCTTTAATCCCAGCACTTGGGAGGCAGAGGCAGGAGGATCTCTGTGAGTTCAAGGCCAGCCTGGTCTACATAGAGAACTCCAGGACAGCCAGAATTACGAGAGTCTGCTTCAAAACAAAACAACAGAAAGCCAGAGGCTATAGTAGAAAACTTCTGGAAGACTTTAAAATCTAATCAGTGTTCATAAAAGATATTAAGCTTGTCTTTTCAGGTGGAAAATATTTTCCCCAGATTATGAGGTGTACAGTACTCTGGGCTGTGTTGGGGGTAGACACAGGGTTTCTCTGTGTAGCCTTGGCTGTCCTGGACTCGCTTTGTAGACCAGGCTGGCTTTGAACTCACAGAGATCCACCTGCCTCTGCCTCCTGAGTGCTGGGATTAAAAGCGTGTCCCACCATACCCAGCCCTGACTCTGTTTAATGTGTACATTGCCAAAGCACTTTTGTGGCAGACCCTAGCCTGACTGTTAAACTACTCCCCATCTCACTCCAGCCCAGTTCTGTGTAACTGAATATTTTTATTTTAAAAACTTATATTTATTATTTAACAAACACCTATAAAACACCTATATCCTATGACCTAATACCTATCTAAGAACACCTAACCCTATTTAATTTTCTTAAAAGGATATTAATACTCTTAGTGTAGGTCCGTGCAGGATGACTTGGTTTTGTCAATTCTGGATACTGTAGTCCCAGCAGGCAGTCCCTTTCAAGCCCAGTGTCTGTTGGCCTAACTGCCAATTCTTTTTTTTTGTTTTTGTTTTTGTTTTTGTTTTTTTTTTTTTGGTTTTTCGAGACAGGGTTTCTCTGTGTAACAGCCCTGGCTGTCCTGGTCTCACTTTTGTAGACCAAGCTGGCCTTGAACTCACAGAGATCTGCCTGCCTCTGCCTCCCAAGTGCTGGGATTAAAGGCGTGCGCCACCACGCCCAGCTCTTTTTTTTAACATTATTTATTTATTTATTATGTATACAGTATTTGCTCAACATATATGCCCGGGCAGATCTCAATGTAGATGGCTGTGAGCCACCATGTGGTTGCTGGGAATTGAACTCAGGACCTTGGGAAGAACAGCCAGTGCTCTTAACCTCTGAGCCACCTCTCCAGCCCCTAACTGCCAATTCTTATGGCCAGTTTATTTCAACCGCTAGATTGTGACTGGCTCATAAAGTCACTCTGTTTTAACCGCTAAACTGAGGTCAGCTTCCTCCATCAGCTGAGACTCGTTTCTATCTATAGTCTCCTTGGGCAGTGTATGCTTCCTGGCCAAAAGCTTCTCCGGGCGACTTCCAAACTCCACTCACACATCATTCACTCTTCCAGGACAGTCAGGGATACATAGAGAAACCCTGTCTCAAAAATACAAAACAAAAAGAGTCCCTAGAAGGACAACCTTAGTGTCCAGTTAGGTTTTATGCTGTGCCTTTTCTGCCAGCCTTCTGAGGCCAGTTTACGGGATGTGCCTCAGGCTACTGCAACCTAAATACTGTCTAATGGCGTACCTTGCTGTGCATTTCTCCAGCATGTCTTCTCAGTCCTGAGGGCAAGAGGAAGAGAGGGGGCCGCATGGAGCTCTCTGGCTCTCATGATCATTGGTGGTCTTAAGGGGCCAGAAGATCTCTCATGAT
The DNA here is from genome assembly GCA_907164525.1 of Lophiomys imhausi. NCBI lineage: Eukaryota > Metazoa > Chordata > Mammalia > Rodentia > Muridae > Lophiomys > Lophiomys imhausi. The sequence goes on from CAJQZJ010034446.1 coordinate 178,548, forward strand.
ATCCAGCGGTCCCCTGGCTTCTCTTGGCAACCAATGGTCATCTGTGTGGCTTGTGCGGTGGCGGGGGTGGGGAGGTGGTTTTTCGAGACAGGTTTTCTCTGTGTAGCCCTGGCTGTCCTGGACTCACTTTGTAGACCAGCTGGGATTAAAAGGTGTGTGCCACCACACCTGGCAATTACAGACAGCTGTGAACTGCTGGGATTTGAACCCGGGTTCTTTGGAAGAACATCCAGTGTTCTTAACTGCTCAGCCATCTCTCCAGCCCCCCTTGTGCAGTTTCTTAGCCATGCCCCTTCAACAGAGCATTTCGTGTTTCTCACAGAGCTATGGCCTTTGGGGTTTGTCTATTTCAGCAAGTTAAAGGGTTGCCAAGCTTCTCCTTATGTTCTACCAGATGCTGATTCATACTGAAGGACATACTAATTCACTAAAGAGCCCTAACTTCTATCACAGTTCTGACATCCCTTTCTTCCTAAAGAGGGATGCTCTGTCATAGCAAGTCTTAAGGCCAGGGTTCTTGGGAAGGACATAGTCCCTCTGTCCCTGTTTGCTTTGCCTGTTAGGCCTGTAGGTGGCTGGGTCAGGTTGGGCTTGGATCCGACATGTCCCCCTACAAGAAGCTCCTCTGTTGAAGGTATGGTCCCTAGTCTCAGCCAGCACTGGTGTTGTTGAGAGTGCTGACATCCTTAAGAGATAACACGCACCCACATTACCCAGCCGGACATTGGTGGCGCAAGCCTTTAATCCAGTGTTTGGGAGGCACAGATGGGTGGATCTTTGAGTATGAGGCCAATCTGGTCTACAGAGCTAGTTGAGTTTCAGGACAGCCAGGGCTACACAGAAAAATGGGATCATAGCTGAATGAACTATCAACAGGTAGGGTGTAACAAGGTGGCTTTTTTTATTTTTGGGTTTTTCAAGACAGGATTTCTCTGTGTATATCTGGCTGTCTTAGACTCATTTTGTAGACCAGGCTGGCCTTGAACTCACAGAGATCTGCCTGCCTCTGCCTCCCGAGTGCTTGGAATAAAGGTGTGTGCCACCATGCCCAGCCATTACAGACAGTTGTGAACCACCATGTGGGTGCTGGGATTTGAACCTGGGTCCTTTGGAAGAGCAGCCAGTGCTCTTAACCGCTGAGCCATCTCTCCAGCCCTTATTTTTATTATTCCTTCTATTTATTTTATTATACTTAATACCTCTTTCTCTCTTCCAATGGTTGTTCCTTCTAACCCAACACTGCAGGAGAGAAAGAAGGTTAGTAGAGGGGAAATGGATTTAGGTCTCTTTGACCTACTTCCTGCTGATTAGGGTCAATGGGTTCTTTGGAGGCAGTGCCAGTCTCAGTAGTCACAATCCAGCAAACCAGGAAGAAACAGCAGAAGGAGAGCACCAAGCAGGAAGCTCTTTCTTTGTAGCACCCCCCATCTCTCCGTGGCTCTCCTTTCTTTTCCCTCAGTCCTCAGAATTCATGTGCTGCAGCTGGCTAAGTCGTGCCCCTGCTAGGTCAGAAGTCACAGTTAATAGTTTTGCTTGTGAGCCTACCCTTTAATGGCTGAGCCATCTCTCCAGCCCAACAGTTAATAGTTTACACCTGTGGTCTATTTATTTATTTATTGAGACAAGGTTTTCTCTGTGTAACAGCCCTGGCTGTCCTGGACTCACTCTGAAGACCAGGCTGGCCTTGAACTCACAGACATCAGCCTGCCTTTCCCTCCCGAGTGCTGGGATTAAAGGTTTGCACTGCCATGCCCAGCTATACCTGTGGTCTTAACTGAAGCAGCCTCACACCTGGGATTAAACAAAAACATTCTCATAATTGGCTTATTTTTTTAACCCAACTCTTAACACAGTAGGGTCTTTTTGAAGGGTGTATCTTATCCCCATGCACACTCTGTCCCCGACTTTCTGCCTGTCCTAAATGAACAGCTCTGCTGTGCCAAATGCCCTTGCCAAGGTATTCAGCTTCATCTGAGTTCCAAAACAATGGATCCAGCCAACCTTGAATTCTGAAACCTTTGAAACTAAGCCAAAACAAATTTTTCCTCTCTTTAGTTTTTTTTAATCTTGCATATATGTGGTGTATGTATGTGTGTGCATGTTAGCATGTAAGTGCAACGGTGTGTATGTGAGGTCATAAGACAACTTCTGAGAGTCAGTTCTTTTGTTCCATCATATGGACCCCAGGGATTGAACTGGGGTCATCAAGCTTGATGCAAAAACACCCTTAGCCGTGAAGGAAGCTGTCTTACCAGCCCATGTTTGTATTCACTGTTTTGAATCTAACCCAGGTATTTTCTCACAGAAACTAACATGGGAGCCTTCTGAAGATCAGCTCAAATCTCAGTCCCACTTTTTCTCCCCCCTTAACTTTATGGGCATGGATCTTTTTTCTGCATGTATGTCTATGTCCCATGGGTATGCCTGGTGCCCATGGGAACCAGACAGGGCACCAGATTGAATTGGAGTTGCAAACAGCTGCAGGCAGCCATGTGGGAGCTGGGAGTGGAACTCTGGTTCTCTGGAAGAGCAGCTATAGGCAAGAATCAACCAAGCCAACGATCTGGTCACTTCCTGTGAAAGTGACCCCGTCTCGCCCCAGAGCTTGGCATGGACACATTAGGCCTTGGCCTGAGTCTCTCTGAGCCTCAGTTTCCTCCTTTGTGAAGTGAGGGGAGCCCTGGGCCCCAGTCTTCCTTCCAAGCTGACTTTCTGGAAACATCTTCCAGAATCTTAGTCTCTTTTCCCTCCCGAAACCCAGACCATGGAAGATGGGTAGTGACTCACGTTCATACAGCAGGTTCAGGGTCCCATGTCAAGCTACTCCTTTGGACTGTGACCCTCCTACCTTGTGAGTCCTGGGGCCAGGACCAGAAGGCAGCTGTTTCCATGTCCCATGAGGAGGATGGCGCCTGGGGAACCAGGACAAGAACTACTCATGACTGTATGACTCAGGCAAGCGAGGCAAAGCGGGGGTGGGGGGGGGATGGGAGGCTGCTTTGTGTGCTCTCTCCAGCCTTGGCCTTCCATGGCTAAGCCAATACAGTAAATGAAAACACGAAACCAATGGTGGAATTTCAGTTTCAGATACACAGTGAATAATTTTCAAGTGTCTTATATACTGCATGGGACATGCTTTTGTTATTGTCTTTATTTTTATTTTTGTGAATGAGACATACTTACACTGAAGGAAATTACTGTTACGGTAGGGTGTGGCAGCACACGCCTTTCATCCCAGAACTCAGAAGGCAGAGGCAGGTGGATCTCTGTGAGTTTGAGGCCAGTCTGGTCTCCATAGTGAGTTTCAGGCCAGCCAAGGCTACATACATGGTGAGACCCTGTCTCAAAAACAAACAAATGAGTGTGAAATTCGGTTTAACTGGGCATTCTATATTTCATCTGGCATGTCAAGATCCTGGGGTTGGGTGGTTCCCACTCTGGTATAGCCATGGCCCTTCCATTGGGACAGAGCAGTTAAAAAAAAAAGTCCTGAAGATACTGTTGAAGAACCAGGGAGAGGCTCGGAAAAGTGGAAAGTCACAGGAAGGAGAGTCTCATGGCCTACAGGAAGCAGAGAGGAGGGTGGTGTGACTTTATTGGGGACATCTACGCTTCTATCACTCAACACTGCAAGTGATGGCATTTGTGTAGCCTCAGTCCAGCGTGGGTCTGGAAATGGTCAGGATATGTTAACAACAACAGAACCAGGACCTCATATACACTAAGCATGCACTTGACGTGGAGCCACACCCAGTCCCCACTTATAAATTCTGACCAGGCAAGGGGAAAGGCAAGAAAAAAAAAAAGGAAAAAACAAAAAACCCAGAAGCCACAAAAGATTGATCAATAGACTTCAGATGATGTAACACCACAAAAACACAAGTGACAGCCTGGGAGGCGATGTCTGCAAAATATGTAATACCACCCAGAATAAATGAGCACATTGTACATTAAGAGAGAAAATGCAGGATCACAAAGCAAAGGGTAAGGAGGTGGTTAACCTCAATGTGGGTTTTGAATGATATTAAACTTAGGTCAGTGGTTTCTGGGTAGAACAAACTGGCCTTTATCATGCAAGTGGGGCTCCCCTAATCCGTGGAAGACCTGAATCATCCAAAACGATGGGCTTGGATTTTCCCTCTACCATTAGTTTTCCTGGGTCTTGAATCTCCCAGCCCACTCTAAGGATTTAAGACGGGGACTGGAGATGTGGCTCAGAAGTAGAGCACTTGCCTGACATCTCCCAGCAGTATAAAATCAATCAGTCAATCAATCAATCAGAGGAGCTGGGTGTGGTGGCACATGCCTTTAATCCCAGCACTCGGGAGGCAGAGGCAAGCAGATCTCTGTGAGTGTAAGGCCAGCCTGGTTTGCAGAGCAAGTCTAGAACAGCCAGCGCTCTGTTACATAGAGAAACCCTGTCTCAAAAAACAAAACAAAACAGAACAAAAAAAACAGTGATTAGGGAGATGGCTCAGTGGATCAAATGCTTGTTGTGCGAGTTTGAGGACCCAAGGTGTGGCAGTCCACATCTGTGGCAATGAGGAAGGGAGTGGAGACAGGTATATCCCAGGGGCCAGCTGGCAAACCAGTCTGGCTGAAATGGCTGGCTAACAGTTTCTCTGGGTGATCGATGGTTTATTCAAAGATTAGGTAAAGCTGAACACGCTGCCACACGCCTTTAATTCCAGCACTTGTGAGGCAGAGGCAGGAGCTGCTTTGTGAATTTCAGGCCAGGCTGGTTGACAGAAGAGAGTACAGAAATCTACACGATGAGACCCTGTCTCAAAACAAAACAGAAAAAAAAAAAGTCGGTGAGGACGAGGAGAATTGAAATCCTCATGTGCTTGTTGCTGGTGGAAATACAGAACAGTATGGCCACTTTTGAAAAACATTCGGAAAGTCACTCAAAGCATTCAACCCAGAATTTCTATGTGACCTCAAACTTTCATTGCTATGTAAGAGAAATGAAAACATGACCCACGCACAAATGAATATTCATAGTAGTCCTGTCCACAATAGCCGAAACAAAACAAAACAAAACTGATTGTTCATCAGTTAATGAGCGAGGTCTAGGAGGGACTAGCTGCCTTGACATACAGCAATTGCCAGCACTTGCATGCTTCCTGGAAGGTGAGGCCGCTCACAGAGAGGGTGTGAGTAGCTAATAGACACAGGGCTGCTTTTAGGAAGAGCCTGAGCCAGATTCTGGTGTGACACGAGGGACAGCTTCACAGACACTCTGAGCTTCCTAGGATCCAAGCTTGGGTTTTCTAGTACCAGGTTAAATGCACCTTTTCACATGTTGTATGGCTTTTGAGACTTGAACAAAGATCTGTTGGCTCCTACAGGACACCAATGTCAAGACCAGAAACACCCAATTCTAGCTCAGTGAACATCTGAGTTTAATGGGGTTACTCCTAGGAGTGTAGATGACTCAAAGACAGCTGTAGCACCAAGAAGGCCACCCCAGCCTTAGAGACACCTCAGGAAAGCTGTATCTCTAGAGCTCCCTGGTGACATGACCTTGCGGAGGGACCCTGTGAATCTTGTAACTTGCAGGAGTTTCCTGGGCCTTGCAAGTTGCATTCTTCCTGGACATCAGTCTTTGTTTATTCACTTCTCAAATCCTAGGAGTTTTCTTTTTTCCTCTAAGAGGTGATGTTTCAATTCAGGGGGAATAGCTGCACAACACCCCAGTGTTTGTTTTCTAGCAAAATTTTTACTCTATCTTACCTATTTTCTACTATTTATTTTATTAAAAATAGGTTTTTAGTAACCCCAGAATATAATTTTCCATTTTCTACAAGCACTTACAAAACTTGAGTTAGTTCTTAGGGCTGAAGAGACAGATCAGCTGTTAGGAGAACTTCTTGCTCATGTAGAGGATGAACTCTGGTTTGCAGCACCCATATCAGACTGTAAATCCAGTTCCAGGGGGCCATGCCCTCTGGCCTCCAAAGGCTCCTGTACACACATGATAAATACAAATGCATACACACATGGATACATGGATACATACATACATGCATACACATCTGGCCTCCAAAGGTTCCTGCACACACGGTAAATACAAATTCATGCATACTTACATACATACATACTTTTTTTTAAAAGGTTTTTTTTTTTTTTTTTGAGACAGGAGTTTCTCTGTGTAGCCCTGGCTGTTCTGGAACTAACTCTGTAGACCAGGCTGGCCTTGAATTCACAGAGATCCACCTGCCTCTGCCTCTCGAGTGCTGGGATTAAAGGCGTGTGCCACTATGCCCAGCTGACTTTATTAATTTTTGTTTTATTACACTATTTTATTTTACCATATTTAATCTCTACCTCCCTTCCAACCCCCCAACACTAGGTGAGAGGGGACAGAAAGAAGGTTAGAGGGAGAAGGGACATAGGTCTCTTGAGCTACTTCCTGCTGATTAGGGTTTTCAGGTTCTTTTGGGGACAATACCAATCTCAGTTGTCATGATATCCAGTAGTACAGTAAACCAGCAACAGCAAACACAGCAAACCAGGAAATACAGGGCAGCCACCAACAGTGTAGGGGTGCACCAGCAGGGAGAGCAACAGCTCCTTCCTTCTTCTGAGCCCACCCGCCATGTTTGGGGCTCTGGCCTCAGAGTCTGCAGCAGGCTAAACTCCACCCCTACTAGCTTTTGAGTCAACAGCTGTGGACCAGCTGAGCTGGCCCTCTATCTGGGATCAAAACAAAAACATCCACATATCATAACTGGGATTTTAAGAAATAAAAACTTACTGCGGGCGGTGGTGGCGCATGCCTTTAATCCCAGCACTTAGAGGCAGAGGCAGGAGGATCTCTGTGAGTTCGAGGCCAGTCTGGTCTACAAAGCGAGTCCAGGAAAGCCAGAGCTGCTACACAGAGAAACCCTGTCTTGAAAAAACCAACCAACCAATCAATCAAACAAACAAAAAACTTACTGGGCATGGTGGTGCACACCTTTGATCCCAGCACCCAGGAGGCAGAGGCAGGTGGATCTCTGCGAGTTCGAAACCAGCCTGGTCTACAAAGTGAGTCCAGGACAGCCAGGGCTACACAGAGAAACCCTGTCTTGAAAAAACAAAAACAAAAACACTTTCCCCACACCTCTCATTCTAGGTGAGAGCACTACCATTAAGTCATAGCCCCAGAATTTTGTTTTAGGTTTTTTTGTTTTTGTTTTTTTCTGACTGTGTGTATGTACGTTTGCGGGTACACTCATGGTATGGCGCATGTGCAGAAACCAGGGGCCGGTGTCTGGGAATCGTTTCTGTCTTTTTCACCATGTGAGTCATATAGGGACCAAACTCAGGCTGTGAGATCTGTCGGTAAGTGAATCAGCCTGCTGAGCTTGCCAGCCCCTCCCCTCCCCCTATTCGTTCTTCTTATGAGGCAGCTCAGTTGGTAGCATGCGCATGCGCTAGACCTTAGGTTTAATATCAGCAGCACAGAAACGAAGTCTGATTACCTGCGCTTGGGAGGTGGGGGCCTGAAAATGAGAAGTTCTGGGTGTCCCTCAGCTACATATCAAGCTGCAGGCTGGTCTTGGAACACGGGAGACCCTGACTCAGAGAGAGAGAGAGAGAGAGAGAGAGAGAGAGAGAGAGAGAGAGAGAAAACTGCAATGTTGCTGAGTGGGGCGGGGCTTCCAACTTCTGGGGTTAAGTAACTCGCCTACCTCGGGCTCCCCAGCATGGCTATGCCTCACTGGAAGGGTGGGCTGTAGTCTGTTTTGGGGATACCTGTATGAATGTCACGTAAGGCCTATGCGGATGTCATCAGGGTGCAGAACTATGCTAGATTCTTCGAATCAGTCTCATTTTCGGGGACTCCTGTAGCTCCAGTGTACCCCACGACTCAGCCACTCCTCTCTAAGCTAGACTCCCACTGTCCTGAACTTGAACGGCTGGGCTGTCAACATAGCCCTTCCTGGCCTCCCAGTCAAAGCTCTCTGCTCCTCGTGGGGGTACCTATCTTCCACTCTGAATGCCTTTTCTCCAAGGCCCAACCTTGGGCTTTCCTCGAGCCTGTCGTCTTCTTGGCCAAGTCTCCAACCAGGCGTTTGTATCTGGCCCAGGCCCTTTGGCACTCAGCAGTCTGGCTCTTGTTTCTGGCTAGTCTGTTCTACTGCTAAAATTTCTCTATTTATCCACCGTGACAATTCCTCGAAGGTGGAGACAAAGAAGCCCCTTCCACATCGACAGCAACCACACTTAGCTCCTGCCTAACGCCCTTATCTTGAACGTGGTCTCCAACCCTTCCTAGAGGCTGCATTTCCCATACGGTTTCAAGTACCTCTGTCCTGTCCAATCAGCTTCTTGAAATTCTTCCAGATTGAGCTCAACGCAGCAGCGCTGTCATGCTGGACTTAAATCTCTTCTTTCCCTCACCTTGACCCAGTCTCCTGCCTCCTCCCTACACACGAAGAGCCTGGTACTCGCTCTTGAACCTTTATTAGATTTAATCTAAGCCGCTCTCCCCACTCAAACCTGGGGACTGTTTATCTTCCCCCTCGCAGCCATCTTTCCAACTTGTTTCGAGTCCTGGCTGCCTAGCGTGAAAAGAGACCAGGGAATGCACAATAATGTCACGATCCAGAAGCGGGCGCTCTCCAGTAAACGACCTTGAACACGCGCCCTCGGTGAGGGTCTTTTAACCGTCGGTGGCCTCAGGCACGCGGTACCCCGTTTCTAGAACACCCTGCCAGGCGCCGCCAGGACTGGGGGGGAGAAAAGCAAGCAATCAAGCCTGCCCTGCCCAGAGGGAGGCGGGCTATGGTGTCATATGATTCTCTAACCACATGATCCCTAGAAATGGGGTGTGGGGAGAGGGAGGAGGAATGTGAATTGAGTAGAAAAGAAACACAGCCTTCCTGGAGAGTTCCGCCTCTACATAGACGAGTAACCAATGGAAGCTCTGGATGTCAGACCCATGGCTAATGAAAACTGAGGTGGGCGGGCCATCGCTCGTCCAAGCCCTAGTCCAGGAGCTGACCGCCAGAAGCCTCCCAGGGAGTGCGGACCCCGACGCAGGTAGGAGGGCCGGCTGCAGGCGTCTCCCCGACCACTGTCCAGAGGTCTGGCCAGGCTGCTGTGCAACTGGGGGGGGGTCCTCTGGAGTCTCAGCTCAGAGACAAGAGAAGACCTGCCTCTTGAAACTCCCCCAGGGGTTTCTGATGCACTAACGAGGGTTTTGGGTTTTTTTTTAATTTTTTATTTTTGTCCTGGGAGGGGTGGGAGCAGTTGTAGAGACACGCCCCCACCCAATAAGAGGCTCGTCATGTCTAGCGTGTCGGAAAGCTTGCAGGGCTTTCTCCAGAGCAGGAACCATCCCACTTCTCTCGCTGCCTGTGCCTCCCACCTAGGTCACCAGGCTCCGGCTCTTTCTCTTTCTGGTGACGCGAGTGGTCACGGCCGCGCCTTGCAGCGGGTTGGGGTCTCCCGCCCTTGGTCTCAGAGTTCAGTGGGGTTTGGAGAAGACCTGGGCGTGGTGGCTGAATCCCTGGGTTATGTCAGCCTTATTTCCTTTCTTGGGGGCTAGAGAGCTAACTTCCGCCTCTCCCCGCCACTTTTCCCTGCTCCCCATCTGGATTGGTTTACCTTTTGGAAAATTCATCTCCCCTTGACACTCGGAGTTGGGGGGAGGTGCCACCTAGTGGAAGATTTCGGAGCTAGGGCCTTCAGAGGCTCCTGGCATTCCCGATTGGTTGTTCCAACCGTGTGGTGTAGAGGTGGCCAGGGGCTCACACCCAAGCCCCAAGGAGAGGAATTGGATCTTCCCTATCCTATCCTAATCTGTCTAGGAGATGACCTCGGGATGTTCTTTCAGTTGGAGGAAAGGGCATTTGAAAAGACCTAGAGAAAAAAAGAGGGGGGAAAAATGACAGACCCAGGCTGGCCTCAGATTCACCCTGTAAAAGTTGGCCTGGAACTTGCAATCCTCCTCCCTCAGCCTCTCAAATGTTGGGATCAAAGGCATGCTTGCCACGGGTGGGTGGGATTTCCTGCCATCCATGGCCGTCAGTGTCCACACAGAGATTGATGAATTGAGACACAGGAAACAATTTTTGAGGCCCTCAGCAAACTATCAAAGTGACTTAAAACACAAGTGCAGAGTCTACGAGAACTCCCTGTACCCACCTTATTTCTATCTTGCATGGGTCACCTGTCTGGGAAACGCTCTGGCCCCTGGGGTTTAGGATCCATTCGATGGCAATGTCCAGGGATAGCAGTTAGCATATAGACCTCAGTCTGTTTTCCCTGACCTGATCTGAAAAGTGACATTAATATTATAATTACTGCTTTGCATATTCGTTGCAGAGAAATACAGAAAGGAGAAGAAAATGGCTCCCTAGAGAGTCTTTGAATCTTGTTGGGTTTGCTGCCCCAGGCGAAGTAAGCGTCATTCTGGCTTTCTGGGGAGGCCAGCTGAGCTGGGGAAAGGCTTGCTGGGGGAAGTGAGAGGTCCAGTTCCTCCTGCTGAGGTAGTGAAGCAGCCTGTCTTCTTACTTGCAGCTGAGTTTCTATTTCTGGATAGGGAGAGACAGAGGCGCTATGTTTGATGAGTCCGAAAAGGCTCTGGTGATGTTGGAGAGGGCTCATCATCAAGTTAAGCTTTGAGGCTGACCCAGCCTCTGGGTCCCCCTCTCCTGGGTCAGTAGTGGACAGTTGTGGGTAAGCAGTGGCTGGCCTGTGGGGAAGGCGGCTCAGATTCCACTCGCCACTATACTTCTGTTTTCACAACTTTCTCAACCCCTCGGTTTCCTATATGATCATGTGACTGACGACTATTCCCCCCCCCCACAGGCCTTTTTTTTGGTTTTTTCGAGACAGGGTTTCTCTGTGTATCCTTGGCTGTCCTGGACTCACTTTGTAGACCAGGCTGGCCTTGAACTCACAAAGATCCGCCTGCCTCTGCCTCCCAAGTGCTGGGATTAAAGGCATGCGCCACCACCGCCCGGCTCCCCCAGGCCTTTTAAAGGCACCCATGGGAGTTCAGCACCAGGCCGGAAGATGGGGCTGGCTGCCCTCCTGTGGCTGCTGAGGTCTCCACTTCCCAGCTAGCCTACAGTCCCATAGATCAAAGCCACAAAGGCCACACGCCTCCCTGACTGTCATAACTCTGCTCCTCTCCTCTCACCCACAGTCTCAGGTGTTAGGCCGAACACGAGGACAATGAGTGGACTCTGTGTTCATGCTCACCGTGTGTGCAAGCTGATGCATGTGTGATGCACACATATAGGATGCTGACTGGAGCAGCACATCTACTTGCTTTCTGGTTCACTTGTTGAGAGGATTAATAAACCCGAGCACGTCATGCCTTGGCCTGAACACTGGGGAGTGCATGGCCTTAGAAAAGAAGGTGGCATATATAGGCTTAAGATGGCTGCCAAACCTTTCCTGGCTTTTGCAGGCAGACCATGTGGATCCTGGTGAGCTGGCTGGCCTTAGTGGCAGGGCTGGTAGCTGGAACATGGTGTCCAGATGGTCTATTCTGCCCCATTTCCTGCTGTCTGAACCCAGGAGGATCCAACTACAGCTGCTGCAACCCTATTTTGGTAAGTCTCGTGCCCCAGCTGGTAGTGTGGGCATACTGAATGGCTGGCTATCTTGGATCAGCCAGAAGAGGACTGGCACAATTCCTTTGATTTATATCAATTCCTCTTTCCAGGACACATGGCCTAAGATAAATAGCCACCCTCTAGGTACTGTCTGCCACTCCCACCGTAACTGTCCCAATGGCTATACTTGTCTCCTCACTGTGCTCGGGACTTCTAGTTGCTGCCCCTTCCTTAAGGTGAGGTGCCATTGGCTTGGGGAAGGGCGTACTTAAGAGCTGCATTTACCCTTGACCCTTGACCTTCACTATTTTTTTATTTTAATTTAATTTTTTTTTTTTTTTTTTTGCTTCACTCTTCTAATCCCAGGCAAAAGCGGCTCTTGCCCACCCAGTCTTCTCTGTGTCCCATAGGGTCTGGCTTGTAGCGATGGTCTCCACTGCTGCCCCGAAGACTTCCACTGTAGTTTGGATGGAAAATCCTGCTCCCGAAGACCAGGTGCAGTGGGACACAGAGGACGGGGGCAGGTGGGTGGGCATCGTGTGGTACCTGAACTGCCCAGGAGCCCAACTGCCTGGGTGACCATGATTCCTGAACAGATGGGGGAGGTCTGGGAGTAGAGGGGGACAGACAAGGATGTCGTGGACATGGAGAGGCCATGCTGGAGTGTTTTAACAGCAGCCCACTTTCTCTGGATGCCTTCATCATCTTTTTGCAGTAGGGGCTAGCTTGTGGGAAGAGTGGCTTGCGGGATTCTGCGAGATCACCTAAGCCTGGGTACCAGCCACGAGACCTCCTGCAGCTGGGCCTGCAGTTCCTTTAGTGGTAACACTGGGAATGACCTTTACTGACTGAATTGGTGGACACCTGGATTCTCCCACCTGCAGATACCCTCTTGGGTGCTGTCCAGTGCCCTGGTAGCCACTTTGAATGCCCTGACTCCTCTACTTGCTGTGTTATGATTGATGGTTCCTGGGGATGCTGCCCTATACCCCAGGTACAGGTGTGGGGAAGTGGGGTGACCAGCGGGTAGAGCTGGGAACTGGGGCTGACAAAGATGGATTTGGGACCATTTATTTCTTCTCAGGCCTCTTGCTGTGAAGACAAAGTGCATTGCTGTCCCCATGGGGCCTCTTGTGACCTGGTTCACACACGATGCGTTACATCCATGGGCACCCACGCCCTATTGAAGAAGTTCCCTGCACAAAGAATCAACAGCACAGGTGAGGAGTGGGAAGCCTCCTAGCCAGCTGCATTTGACTCTTGGCTGGGAAAAAGTTCCCCCCTGTCCTGGCCTCCCTCAGCCTCATTCCTCTTTCAGAGGCTTCATCCTTTTCCGTGGTGTGCCCTGATGCACAGACCCAGTGCACTGATGGCTCTACCTGCTGTGAGCTGCCCACAAGGAAGTATGGTTGCTGTCCAGTGCCTAACGTGAGTGAGGGGCTGAGCCAGCTAGGCCTAGGCATTTCCTTACCACTGGGCTCCAGGCACAGGGCTGATCATTGAGAGCCTCAAGGCTCATGCTGCCACCTAGTGGGGGATTGGAGCAGTGTCAGTCATCAGCTTGGCTTGCTCCCTGTGCTCCCTGGAGGCTGGATAGAATTCAGAGACCCAGTGCTTGTCCCAACCTAGGCCATCTGCTGTTCAGACCACCTGCACTGCTGCCCCCAGGACAGCGTATGTGACCTGGTCCAGAGTAAGTGCCTGTCCAAGGACTACTCCATGGACCTCTTGGCCAAGATGCCTGGAACTCCAGGTACAGGGGCCAACTGGACCTCATTTCATCAATAAAGAGGGGCTCTGCTCAGTTCTGGAACAGATGTTGGGTGGGTGTTGGATACATGGGGGGACCTGGCTGGTGTGGCCCCTCTCCGCTGGCCTTGCGTGAGGTTCACTGTGGGTCGGAGTAGCTACATGTTCCGTTACTTGACATCTGGTTCCAGTTCCAGTGCCTTCAGTGAGTTCGGCATACTCCTCAGAGAAGGAAGTGAGATGCAACATGGAAGTCAGCTGTCCAGATGGGTACACCTGCTGCCGCCTTCACACCGGGGCCTGGGGCTGCTGTCCGTTTACTAAGGTACCTGGGAGCAGTGCCGGGCAGACGGGTCGGGTCCAAGCAGAGAGGCAGCAGCTTGGCTCCAGTTCTTACTGGTCTTTCTCTGCCCCCCCCCCCACCTCCAGGCTGTATGCTGTGAGGACCAAATCCACTGCTGCCCAGAAGGATTTCGGTGTCACATAGAGACACAAACCTGTGAGCTGGGGATCCTCAAGGTGCCCTTGATGAAGAAGGTCACCATCCCCATCAGCCTGCCAGACCACAAAGTGAAAGTCTTGAAGAGTGATGTCCCCTGTGATGACACCACTAGCTGTCCTTCCGACAGTACCTGCTGCAGACTCAGTTCTGGGGGCTGGGGCTGTTGTCCTGCCCCAGAGGTACATGGGTAGGGGGACAGTGAGGTGGCAGTGGGGACAGCATCTTAGCCTGGGCAGGTGAATAGCAAGAGTCCTGTTGCCTTCTTCTGAACTCTGCCTAGGCAGTACTGTGATTTGTCCCCAGCTGGAGGAGCTATGAGCAGGAGAGGTGGATTCCCATAGTCCCTCTGTAGCAACATTCCTCTCTGCCCACCTGTAGGCTGTCTGCTGCTCAGATGACCAGCATTGCTGCCCCCAGGGCTTCATATGTACGACTGAGGGGTACTGCCAGAAGGGAAACAAAATGGTGCCTGTCCTGCAGAAGATGCCTGTCCACGAGACAGACGTCCTGTCCCAAGTTGGAAATACCGCTTGTGACCACAAAACCAGCTGCCCACTAGGGCAGACCTGCTGCCCAAGCCTGAGGGGAGGTTGGGCCTGCTGCCAGTTGCCCCATGTGAGTTTCAACCCTCTGCCCCTGGAGAAGGGAGCTGTGTTCTTGGGATAGGGGTGACATGCCACCCCTGCCTCACAGGCTGTGTGCTGTGAAGATCAGCTGCACTGCTGCCCAGCTGGCTACACCTGCGATGTGAAGGCAAGGACCTGTGAGAAGGATATGACAGGCCCCGGCCAGGCCTCTGCACACCTGACCATTGGTCCTCAGACTGGGGATGTGGAGTGCGGAGCAGGGCGTTTCTGCCACGATAACCAGACCTGTTGTAGAGATATCCTAGGAAGCTGGGCCTGCTGTCCCTATCTAAAGGTCAGTGCTCTCCCCGGGGCTGGATGTGGCCATGGGCTGAGTTCTGCCTGGTCCAATACTCACTCTCCCTTGACCATCCAGGGTAGCTGCTGTGCAGATGGACGGCACTGTTGCCCTGTTGGCTTCCACTGTTCAGCCAGGGGAACCAAGTGTTGGCGAAGGATGACCTCTGGCTGGAACCAGTTTTTGAGGAATCCAACCCCAAGACCGCTGCTGTAAGGAAGGGCTGCAGACTAAAGAACTCTACAGCCCTGAGGACCCTGTTCAGAGGGCATCCACTACTCAGGCCTTCCCAGGGCCTCTTACCCTAGAGTCTCCACAACTTACTCATTCTGAGTCATCCCATCACCATGGGAGATGGGGTCTCTAACAAATACTTCTTTTATGAAAAGAAGGCTGTGGCAAAAGCCCCCATTTCAAACTGCCATTTCTTCCGATTTCTGTGGACCTTGTGGCTAGGTGCTCTTCCCGATCCACAGGTGTTGTGTGAGCTTGCTTGTGTGTGCGTGTGTGTTTGCTCCAATAAAGTTTGTACACTTCCTTAGCGGTGCCTGATTTGGTGCGCCAGGGCCCTCCAGTAGTACCAACACCCCCCACAGAAACACACACAAACACATATAGCTTTAACCTCACCAGCTTTGTATTTTTTGTTGTTGTCGTTGTCCAGAGTCACCAACACATTGCCCTCTAGTCCCCCAGGACCGACCGCCCCAGCCACCAGCCCTGTGATATCCAAGCAGCACCCCTCCCCTCCCTAGGGTCCATAGAGATTGCCCCTCCCTTCCCAGCCCTCACCCCTAGCAGCTGAGGCTGGGTCGCCCCTCTGCTCTCCCACAATAGATCTTTCTATGTACAGCCACGTTTATTCAGGCACTGCTCCCCCACCCCAGCCCTCCTCCCCAGCCCCTTCCATGGGGGACCGGGCCCCTCCCACCACCGGCCCAGAGGCGGATCCAGGGCCCCTTCACAAGACACTTCCCCAGCACATACCACAGATGGGCTCAGCAAGGTCCCTGAGCCCTTCTCCCAGCTAAGAGTGCGTGCCCCAACAGCACCCCGGGGCGCGCGCTCTGGGAACCCCCGCTGGTGGCAGGGACAGTGGCAGACCCCCCACCCCCGGGGCCCGCACTACTTGACGTTGAACACCATCAGCGGCCTCTCCTCCCGCCGCTGCCACGGGCTCTTCTTGTCCCCAGCCTCGTCGCCCACCTCGGCCCCCAGCTCGTCCTCCGGGCTGGTGAGCGAGTCTCGCCGCAGCTCGCTGGCGCTGCTGCGGGAACTGTCCCCACGGCTGCGGCCCCGACCCCGGGGTACCGTGGCTGCCCGCGCCTCGGGCGCCACCACCTCGTCCAGCAGGGGCGTTAGCGAGTTGTCCTCCGGCGAGCAGAGGCCCGTGCGGCTCTCGCTGCTGCTGGGCTCCGTGTCCTCGCTGAGCGCCAGGCGCGGGGGCGCGGGCGGGGCGGGCGGCGGCAGCGGCGGCGCGCGCTCCCGTTCCTCCCTCGGGGGCCGGCGGCGCGCGGGTCGAGCCTCGTGCACGTCGACGCCGGAGTCCAGGCTGGCGTCCGTGCTGCGGCCGCCCGCGCCGCCGCCGCCCGCCTGCAGGTCGATGTACGAGTGGCGCACTTGCGAGTTGGAGCGTCCGTCCAGGGACACGAACCAGGCGCGCGGGTGAGGCTTCACGCCCAGTTCCAGCAGCTTCTTCTCGGTGAGAGCCTGCAGCTCGCCGTTGAGTTGCGCCATGGTGGACTCGTTGAACAGCACCGGGATGGTGACCGAGCCGCTGACCGGCGCCGAGCGCCCGCCGCCCCAGCCCTCGCCGCCACCGCCGTCGCCCGCCGCCCCCGCGTGGCCCTGCATCAGCGGCCGCTGGGGATCAGGTGGAGGGAAAGGGCGAGCGGGGCCGGCGGCGGCCGAGCCCTCCGGGGGAGTGGCCTCGTCGCCCACCCCTGTGGCGCCAGCCTCGCCGCCCAGGCGCACGTAGTGTGCGGGGATCACCAGGGTGGGCATGACGTTGCGGTACACGTTGTCCTTGAGGTGGTCGATGGAGCCACAAAAGATGAGCTGGCCGGGCTGGCTGAGGGACGGCGGCCGCGCCAGCTGGTCCACCGACTGCGACAGCAGGAAGTCGGGGGTCTTGCTCTCGGCCGCCCCCTTGTGACCCAGGTAGTGGTCGAAGGAGGGCGGCGGCGGCGAGGGAGGCTCGTGCAGGAAGGCCGCAGCCCCCGCCTGGCCCCGCCGGTATTCGTCCAGGCTGGGCTCCAGCCCGCCGGCTCCCTCGACGGAGCGGGCGCCCTTGAGCCCGGCGCCCTCGCCGCTGCGGGCACCAGGAGGCTCGGCGGCCGGTCGGCTGGCGGAGCGCGGTTTGGCACGGAAGAAGTCGTCCCGGGAGGACGCCAAGTCGCGGGAGCTGGAGAAGGCCGAGTGTAGGGAGCCAGGGGGCGGGGCCTCGGGATCTCCCGACGACGTAGGCTCCAGGGGTCCCCCGCAGATGAGATGGAGCTGAGACATCGACGTGGCCTGATCACGTTTGCTGTCCGAGGGGCCGGAGAGCTGCAGCTTGCGATGCTGTTGTCTTGGCTTCAGGCAGCGTCTCCTGGAAAGAGACAGGACCTCAGGAATGCAGAAAGCAAAAGGTACCTCTATAAGCCCCACTACAAGTGAGGGTTGCCTGGACCGGTCAAGAGAGATGGTGTGTGTGTGGGGCGGCTAGATGACCCCAGGAAGCTGTTTGTAGGAAGAGGATCCTGCCATCTGCCATCCCCTTCTCTAAAGCCACCTAGCTCTTGCATAGCCATTCTTTCCTGGATGCACCTTGAGGATCAGAATTGTGCATCTTTGGGGCCCCAAGCTGAGCAGGAGAGAGCAGGCCTAGGGATCAGCAGGCCTAGGGATCCGGTGAGAGAAGGCAGGCGGGGAGGGCTGCAGGAGCACTCACCGGCAATAATAGATCAGCAGACACAGTAGAATGAGCACCAGCAGGGCCAGGGCTGCCAGGATGGTCAACAGGAAGATTGTGTGGTAGGTCCCAATGTCCTGAATGCCTGAGGTGATGGTAACCAGCCCTGTGCCAGGCAAGGGCTTAGGATGCCCTCGCCCTTCACAAGGCCTGGGCTCTCCCAGCCTTCCCTCCCACCACTGCCCCACCAGTCTCACCAGATGTAGGGGAGGCCATGGCAGCCACCCAATACCCCAGCTGTGGGGAGACAAAAGTCCAGTAGAGCTGTCGACCTTCCTTCCGAATCACACCAGTGCCATTTCGTACCCACAGCCCTGGAGGAGTCGAGAGGAGTTCATCAAACTCAATGTTCTGCAGCCTCTAACCTAAGCCCCGTGGTGTTCCTTCCCCAACCTCTAGCACCTGCACCCTTCTGTAACACTTACCACTCTTAGGGTCAAACCTCCAGGCTGGAATGCTGGTGCCCACAGCAAGGGCACGAGGTTCTGAGGGCACTGGCAGGGACAGGTGAATGGGGCCTGAGAGTGGCACCTCTGTCCCATTGCCTGTTAGCAGGTGTACACTCACAGCAGCCAGGGGTATCAGCTCCAGCCAGGAGCCATTGCCTGAGGGAAGAGGACACTGTTGCTAATGGCTAGAGGAGAAGGAAGGAACCTCTCCTTTACACCCTTTGCATGGCCTACCTGAGCTGGAGGCCTCAGTGCCCAGGAAGGCAGGGAAAGCCCGCATTTCCTGCTGGGTGCTGGCAGGTGTGAGCGAGGCCCAAAGCTGGCTGTAGGTGGAGCTGACAGGCAGGCGGGCGGCTCTGCGTTGGAACTGCACCCAGGGCTGGGGGCGGGCACCTGGATGAAGAGCAGGCACTATGGTGGCCTGACCCAGGCCAAAGCAGAAAGCAAGTATCCAGAAAAGGGACCCACTGGGTCAGGTCAATTGAAAAGGCCAGTGAGGGTGTGACATAGAGAGGACTGGGTAGCCACGGATTGTTAACGTGAAGGGATGTGGTGCTGAGACCTCCAGTCCTGGTGACTGTGTGACCTTCGGCAAATTACTTGCTTCCTCTGAAGTTTCCTTATAAATCTATAAAATGATGAGGACCATGGAACTGAAGAGAAGGCACAGTGGCATAAAGAGTTACTGCTTATGCCCTGGCCCTGGGTTCTATTGCCAGCAGCTACATGGCAGCTCACAACCACCTAGAGTTCTAGTTCCAGGGGACCCAATACCCTCTTCTGAACACAGCACACGGAAATACACTCAAGCGCCCACATAAACACGTGCATTAATGACGTCATATCTGGAGCTAACATGCCTTCTGAATGGCAGGCATTGGGATCCGGAACTAAAACGACTCCCTGCTTTCATGTTCTTTCTTTATTTTTCTTTTCTTTCTTTTTTTTTTTTTTTTAAGTTTTTTGAGACAGGGTCTTGTTACGTAGCTCTGGCTGCCCTGGAACTCACAGAGATATGCCTGCCCCTGCTCCTGAGAGCTGGGATTAAAGATATATCCTGGCAGTATCTTTACAGTTTCTCTAGAACCTCTGCTGCGATGGAAGGAAGGGCTCTGTCACTGCTGCCCATTTAGTGCCCACTGCATACATGTGGCTAGTGTGTGCCTGGCCTGTCGGCACACACGTGTAATGTCAGCACAGGAGAGTGTATGGCAGGATCTGAGGTCTCAGGCCAGAACTCCGAACTACAGAGTTCAGAGATCAACGAAAAAGAGACAAGAGGTTAAAGAACTGAATTTCTCTTTTGGAAATTACTTTTCCTTTATTTTATGTGTATGATGAGTGTTTTGTCTATGCACCTCAAGGTATGCAGTGCCCTTGGAGGCCAGAAGAGGCGTCAGATTCCCTGGCACAAGTTAGACCTTGAGGATGCTGAGAATCCCGTAGGAGCCAAGTACTTGGAAGAGCAAGTGCTCTTAAGCACGGAACCATCTCTCCAGCCTCAAATCCTTTCTACTTAGATAGACACACATTAGCTTACAGTGCTGTGTGTGTGTGTGTGTGTGTGTGTGTGTGTGTGTGTGTGTGTGTGGTGTTGGGGCTGAGGGAGCAGACATATAAACAGAATTCCAATCCAGTGTGGTCATAGGTAACATTTATTAAGCTTCAAAATATGCTGGATGCTGTCCTAAGCAAGCTATGTATAGTAACCCCTTAATTAGCCTAAGGGCCCCTGAGGTATCAACTCCATTTTATAGATGCAAAAATGGAACCAGAACTTCAGCAACACACCAGGGCCATCATCCTGGAGCCTGGGCCTGTCACCCCACACCCCTCTACACAAATCCATCCTGTTTTATTACCAAATGTTTGGAGCCTGGCCCACCCTGTGGCGTTTTATAGGGTAAGGGAGAAAGAAAGTGGGAATTGCCTTTCTCGACATGCAGGAGAAAGGCCCGGAGGTCACAGGCTACATTGAGGTAGTGGCTGCTGCCTCCTGGAGGGTGTTGCCAGCTCTCTGAAGGGCTCAGCACTCCACACTGAGAACAGTGGAAGCTGTGAGAGGGCACCAAGCACTGGGGTAACGAAGATCCATTTGGCATTCTAGAGTCCCTGGGGGCACCAGAGGCCTCTGGTATAGCATCAGCAAGGTAAAAAAAAAAAGGCAGGCAATCAATTTGGCAATAAGGACCCAATAAGAATAAGAATTTAAGCTGGAGCCGGGCAGTGGTGGCGCAGGCCTTTAATCCCAGCACTCGGGAGGCAGAGGCAGGCGGATCTTTTCGAGGCCAGCCTGGTCTACAAAGTGAGTCCAGGACAGCCAGGGCTACACAGAGAAAACCTGTCTCGAAAAACCAAAAAAAAGAAAAAAAGAATTTAAGCTGGGATGGGTTGTTCGAACTCTGAAACCAACTGTAGCTCTGTTGTTTTGGTCAAACACCTTAGACTACAAACCCAGCCAGAAAGTGCACTGAGCTCTCAGCGCCCCTCCCACCCGCCTGCCAACTCCACCCAACTCTCTCCAGTTAGATGCCTCAGCTAGCCTTCCACTCCCAGTCCACACAGCAAACTGCACCCTTTATTAGCCCCACTGGTCTTCCCCCAAAGGTGAGGAACATCTCTGCCACTGCCCACCTGCTCTGTAACTCTCCCAGGGTTTGCAGTGGTGTTTGTCTGTCTTCCCGCTTGCCCATGACCACAAGGCAGGCTGTGGGTCTTTCTTTACCCCTATCCCCCAGCACCAGCTATCTGCATGGCCCAGAGCAGGTATGGAATATGAGCTGAGACTGAAGGCCCCGTGCATAAGGGCCACTGAGGACTAATACCCCAGGCCACTGGATAAATGTCCAGTTGCTGTGGAAAGCCCTCGAGGCCTCAGAACAGCCAGGCACCCTGTAGGTGCACCACAAATATATGTAGATGCATTGAAGATAAACGGGTCCTGGAGGTGGGAATCAGGGGAGAATAGAAACCACAAAAAGCCCCAAATAAACTATAAATATTTATTGAACACCTGTTTTTTTTTCCTCTTACCACATTTCATGCGATTATTTTAACCTCAATTTGGTGAAGTAAATATTGTCTTTCCACATCTTATACATGCATAAAGTATGGCTCAGAGAGCTTAAGTGAATTACCCAAGGACACCCAGCTACTGTGTGAAGAAGCTGAGATTTCTGCAAACAGGTCAAGGAAGGAGGAGGAGCTAGGGCAAGGTGGGGCTTACCTGGAGAACCTAGGAGGATGTGCACAAGGTCCTCATAGAGGATGAGGGTGGCCGGCCGCTCTGGGAGCAGGTAAAGGCTGACTGACGTATACACTGCAAGATGGATGGCACCTCAGCTCTAAAAGAGTCCCCTAGGTGCCCTCTTCATCGGCATCCCAGTGACTTCATCCTCCCGTAGCCCCTTCTGTATGGCCCAGCCCAGGCAACAGCTGCTGGGAAGCTGCCCCTCCACCCCCAAGGACTATTTTGGGAAGGGGCTGATAATGGGTCAGCTGCTGTCCTATCCCCCCCCCTCCACCTGCCCCTGCACTCACACGGCAGCTTGTCAACACGCCACGGCACGGAGTTGGTGAGGAAACCCGGGCGAGCAGCAGTGACCAACACCCAGGTGCCCAGTCGGTAACTGAGGGATAGTGTCGCCACGCCCTCGGAGTCCGTGGTACCGGCAGCCAGCAAAGTGCGGTTCCCAAACACGTCTACCGAGGCCCGGGCCAGGGGCACCAGCTCCCCACTCACATACACCTGTACCTTGATCAGGATCTCTGTGGGAAGATGGGGTGAGGGGAGTGAAGAGGGGGGCTGCTGAGAGAGAGGTTTAGGGGCTGATTCCAGCGCGGTGCTGGGGATCAAATCCAAGCCCTCTGTGAGTGGGTTGTACTCTGTGCCAAAGCCAGCAGAAGGGGACTTTTATTTTGTTTCACCAGCTCTAGCCCACGCACAATTTCCACGTTTCTACACTCAGGCAATGTCTATGATGAGTGAGGTCACCGTCACAATTGACAGCATTTTCCCCCCATTCTTAGTGGTTCACAAAATAAGAATACATCTGACAGCCTACAAAGTCCTATATTTAATAAAACATGCCTTCAGCCCATTTTACAGATAAAGAAAGTGAGGCTTAGAAGGCATTAAGTTCTTGCACTGCAGTTAAGTGGGAAGTCTGAGCTCCAAACCTAGTAGTCTACTTCCAGAATATAAAATTTTAGGCAGTTGGCCCTTAGAAACCAGTGTCTATGGAGATAAGAGATGCCAAGAGAGAATGAGTCAGGGGAGAAAGAGGTACCTCAGGTGGAGAAGGAGAAGGCAAAGCCAAGTACCTTAGAGGAAGGATGGAAGCTGGGTTCCCATCTGAGTTCTCAAGAAAGAAAAAAAATCAAGACACTAAAGAACCTGCCACCCCTATCACTCACTCACTGTTTTTCCAGGATCCTTCCCAAAAAGGTTTCCCTTCAAATTTAGGGACCTGCCCCAGCTCCTAAGCTCAAAGCAGTATTTCGATCCCTCCCCTCACTTCTATAGCTGGTCAGCTATAGTCAGTCACCATGGCAACACCCTCATTCCTCCCTGGAGATCAAGCAAGGGAGCTGGGGCCCTGATGAGGAAGGGCTACATGGGAAACAGACCCAGACCGGAGGGAAAATAGTGCGCAGGGGATCGGGAAGGAAGCATAAAACTTTGGAATTCCAGGCTACCTGTGAGCCCCACCTCCAGGGTAACTGGCCATGCTGGCCCTGAATGTGAGATGCCCTGGGCTTGGGTGGGGTGATGGGGACTTGAGTTATTCTCATGGATTTCCGAAGGCTACCTCTGCCATCTGACCTTTTCTACTCAGCACCAGCTTCTCTCTTAAGATCATGGCCCACCCCGCCCCTGACTTTTTTTTTTTTTTTTTTTTGGTTTTCTTGAGACAGGGTTTCTCTATGTATCCTTGGCTGTCCTGGACTCACTTTGTAGACCAGACTAGCCTGGAACTCATAGAGATCTGCCTGCCTCTGCCTTGTCCCTGCCTTCTAATGAGTCATAGATGAAGAGGTTCAGACACAGGAGGCTAGCGGGGAATACATTGGGTGCTGGGGCGAAATCCAGGTAGAGGAGGAGTCTGGAGCTGATAGCAGAAGGGGCAAGAGGGAGGGGGTGTGGGCAGCCACAGAACCTCAAGAAGACCTTTCATGGAGCCTGACACTCAACAGTGACAGGTGTCTCATTTCAGGCTTCCAAGGCAGAATACCACGCCTGCCCCTGGCATGCCATCCAACTGTTCCCAGAGCCCACCACCCTCTCCAGGCTGGCCAGAGCCTAGCTTTTCAGGGTGGGGCACCCATTCTGCCCACTCCCACTCTGGTTCTCCAGGAGTGGCAGCCTCCTGTCCCAGGAGGAATTCTGAGAAGCTAAAAGGGGTCTGACTGCTCCCAGCCCTATCCTAAGCTAGGAACAGCTGGAGAGAGCAGCTGGGAAGAGGGGATCCAGCAAGTCTGAGATTTTCATCACTTGAGGGAAGCCTTTGGGTTCAGGGGCCAAAGTCTCAGAAGAGGGGAGGGGCCTGGGGAAATAAAACAGAGGTGGGCAGGTAAAGTTCAAGGCGTACCAGTGCCAAGCTGGGAGGTAGGGCAGGTGTCTAGCTGACTTTTCCCCTCTTCCCCACAGCCTGGGCTCCCAGCCAGCTGCTTGAGAGAGCCCCCTATCCTGGCTCTATTCCAGCTAATTCCCTGGGCCCTCCTTCCCCTGGGGTGCAGAATCTTGGGGGAGGAGCTTCCTAAGAAGACGGGGCCTCTTCTCTGGGAAATCAGGGGAGACTGAGGCACGGGAAGATCCCTCTCCGCCCTCAAAGCCTGACATTCCATACAGTATCTGCATCCCTCCACTTTTAGCCTTGCCTCATTCCAGGAGGAAATCCGACCTCCTCCCTTCATCCGGACCCTACTTCCCTCAACCAGAACCCCCCCCACCCGGCCCAGCACGCCTTTCCTGCTAGCTGCTGGTGTCTGGGGGAGGGTGAGGGTAGCTGTGTAAGGAGCGAAGGAAGAACACTGTTTCAGGATGGAGCCACGGGCAGGGGAAGGAAGAGCAGTAGTGGGTGGTGGCGCAAGAACCTGAAAGGTGGGAGAGGGAAGCAGAGATGAGGAGGGTGGAGGCCCAGAGCCTTCTCAGGAGTGAGCTGTGGAGTCACCGGGCTTCCAGTTCCCACTGCAGGGGCCGGCCCTACCCCCACCTCACACACCCATCTGCGCCAGGTTAGGTGTTAGGAAGGTAAGGGTCTCCTCCTTCGGGGAGGGGGAGTGAAACGGAGAGGGGGAGATCCGGAAGCTGGTAGAGGGGATGGTAGCAAGAGAAGGGCTGGACCAGGACCCAGACACCTGCCCTGTCAGGCTCCTGGGTGAAAACCCCACTCGAGCAGTCAATCCCGCCCACAGCCTCACCCACTCCTCCCACCCTCCCCTCCCCCCTTGCAGCCTAGCTCTAAGCTCCCAGCCCCCGTCCGGCCCAGGGTGGCAACCGATGCCTGCGCCCCCACCCAGCCTGGGTCGCAGCTAGGGACCCGCGGGGGGCTGCAGAGCCAGCGCCCGCCTCAACCCGCCCCTGGGCGGGTGTCTTCCGCAGACAATAGCTCTGGCTGCAGTGCCTCGCGGACCAGGAGGGAGAAAAACAAGTCGGGGGAGGCTGCATCGCCGAGCTTGCAGACCCTCGCCCTCCCCATTGTGTCTCCCCAAGAGCCCCGCAGCAAACGGCCCCCCAGCCTCTCCCCCAGAAGCACCGATCTCAGGTCGCCTTCCCCCCTATTCTGGGAGCAGAATGCATCCCCAAGTCAATAGGACCACGTAGAGGCGGCCAGCGGTGGCAGTCGATCGCCGGGCATAGGCCCACGATCGTCGCCCCTTGCGGGCCGAGACTCACCCTGCGGGCTGGGGGGCTCCGGCGGAGACTTGCCGGGAGCCCGGGAGGCGCCGCCGAGCAGCAGACCCAGCAGCGGCAGTAGCCGCGCGAGGACGCCGGGGCCACTCGGCGGCGGCATCGCGGGGCTCGGCCGGGCCCTAGCGGTCCATCGCTCCCGCCCGGCCCCGCTCGGCCGGCCCCGCTCAGCCCCAGCTCTGCACTGTTCCGTGCGGCTCCGCTCGGGCTCCCGCTCTGGCTGCGGCGCCCGCTCGGCGCGATTGTCTCCGCCCGGAGCGGCCGCCAGCGACCCCTGCAGTCGGCGCCCGGCACGGCGGGCCTGCGGGCACCGCCCCCTCGCGGCCCGGCTCTGCCTGCAGCCTACCAGGCAACCGAAGACTCCAAACAGCAGGGGAGCGCTGCGATTAGGGGGCAGTTCCGGGGGTTGGGAGTTCAGAAGCTCTTGGGGTGTGGTGTAAAATTTGGGGGAGGAGGCAGGAGAATGGCTATTGCTTACTCCCGAGGGCTGCAGTTCCAAAGAGTGAAAGCTGGGCAGCGTTTGCAAGGCTGAGGTCTCCAACACTGGGAAGCTGATGTTCGGTCATGTCCTGGCCTCTCTCTCTCATGCCTCCCATTCAGAAACAAGTTCCTTACAGCCTTCCGGTCCCCACTCTTGTTTTATTTTATTTTATTTTTTTTTTTTTTTTGGTTTTTCGAGACAGGGTTTCTCTGAATATCTCTGGCTGTCCTGGACTCGCTTTGTAGACCAGGCTGGCCTCGAACTCACAAAGATCCGCCTGCCTCTGCCTCCCAAGTGCTGGGATTAAAGGCGTGCGCCACCACCGCCCGGCTCCACTCTTGTTTTAAACAGGATGGTCTGAAACTCACTAGGCAGCCCAGACTGGCCTCGAACTCCTGGCGATCTTCCAGAGTGCTGGGATTTCAAGTGTGAGCACCCACGTGCAGCCATACTTAGCCTTTAAAATGGCAATTGTAATAACCTCTACCTAGTAGTGCGGTTGAGATGCCAGTTGGTTATGGTGCCTCCCACCTTTAATCCCAGCAGGCAGAGCTCTGTGAGTTCAAGGCCACCTTGATCTACATAGCCAGTTCCTGGAACTCTTAAGTCAAGCCTGACAGGGCACCAGTGCAATAAATGGTGCTATTGTTGGCGGGGGGGTGGGGGGGGCTCGCCTTCCCTGGAGACCCTCTGCTTCTGGGGGAGTCACCTAGCTAGAGAGGTCTTGGAGAGGTGAAAGGAGCTGCCTCTCCCACAGAGAATCCCATTGGTTCCAGCCTCATGAATGGCAAACTGGATCTTCCTTAGTCACTGAACCCCCACATTTGAAGACTAGCCCCTAACAACCTTTCTCTCATTATTTCTGGTTGTCACCACCCCTCAGCTTCTGCTTTGCATGAGCAGGCCCTCCTCACCTAACCACACACTTAACCCTCTCGTGGTTCTCTGTCCTGTCATACAACCTGATACCCAGGAGGGACCCCAGGACAAGGATGGCTTCCCCCAGAGGACACAGCAGGCTTCCCTCTGGTTAGGTCTCTCTACTTAATGGGGCAAAGCCACCAGGTCTTTCCCTTCTTCTTTCCCTCCCTTTCTTCTTTCTTTTGCTTTTTCTTTCCTCTTTTCCTTTTCTTCCCCTCCCCCACTTCCATCTGTTTCTCTCTTCCACCTCCTTTGTGGCAGTGTCTCACTATGCAGCCTAAGCTGTCCTTGAACTCACGGTGAACCCCAACCCTAATGCACCCCTTAACTCTGGAGTAGCTAACCAAGGGTAGATGGGGTTGAACACATCTCCTCTTTTTTTTTTTTTTTTTTTTTTTTTGGCTTTTCGAGATAGGGTTTCTCTGTGTAGCCCTGGCTGTCCTGGACTCACTTTGTAGACCAGGCTGGCCTCGAACTCGCAAAGATCCGCCTGCCTCTGCCTCCCAAGTGCTGGGATTAAAGGCGTGCGCCACCACTGCCCGGCTTCATCTCCTCTTTTTTTTTTTAATAGAATTTTCCGTGCAACCATATTCCTCAGTCCTGTGCTTATGTAACCAAATTTTTTGGAACCTAAGCAGAGAAAGGCTTTAGCACTCATCCTTGGTAAATTTCATCTTGCTGGTCTCAACCCAACTTCACAATCTGTCAGGGCTGCCTTGATTCTGCTTCACTTACCCATTGTATCACCGTTGTGACCACCGCAGCCAGGAGCCATCTGTGAGGCAGAGGGGCGTCTGCCCTCTCCATTCAAGGAACTTCTGATGTCTCTAGATAGTCCAGCGTTGGGATGGAGCTAAGATACCCCGGAGAGAGACCCCCTCAGTTTTACCACAATCATTCTGGTCTAAATCCCAGCCACTACAATCCAGCTCACATTTCTCTTCACAAAGACCAAGTGCTTCGCTGGATCAAGTCGGTCTGGGCCACTGGGTTGCCAGGACCGACTTGAGGGGAAACTTGGCTGGTGTTCAATGATCACGGCTTAATCTTTACTTAAATACTCACAGTCACCCAACTAGAAACCTGTTCTGGAACTTGCTATGCATGGACGTCAAATCATTGTTTTCAGGATTTACTATTTACCCCTCTGGGTAGCAGCTCTTGTAAAGCCAGTCACCTATCGCTCCCCCGGACACTTAGCATCAGTTCAGTGTTCAAGGCACAGCTTCAAGGTGGCTCACCTGCCACCCCTGCCACTCTAACAGACATGCACCCCAGGGTCCTCCCACGCAGCTACAGCAGTGACCCCCTCCTTGCCAGAACTTGATCCCTTGTCGCTGGCAGAACTTTCTCTTTTGAACTTTTCGCCTCAGGCAGCAGTGTGGCTCATTCAGTCCCCAGATCCCTTACTACCTGACTACCCTTTGGAGACTTTGGAAAGCAGCAACTGCACTAGCACCCACATATGTCCCCTCCTCTCCCTTCTCATCCACATCCCCCTCTTTTCTGTCTCTCTCCCACCTTCACTACTGTAGACTGAACTCAGGATCTTGAACACACTAGACAACTGAACTCTCCCACTGAACTATGTCTCCGACTTCTTTTTCTTACTTTTTTTTTTCTTTTTTCGAGACAAGGTTTCTCCAGTTTCTCTGTGGAACAGCTCTGGCTGTCCGGGACTGCTTGCACCACCACGCCTGGCAATTAGACAGTTGTGAACTGCCATGTGGGTGCTGGGATTTGAACCCGGGTCCTTTGAAAGGACAGCCAGTGCTCTTAACTGCTGAGCCATCTCTCCAGCCCCTTCTTACTTTTTTTTTTTTTTTTTGGAGACAGGGTTTCTCTGTGTAACAGCCTGGCTGTCCTGGACTCACTTTGTAGACCAGGCTGGCCTCGAACTCACAGAGATCCGCCTGCCTCTGCCTCCCAAGTGCTGGGATTAAAGGCGTGTGCCACCAACACCCGGTTTTTCTTCTTACTTTTTAAAAAAGATTTTATTTATTTACTTATTTTATTTTTTTGGTTTTTTGAGACAGGGTTTCTCTGTGTATCCTTGACTGTCCTGGACTCACTTTGTAGACCAGGCTGGCCTTGAACTCACAGGGATTTGCCTGCCTCTGCCTCCCGAGTGCTGGGATTAAAGGGTTGCGCCACCACGACCAGGAAGATTTTATTTATTTATTATGTATACAGTGTTCTGTCTGCATGTGTGCCTGCAGGCCAGAAGAGGGCACCAGATCTCATTACAGATGGTTATGGCCACCTTGTGGTTGCTGAGGATCAAACTCAGGACCTCTGGAAGAGCAGTCAGTGAGTGCTCTTCTGAACCATCTCTCCAGCCCTTTTTTTTTTTTTTTTTTTTTTTTTTAATGTGACAGAAATAGTGACGTTTGGCCTGGCATGGTGGTGCATGCCTTTAATCCCAGCACTTGGAAGGCAGAGGCAGGCAGATCTCTGAGTTTGAGGCCAGCCTGGTCTACAGAGTGAGTCCGGGACAGCCAAAAAACAGGCAGAGAAACCATGTCTCGAAAAAAAGAAAGAATGGGAGTGGGACAGTATGCTGGGAAAAGGCTTTGTCTTAGTCAGGGTTTCCATTGCTGTGATGAAAACACCATGACCAAAAGCCAAGTTGGGGAGAACAGGGTTTATTTGGCTTATACTTCCGTATCAATGGAGGTCCAATCATAGTCCATCAGTGGAGGAAGTC
Source organism: Lophiomys imhausi (assembly GCA_907164525.1). Classification (NCBI taxonomy): domain Eukaryota; kingdom Metazoa; phylum Chordata; class Mammalia; order Rodentia; family Muridae; genus Lophiomys; species Lophiomys imhausi. The sequence goes on from CAJQZJ010034446.1 coordinate 207,708, forward strand.
AGGACGCAAACTCAAGCAGGGCCGGAACCTGGAGGCGGAGCTGCTGATGCAGAGGCCATGGAGGAGTGCTGCTTATTGGCTGGTGTCAAGTTGACACACAAAAGCAGCCAGTTCAGGCACACACTCAAAGTCCTTCTTTTGAGACAGAGACTAATGTAGCCTAGGCTGGCCTCAAACTCTCAAATTCACCCATACTTCTGATCCTACTCTCTCCATCTCATGAGTTCTGGTATAACAGGCATGTGCTACCACTCCTGGATTATTGTGTCATGGACTGAACCAGACTAGGGTTTCCTGAATACTAGGTAAACACCCTACTAACAGAGCTACATCTCTAGCCATGTGTATGTATGTATGTATACATGCATATTTACATATATTATATATAATTATGTTATAAATATATATATATTTATGTATATTATTACTTTTTGAGACATCATCTCAAAGTAAGCTGCTCAGGCTGGCCTTGAACTCACTCTGTAGCCCAGAAAGGCTGTGAACTTGTGATCCTCCTGCCTCTACCTCCAGAATAGCTAGGATGACAAACCTGGCCCCTTCCCTATATTTTCATTCACAGCCTATTTTCCATTTTCTATTTTTCCCTCTTTTTTTTTGCAGCAGGGTTTCTCTGTGTAGCCCTGGCCATCCTGAAACTAGATCTGTAGACCAGGCTGGCCTTGAACTCACAGAGATCTGCCTGCTTCTGCCTCCCAAGTGCTGGGATTAAAGGTGTGCGCCGCCACCACCCGGCGTTTCTCTCTATTTTAATTCACAGGCCCCCACTGGTGACCTGGATTGTGAATGAAAATAGAGGAAGAAAAAAAGAGACTAAACTTTTATTTCTTGGTTTACTTCATTCATCTTCTTGAATGTAGGTCCCATGGGATAAGATTAGCTTTATTTACTGCTCATCCCATCTTTGGAATAGTTCTAGCACATGTTAGATGCTCAAAAACCATTTCTGGAGCCGGGCGTGGTGGCACATGCCTTTAATCCCAGCACTCGGGAGACAGAGGCAGGCAGATCTCTGTGAGTTCAAGGCCAGCCTGGTCTACAAATTGAGTCTAGGACAGCCATGGATACATAGAGAAACCCTGTCTCGAAAAAACAAAAAACAACAACAAAAATCATTTCTGGAACATGTGAATCAATAAACCCCATGAGACTCCAGAGGATAGCCTGACCTTGTCCCCCAACTCTGATCCCCACAGCTGGAGAGTGGCCTTCTACAACTCATCTCCTTTCCTAGCAGAAAACCTGTCCCCTTAGAAGGTGGCTACAGGGGATGACATTTGCTGTCCCTTCCTTGGCATGACACTGTCCTCTTCAAGCTGAGCCCAGCTGGCTCTCTTCTGCCCCTCTTCCTTCAGAACAACACTTTAAAGATCTTTGTTGGGGAAAGGAAAGGGAAGAAGTGAATGTCATTTTCCCAAGTCTTGGACTATTTTGAGGTTTGTCCCTCCAAAACGGTGCAAAATGTACATTTTAGAGCTGCCCACCAGGGAGCCAGGCTCGATGGCTCATGTCTTTAATTCCACTGGGAAGTTGAAGTAGATTGATCTCTCTGAGTTCCAGGCCAGTCTGGTCTATCCAGTAAGCTCCAGGCCAGCCAGGGCTACTAGTAAGATTCTATCTCAAAACAAAACAAAACAGATACAAAGTTGCCTACCAATGCCAGCATTTCTTCTCTGATGCTCCTAATCCCTATCTCACCGCCCACTGAGTCTCATGGGAGGCCCTTCCATCATTCCTCACATCTCACATCTGCTAACCTACTCTCTATTCCCTGGCAGACATTTGCTACCCTATTAGTACAGACTCACTCTGCTCAAACCAGCCTTAGTCCCCACAAACATCCCTTCAGCTCCCCTTATCTTCAGACCCCAAGGCTGTACGGTGGATATCATCAGGCTCTTTATTAGCCAGTCTGCTGGGAAAGGAAGGTGCCATGGAATAGTTTGAACCCATGAAGTTCTGGATAGGGGCAATTGACTGGAAATAAGAGGGGAAGTAGGCACCCAGCAGGACCGAGCTCTGCTGTCATCACTCTTCTTCTTCCAGAGGTGGTCGATTCCGCTTGAAGAAGCCAGCCTGGTGAGGGGGCACAGGAGCTGGGGTCAGCACACAGGGACAGGGTACACACAACAGAGAATCACCCAGAAAGTCTGCTGGAAACCAGATGCCTCGAAACCCATGCAGTGGAGCTGTACCCCACATCTGAGAAGTGGGACTTTTTTTTTTTTTTTTTAATTGGGAGAGGTTTCCTCCATAAATTAAAAAAATTACATTTTCCAGGACAGCCAAGGATACACAGAGAAACCCTGTCTCGAAAAAAACAAAACAAAAAAAATTACATTTAATTTACTCATGTGTGTTTGGTGGTCAGAGGACTACTTTCAAGAATTGGTTCTCTCAGCTTGGCGGTGGTGGCACACACCTTTAGTTCCAGCACTCAGGAGGCAGAGGCAAGTGGATCTGTGTGTTTGAGGCCAGCCTGATCTACAGAGCAAGTTCCAGGCCAGCCAGGACTACACAGAAAAACCCTGTCTCAAAAAAAAAAAAAAGAGAGAGAGAGAGAAAGAAACAAAATAACCATCCAGGTCATATTAGCCTGTGGCCATGCCACGCCTTTAAGGCATTTTCCTTTCATAAAAGTTTAACTTAGAAGCTGGGAGTCTTGGTGCATGCCTTTAATCCCAGCACTCGGGAGGCAGAGGCAAGGGGATCTCTGTGAGTTCGAGGCCAGCCTGGTCTACACAGTGAATCCAGGACAGTCAGGGCTACACAGAGAAACCCTGTCTCAAAAAAACAAAAAAAAATTTAATTTTAATTTTTTGTGTGTGGGCATTTTGATGTTGCCTGCATGTGTGTCTGTGCATTGCATGCCTGGTGCTAAAGAACTCTGAAGAGGCGGCCAGATCCCCTGAAACTGGAGTTATACAATCACCATGTGGATGCTGGAACAGAACACTGGTCCTCAGGAAGAGCAGCCAGTGCTCTTAGCCCTTTTTAGACCCTGTGAGACATTTTCTTTTTTTTTTTTTTGTTTTTTTGAGACAGGGTTTCTCTGTGTAGCCCTGGCTGCCCTGGACTCACTTTGTAGACCAGGCTGGCCTCGAACTCACAAAGATCCGCCTGCCTCTGCTTCCTGAGTGCTGGGATTAAAGGAGTGCGCCACAACGCCCAGCGATCTTAATTGCTAATTGATGGAGACCCGCAGCCCTCGGTGAGGGAGCCCCTCCCTGTGCAGTTTGGCCTGAGTTGTGCAAGGAAGCAAGCCTGTAAGCAGCCGTCCTTCAAGGTCTCTGCTTCAGTTCCTGCCTCCAAGTTCCTGCCTTGCCATCTCTGGCTGAGTTAACCAAGTGTGAAGCTAAACGCACCCTCTCCTCTCCACGTTTCTTTAGGTCATGGCGCTTTATCACTGCAACAGAAACCTAACTAGGGCAGAAGGCGAGCCCTGCAGTCAGGAAGTTCTGACTCTCTCCTAGCCTCTGACCTCGGGGACCTCAGTGCCTCCATTTCAGCCTCACCTTCCACATGGCCAAAACCAGCAAGGTCAGCAGCAGCAGACCGCCCAGCACGCCCACCGGCACACACCAGACAGGGATGTCCTTGTCCTCCAAGGCACGAACCACCTGTGTCTGCACCTGAGGACAAAGTGGATGTCACTTCAAGGGGCCTGTGACCGGGAAGATGCCCAGCTAAGTCATCTCCTAGTAACCAAACCCCGGTCCCACGGAGACCCCGCTCTTCAACCCCAGATAGACCTTGTCCTTCAATCCAGGGAGGCCCCTCCCCATGCTGTCTGGATGCTGACAGTAAAACTGGGGTTGCTCACCTGAACTTGCCCACTGGGCAAGCTGAGCACCGGCACCGAGTAAGGTAGGGAGGAGACGTTGAACCAGGCGTGGGACTGCAGCACAAACTGCTCCTGCGGCCTCTGCACGGGTGGGGGTGACAGTCGCCTACCGCAGCCACTCGAGGTTGAGGCCACTAGAAGTAGCCTCAATCCAAGCCCTGAACTCTCTGATTCTGAGTTCCGCCGGGGTCTTACCCCGCTCCCTGCTCCAAGGTAAATCCTCCCAAGGCCCGTGTGAACCGGCTCAAACCCAAAGCCAATTCCTGCCCCGCCTCCGCAGGTCCCGGCCTGGCCCCGCCCACCCGCGTCCAGCCCACCTGGCGGAGGCTGTGCCGTCCCAGCATGGCTTGAATCGTGACCATGGCCCGCTGCCCGCGCACCATCTCCCACAGCTCACACTCCACCACCGTGCAGGGCGTTGAGCCGTTGCAGCTCTGAGGGGGACATGTCGTAAGTCCCCAAGCCCTCCGGCCAATCATCCCCCATCAATCAAGGACCCAATACAGAGAGCCAAGGAGGGTCTTTGGCCAAGCTTCAGATGGTTTCTCTACCTTCCTTTTGCTCAACAGTCCTGGGATACAGGGGCGAGGCCCAAAGGCAGGGGTCACCTATATAGCCTGAGATGCTTGGCGTTTTTGTGACGCTGCTTTGGAATTTCTTTTTTTTCTTCTTCTTTTTTTGTCTTTGTTTGTTTTGTTTTCTTTTTCTACACAGTGTTTCTCCGTGTAGCCCTGGCTGTCCTGGACTCATTTTGTAGACCAGGCTGGGAGATCCACCTGCTTCAGTCTCCTGAGAGCTGGGATTAAAGGCATGCGCCACGACACCTACCCCCCCCTCTCTATAAAGACAACATTTTTCTGTGTAGCCCTGGCTGTCCTGGAACTCTGTAGACCAGGCTAGCCTTGAACTCACAGAGATCCACCTGCCTCAGCCTCCCGAGTACTGGGATTAAAGGCGTGCGCCACCACTGCCCGGCTAGCTTTGGTATTTCATCAGAGGAAAATTCGAGCAAGAGAGAGAGAGAGAGAGAGAGAGAGAGAGAGAGAGAGAGAGAGAGAACCACGTATCCCCTAGCTCACTCTGCCAAATGCCAGCCCAGCATCTCACCGCACCACTCTCCCTGGCTCCCATCCCCTCTGGCTCCAGAGGGCCCCAGCTTAGCCTTCTCACCACCAGAACTGGATCCTGCCCTGGCTGCTTGGGCCCCTCCAGGGACGCCTGTCTGCGTTCGCGATTGTGATGGGCCCGGCGAATGGGAGAAGGGCTGAGAGTAGGTACCCTCAGGTCCATCTGGGGGGACAAGGGCACAGTCAACTCGCTTCCAGGATCTGCACCCACGCCCTGCTCTGGCTGTTGGTCTGGCATCTCACGGCTCCGTCCCTCACCCAGAACCTCACCTTGAGGGGGTTGGGGGATGGTTGTGAGGAGCAAAGGAGACCTCCCTGAGGCTTCACAGCCAGGATGTAGAGCAAGTCGGAGGGCTGGGACTGGCCGGGAAGGTGGATGACCATTTGGAGGCCATTCACAGTGCCAGGGCCGTTGTTGTGGAGCTGGGGGATGGAGATAGTGGGGTGGCTAGGGCTCTGCTGCCAGCCTGCAGCTCCCATGACTTTCTTACTCCAGCCTTACCCAGAGGTTCCTCCGTACCTCATAGGTGTGTTCCATCCTGGGGACCCAGCTGTCCAAGCCATCCTGCTCCTTGCCACCTTCCTCTGCTGCCACCACCAGGGAAGCAGGGAAGGAGTTCCTGCAAATGCCCAAGCCCCCAGAATGCATCTGACCCCCTGATGGACCTGTGGTAGGTTTGTTAGGACCCCTCAACCTTTCCCCTTTTGTTTTATGAGATACTGGGGATGGGATGAGAACCTTCCACATGCTAATCATGAACTGTACTCATCTCCTCCTCTGAAAAATAGAGCCCCCTCTGCCATCTCCCCTTCCCATGCCTCCTCTCTCACCCTCGAAGCTCCACTGTGGCCTCAGCTTGTACTGCCACTGGCAACAGCAGAATTTTACTGTTTGGATTCTGGCTGTTCTTGCTGGAGGGGAGAAGGTGAGAAGAAGAAAATGAAGGACACCAGAATTTTAGATGGCTCAGGGAGAGTTAATCCCACCCCAAACAGCACACCATACTAAAGTGAGACCTGAGAAAGAATGTCCTCTAGGACCCCAAGATTCAGAAACAAGTCACTGAGGAAGAAAGGGGACAGGACTCTTGGGAAGGCTTTTCTGTGTGGAAGGTTTTGGCATGAGGGTCAGATGGAGGGATGGTGGGTGGTAGGCAGCCATGCTGCTCAGCTCCTGACCTCCTGAGCTGCAGCTGGAAGGACACATACTGCCCAGCCTCTTCCAGGTTCTCCACACTCACCAACATCGTGATTCCTATCTGGAAGAGAGAGAATCCAAAGTCACCAACCACCCCAGTGTCCACTCCGAGCCCAGTCCTCCCACTCCAAAGCCACCATTATCCCCCACCTTCACACCACTAGGTGCCTACTCACCCGAGGACGTAGCTAGAGTTAGAAGACCTCCTGACTCCCACCTGTGCCCCTCCCAACAACTTCCTACCCCTGCCACCCCCACCCCATGAGCTAATCCTAGGCCCACATCATGCAGCCCTTACCCTGGTGTCCTTTTTCATGGGGTTGCCCAGCTCACAAAGTGCCACCCTAGTCTCATTCTCCTTTTTCTGAGTGCAGATGAGCCTCTCAAAGCCCTGGAGGAGAGACACACAGACAGGTGGGACAGAGTGGCTGTGTGGGTAGGGTGCCCTACATGTTTGCAGAGCATTTGCTGGCTAGTCTTAGGGGAGGGTCCAGGGGGGATTGCAAGGGACTGCCATCTTCTATTTCAGTATTGCTGTGTCACTTCACTATTTTTAAAGGATTTTTATTTTGGAAATAAAAAAAATATTACCCAGAGTGACCTAGTTGCTATAAATTACATCAACAAAATAAAGCCTGGGGCCAGGTGTGGTGGCGCACGCCTTTAATCCCAGCACTTGGGAGGCAGAGGCAGGCGGACCTCTGTGAGTTCGAGGCCAGCCTGGTCTACAGAGTTCCAGGACAGTCAAAGATACACAGAGAAACCCTGTCTCAAAAAACAACCAACCAAACAAAAAGCCCAATAACAAAAAACCAAGACCCAAGATGAACATCTGAAGAATGACATGTAAGGCTGACCACTGGCTTCCACAGGCACGTGTACACATATCACATACATCCTTGCAGAGTTGTGCACACCAACACTGAATTCAACTTAGTTTAAAATTGTTTCCTGTAAGTGCCTACCAACACTGAGGGAAAGACTAAGCCTGCAAATTATATGTGATGTGTGTGGTGTGTGTGTGAATATGGAAACTGGAGGTTGATATTGGGTATATTTCCCTAATAGCTGTTTATTGATTGATTGAGACATGGGCCCATGGATGTGGCTAGCCTGCCTTGCCAATGAGCTTTAGAGATATACTCATCACCAAATTGCCAGCACGACGGTTCCAGGCTCACACCGCCCTGCCTGCTTTCCCCGTGGGTTCTTTACTTGGGTGAAAGGAACTTTAACAGCTGAGCCATCACCCCAACTCCCCAGCAGATGTTAAGGTAATTCTAATTAACATTTGCTTCCTGAGCTTTTCAGTGGTTTTGTAACGGGGTTCTAAACATTTGAACCACTTGCCAGTGTTTCTCATGTGTACATCACACCTATATATGTTACATCGAAAAGCTGCAAACTTCATGCATGTTATAGCACAAGTATTAAGAGTAGAGGAGCTTTGGGTGGGAGGCTAGAGTCCAGGCTCTCGCACCTCTGCCTGCTGGCTATGCCCAAGGGTGGTGCCTCACCTCAATGTTGCTGAGAGCCCGCATATAGTGGGCGCCGGGAGGCAGGTGCACAGCCAGCTCTGCCTCGTAGGCTCCCTCACCATCATTGGCTGCATCGATCTTCAGCTCCAACACATTATCTGCACCAATTAGAAGTGGGGAGTCTCCCCTGTATGGGGAGGTGCTTGGTTTAGGATTAGAGGCCTGGGGGAGGAGAGGGGGCTCAGGTAAGGAGCATGGAGGGACAGGGTAGGTAGAGTGGGAGGCTCTCTCACACAGTAGCTGTGAGCTGGAGCTGCGGCACACAGAGGTCGTCTTCCCCGCAATCCAGGATGATCCGGGTCTACGAGACACAATAGGATGTGTGGGTAAGCTGGGGGCTTATGAGGTGTAGGGGTCACCTCAGAGCTCAGAGAACAGCCACGGTTCCAGCCAGTCTCTTCAGACTTTAGACAGCAGTGGGAAGGAGTGCGTGCAAAGGTTTGGGGTGATGCCAAAGTTCTGGTGATAGTAGGGTTTATGAGTCTACAACAATGTTTGGGGGATGCTGAGATTGAGGGAATTTCATCAGGACTACTTGGGGGTGATTTCAAGGTTTGGGAATCATGGTTACAGCTCCTTCCCTATCAGGGATCTTGTACCCTTCTTGCTTGTTCCACTGTCTCTACCTGTTCCTGGACATGGGTTTCTCCATGCAACACCACTGCAGGCTCTACTCCAGCCTCTTCTGGGGGCAGCGACACATTGAGGCTTAGCACGATTGGACTCAGCTTGTCCCGGAAGTCGGCCTCATCCTAGCAGAGGTCAAGAATCTAGCTATCCTGTTGCTGGAGTCCCAGGGCTGTTTGAACTGCCTCCAGGAGAACCCTGCACACCCAGCTGCGCCCATTCTAGCCTGGGCATACTCGAAGGAAGGCCATGGTGGTGTGGCAGGTGGGTCTGTTTCTTCCTCCCAGGTCCAGATTCAGGGTGAGGCTCGCCTGTTGAGAGGCCAGCAGGAGCACCCGGCGGCCCTGACGGGGCTTCTGTAAGTCCAGCTGCAGCTCTGCCTTTAGATCTGCAGGGCAAGCAGGAAGGATCCAGGCCTCCCTCTAGTGAGGACACTCAGGGATCCCTTCCTCAGACCCCTCCCTCCATGCCACTCACGAAGCTTCTGAGGAATGTTGTGCCCTCTGGCTCCCACACACATCTGGATGTTGAAGCTGCAAAGAGGAGGGCAGGTTTGTAGGCTGGGGCCTCTCTAAGGTCCCAAGCTCTGCCAAGTCTGTGACCTCCACCTCCTCACCAGCTGACTGGTGTCTGGGTCTGTTCAAGGACACAGCTCTTCAGCGCGGGATTCAGGGAATCTTGAACCACCAGGTTGACAGTGACCATCACCACAGGCTGAGCTCTGATGGGATTGAAGGAGGCTCACCACTGTGTCCCACCTGATGGGGCCTCCTCTGGTGATGTGGCCCTTCCCCTAGCCTGTGCTCACCTGTACACAGCCACCTTGCTAGCCCCATACGCTCCCACTATCAGGTCTGGGGAGAAGGGTGAAAAGTGGCCATTAGAGTGGGGCATAGAGTGAGCCCTTATGTTCCAAAACCTTCTCTATACCATCAGCCCCCTGGAGGTTAAGGTGCCCTGTCCTCCAAACCCGACTGGCCCAGCCACACAGACAAGTTAGAGCCCACAGCTGGCATCGGGTCAGACATGGACCCGCAGCTATGTGTCCTTCCCACTTCCAGCAAGTGCTCAGAGGCCTGTCTTGACTGGCTGCAATCCACAGGCACCTGGGTATCCGTTGTCATCGATGTCTACAGAACCTCGAAGGGAGAAGCCAAAGGCAGAGCCTGTGGGGAAGGGGCTGTCCAGGACCTGGGAGGGGCGTGGACTAAGCCCCTCACTCTGACCCAGGAACACCAGCACTTGGCCCTGACCACTGGGACCCCCATAGGGGGCAGCCACAGCAACATCTGGAAAGAGAGAGAAAGAGTGAGGCTGTTGATGATTGAGGATTCCCAGGGGATTTTGTCAGTCTCTCCAGGGCTGTTTCTCTAGAGAGGCCCTGGGAGACCAGGAAGAGGGTCCAAAGTCTGTATCAGGGAGGCAGGAGAGAAATCAATCAAGTATAAACAGATTGTTATAAAAGCTCCAACAGGGCTGGAGAGATGCCTTATCAGTTAAGAGCACTGGCTACTCTTCCAAAGGACTCAGGTTCAATTCCCAGCACCCACATGGCAGCTCACAGCCGGCTGTAATTCCAAGATCTGACACTTTCACACAGACATACATGCAGGCAAGACACCAATGCACATAAAATAAAAATAAATAATTTAAAACAAACAAACTCCAACAGTCCTCACGGTCTATCTAGGGAAATGAACTGATAAGATTCCATTGCTCAGCTGTGGGATGGTGGGGCACGCATGCCTTTGATCCCAGCACTCAGGAGGCAGAGGCAGGTGGGTCTCTGTGAGTTCAAGGCCAGCCAGGGCTTCACATAGAAACCCTGTCTCAAAAACAAAACAAAACAAAACAAATAACCCATTTACTACTGACATTGGGTGTCCTTAGACTGTTTACTGTTATTATTGTTAATTTGAGACAGGGTTTTGGGTTTTGTTTTTCTGAGATAGTGTCTCCCTATGTAGCCCTGGCTGTTCTGGAACTTGCTGTGTAGATCAGGCTGGCCTCAAATTCTGAGCTCCACCTGCCTCTGCTTCTGTGTGCTGGGATTAAAGGCAGTCAACACCATGCTCCTGACACAGGTTGGTTAATGTCACAAACTAGCCTCTAATTATCTGTGTAGTTGAGTCATTTATTATGACTTTGAACTTCTGATCCTCCTGCCTCCACCTCCCTTGTGCTGGGAGAACCAGTATGGGCACCACCACTCCTGGTTTATGCTGGGCTGAGGCTTTGTGTACCCTAGGCAAGCTCTCTGTTAGCTCATCTACATCCCTGTCCTATAAATTCCATTTCAGAAGAAAAAACTGAGTCCCGAAAGATTAAATAATGGAGACCAGGCTGGGGTAGAGAACTTCCTAGCACATGTGAGGTCCTAGATTCAATTCCTGAGTGCTGGGATTAAAGGTGTGTGCCGCCATGCCCGGCAATTCCAGACAGCTGTGAACTGCCATGTGGGTGCTGGCATTTGAAGCCAGGTCTTTTGGAAGAACAGTCAGTGCTCTTAACCACTGAGCCATCTCTCCAGCACCTCTGTCCCAGTCTTACTCTCACTCAGGTCTTCATGGATTTCCTGATCATTTGATTCATTGTTCATTTCTTCAGCATTCTTGCCCCATGGTCAATTTTGGGTCAGCCTGGCCAGACTCTATCTGGAGCTAATTCAGCCCAGGGTTGCAGGAGACACAGAGCAGACCGGCCACTGTGACTTCCTATTCTCCAGCCTTCCCCAGGACCCTTGGGGCTTCTCAACCATCTTGTGGATTTCTGCATAGCACCTGCTTCGAACGTTTTCCATTCTTCCAAGGCATAAGCTCACTTCCTTTGGTAAGGGACCCCATTGTTCCCTTTCTTTCTGCTTCCCCCATGTGACCTTTGAATTGGCATCTCTTGGCTCTGCATCCCAGATATCATAGGGACCCTGCTCTGGCTGACCCCTCCAGCTCTCCACAAGACATTTTCCCTTGTGTTCATTACACTCCTCATCCTTCCAGATTAAAAATGACCTTCCCATGGTTCCCAGCTCCATTCCACGATGGTGTTCCTTTTCCTTTCATAGCCAAGTTGGTGAAAGAGCTGTCTACATTGCCTACAGACTACTTCCCCCATATTCATACCCTGTCCCTGCCCAAGTGGCCTTCTGGTTTATGTCCCTAAGCTGCCCTTCAATGACTGATTGTTTTTTTGAGAGCGGTTTTAATGTATCCCAGGCTGGTCTCCAACCTCTTATGTAGCAGAGGATGACCCTTGGACTTCTGTTCCTCCTGCCTCCACATCCTGAGTGCCAGGATTAGTGACACGCACCACCATGCCTGGCCTGGGTTCTTGTCACTGACCCAATGAGCTCATTCTTGCTAAAGCCCATGATGGTTATCCAGTGCCATCTAAGTGTACCTTTCAGGAGTGAGGGGGCCTCTAGGACCACCCCTTCCCCCTGCTCAAATTACTGTCTTAGAGTTTTGGGCCGCCAGTCTCCTGGTTTCTCTCCCTACTGTCTGAATATTGTCTGTTTCCCCGAGTCACCTTCTCTGGGTGTTCCCTAAATGTTCTTGCTTCCTGGGGTTCTACGCTGGGCCTCTTATCTCACAGGCTCCAGATCCCATCCACTCTTCCACGCTCTGTAGCTTGCCTTCAGCCCTCTCTTGTGGAAGTGGAATCACAGTAGCTCTTAGGATATTTTCACTGAATATCCCCAAGCCCTTGAAGAGACGTTAGTCCAGAGCTGAACTATAGATCTCCCTGCTCCTCACTCACACTCAATTTCCATTTCTTTCTGACTCCATGTTTCATTTCTTACCCAGCCCTAAATATCTGTAAAGTCACTGGATTTCTAACTCCATCCTCCAAATCTGCATGCAGGGGTCTTCATTCTGGGATCTAGACAAACTGTCCTAATTGGATTCCTTGAACTCCGATGTTCACTTTCTGCTCAGCGGTCAAGCCTTTTCTGGCTCCTGCTGCCCAAGGACTCCCTCCGTCTCAGCCTCCCTCACACTGGGAATACAGGTGTACTCCGTCCACCATATCTGGCTCAAGCCCATCTTTTTGTTAGGGCTAATAGCCCTCTAATAGCCAAATGCAGTTCCCCTACTCACCATTATAGCCATCTCGGTTGAGGTCACCCAGGGGTGCAATGGCAGATCCAAATCTCCCATAGAGCTGAGTGCCGGTCAGCAGGAGGGTGGGCGTGCTCAGGATATAGGAGCCCCGAGGCTGCAGAAACAAGTATACACGGCCCACCTCGGCCAGCTTGCGGCCTGCCCTGCTCTCCATGTACAGTGGAGCCCCCACCAGTAGATCATGCCTCCTGTGGACCAGATGGGCAAGGTTAGGTGTAGCTGAGCTAGGAAGACACTGGGAATGAGGGCAATTCTTGGCCACCCTTGGGTGAAGATGGAGGATAACTCCTGCGGCAGTTGAGGACTCAATTGGGTAAGGATGGGGCATTTTCTCTTCTCACCCATCCCCGTTGACATCGGTGACTGCCACTGAGTGCCCGAAATATGAAGCCATCTAGAAGATGAAGAGCTTTCAGTCTGTGCTTGTGCGCTCAGCATCGTCTGTTAGATATCACCCTCGTATCCCATGTACTATCTTGGGGGGCGTGGCTCAATTCCCTGACTTTGGCCATTCCCATGGGACCATCGTCCCCACCTGCTCTCCGAGTAGCCGGTGCAGCGTCTGGTAGTAGGAGTCCAAAATTTCCACCTGCATGGAGGGACGCACTCAAGTGTGTCGTTCATGCTCCCTCTTTGGCCTCCCACTCGAACTGAGAAAGGGCTGGGCATTGTCCAGTGTGGGGGAAGTAAACAAGAGGACTAGGGTGAGGGGGTTAGGAATGCCAAGCGTGGGAGAGCCAGCACTCACCGCTCCCAAGGTCCAGCTCCAATTTGGGGCACCGAATATGTACTCTGGGGAGAGCAAGGCTCAGCAAATCAGACCCTTGGTACTCATTTACTCCATCCTCACATCAGGACCCAGGGAAAACTGTTGGGAGGTTGTTCCTGCCCCAGGGCTCCCCACCCCCCTGCGTAACTGCGTTCCTTGCCTGTAGTGCTCGGATCCCCATCGAACTCGCCCACGGCCACCGAGTACCCTGAAAACACAGCACGGTTTAGCGGTTTCCAAACAACGAGGAAAACCCTCAGTCAGTCAGGGAAGGAGTGTTCTGAATACCCGAGGTCATTAGTACAAACTGCATTGTGCAGATGGGAAAATTGAGGTGTGCCAGAGGTCTCTCACTTGAGTCCAAAGCCAGTGCGAGTGGGAGTTGGATATGGGGGAGGGAGAAGGGGGCGGGAACAGAGGGTGGGGTTCCTCTGTGCTGGGGCATAGAAGCTCGAACAGGGGTAGGACCTGGGAGGGTAGATGCTAGGGTTACCCCGGTAGCCATCGAAGTACACTGGGTTGCTGGAGTCGAAGGTGAAGCGCTGTTTGGGAACATGCCACAAAAGGGTACCCGGGCGGTAGCTAGAGATGATATTTTCAATTGGAACCCGAGCCAGGAGACCTAGGAAGGGCACAAGAGACAGGAGGTGTGGGGGCCCCCGGATGCCTGGGTCTCCCAAGCTGCGAGATGAAAAATGGGTTGGATTACTGAACACGTACCTAAGAAAAAGTAGCCGCCAGGGGCCCCAAGCACTAGCTCCCCAGCCTGAAAGGGAAGTCCAAGTGGTGAGAAGGCCCCCTATTCTGGAACAACCCTGAACTGTTTTGCCTGCATGGTATTCTCATATTCATTTATTCTTACTCTTTCCACCCCCCACCCCGAATCCTTTTAAGAGGAGTCTCACTTTTTAGCCCAGGCTTGCCTCACCCTTGCTATGTAGACCGAGATGACCTCAAAGTCGCGATCCCCCTGCCCCAGCTTCTAGGCTAAGCTCTCTATCTACTTTTGCCTGTGACTTGCCTGGGTCACCGCGGAGCTGAAGCCGGCTTCACAGTATCGCTTGTCTCCGCCTGCGAGAGGCAAAGCGGGGGTTAGCCAAGGGTCGGGCTCCCACAGGTAGCTCATTAGCCAGGAGACCCGCTTGGGCAGGCGTGGGAGGGGAGGGGTGGAGGCGGGTCCAAAGGACACCGCGTGGCGGAGGGGCGGGGCGCGAGTGGGTGGCGAGGCGGGGCTTGCAGTGACCGATGGGCGGAGCCAAAGGCTGACCAGCGCTTACTGAAATTCTCCGAGTAAACGGAGCTCATAGTGTTGCCGCGACAGGGCGAGTACTCTGCGCGGCCGCCGCTCTGGAGCTGAGCCACGAAGCAGCCACCTACGGGAGTCTTCTCTGCCTCATCGTATTTTTCTAGGACATTCCAATGCTGCCAGGGGGCGCAGGCCTAGAGCGGAGCCACAGGTGAGTGGTGAAGTGGCCTCCCCTAACGTGTCCCTACCCTGGACTTGCTCCCTTTGACTTGTCTCCAATGCCCACCACAATGACGTCATTCCAGCTGACGACCGATGCCCCAAGTCCTTGCCCGGTCTTGAAGGTTTGGAAAGATTGGAAGCCTATGTGTCGCGTCTCATCCCCTGGGGGGCACAAGAAAGGGAGGAGCTCTGGAACCGAGCCATCCACTTCCACTGTCTCCCCATTTCCCCTCCATGCCTGACACTCACTGAGGTCGAAGGGCAACGAGGTGCACTGGCCGCCATTGGCCTTCCAAGGGCACAGGAACACGCCTCCAGTCTCCTCCTGACTTGCGCTTAGGGCCCTGGGAGCGCCCACCACGATGGACACGCTGTGTAGGAAAGCTGGGTGAGTCTTTCTATCCTGCCCGGTGCCCACTACCCTAGCAGTACGTGGAAGGAGGTGTGGCATAGGAGAAACTGGACCATCTTTCCTCATGGATAACCCAGTAAGGCCAACCTTTTCATTTTCGGGGCAGCCGAAACTGGACTCTAAGGAAATTCACCTGGGACTAAATCAGTTGGTTTGGTTTGGTTAGGATAGGTTTAATAATCCTTACTGAAAACACCTGTTATGCTTCTTCATACACTGATGCCCCCGCCCTCTCCTTCCCAACAAGAACCAGACAAACATCTGCTTTGTCAAACCCAGTAGATCCCTTGGTGAGAACTGGCTTGGGGCTAGAAAAGCGGGGATGTGTGGTGCTGACACAGCTGAGGATCCTAGCAGACCTAGGTTTAATTCAGTTCTGCCATATGTAAAATAGGGTTAATAACTAATTATGGTGTTGGAGGAGTAAATGCAATAAATATGAGAGGTATTTAGTATGTTCTCAGCCATATGCTTTTGTAAAAGTGTGTGTGTGTGTTAATAAACATACAGGATGCTTATTAAATTGTGGCCATGTGCCCAGCGCTTGGGGAAAGAAGCAGGAGAGGAAGGAAAGAAAGGAGTTGACCTTAGCTCCAGGCTGTGTGTTAATACTCAAGACCTCTGAAACCAGGAAGTTTTGTTTATTTGGGTTTTTGTTATTGTTTTGTTTGTTTCAAAACAGGGTTTCTCGGTATAACCGCCCTGGCTGTATGGAACTCACTTGTAGACCAAGCTGGTCTCGAACTCAGAGATCCACATGCCTCTGCCTCCCAAATGTTGGGATTAAAGGTGTGCACCACCATGCCTGCCTTTGGTTTTGCTTTTTGAGACGGCATCTCTCTATGTAGCACTGGCTGTCCTGGAACTCACTATATAGACTAGTAGGCTGGCCTCGAACTCACAGGGCTCCACCTGCCTCTGCCTCCCATTAAAAGGGTTTAAAGGCTTGCTTGCGGCATGGCACCTAGCTCAGGGATTCCTATTTATTTTGACAGTCTTTTTATGTGGCTCTGAGTATTTAACCTGTGGTAGTCCTCCTGCCTCAGCCTCCCACAGATTGGGTTTACAAGCATGTGCCACCAGCTATCTGTAGTACCCTTTAGAACTGTCAAAGCTGAGGCAACCCTAGATCCCTTCCAAATCATGGACAGTCTGGCTGCAAGTCATCTTGAGAACAGATGTTACTATTCCCCAGACCGGGGACATTCCAGTGTCTATATCACAGTAGGTTGTTACTCAGGATGAACCCGGCTAGGAAGGTGAGCCGAGACTCTAATCTTAAAGCCTGATCAATTAGTAGTCTGTTAGTAATCTATTACTTCTTTCCAAACATCTACAATGTGGAAGGAGATGAGGTTTGGAATGGAGGAAATCAGCATGCCCTGGGTAGGCACTTGCAGCTTTGACTGTCGATTTAGGATGAGGGGAGTGGGGTAAAGCGAGTCATACCACTGACCCTTGGGGAAAAAAGACGACATCAACAACCTTTTAAGCTCAGTGTTCATCTTCCCATTGGTATCCCTCCCCGGCAACCTCACTGGAATCTGTTCCTCCCCAGCATTCCTGACAGGAGCCCCACTCAGACAGACCCTAGAATCCACCTTGCTCAACTAGGGAAGGAGAGGCCACAGAAGCAATGATAGAGGACAGTCCTCTCTTAAGACCCATATGTATTTTCTCCAGTGCTCACCTCCCATGGTTGTCCTTATGAAAGTCCACTGAGAATCCAAAGTGGCTGCCGTTGGGGCCTGTATAGACAGTGAGCTTCACAGGGTCCAGGTTCAAGGCCCAGACTGGAGGAGCAGCACTAGGTCCCAAGAGCAGTGGTGCCCACTGTAGAAACCAGAGGGTGTGCCACGCACATGAAGCTCTGGCCATCTTCCTTCTCCCCAAACCTCCTAAACAGTAATGGGCAGGATATAGTCTTTCCCCTTCCCTAAAGTTCCCACCACAGGAAGTTTCAGCTTATCAAACTAAAACTCAAAGTAATTGGCTGAGCAGCTGGCATAGCAGAGGGCAATAGCCCCTAGATCACATTGTCTCTAGGAGTACTAGGAAGAGGGAGGGAGGGTCCACCCTGCGGATGGACGCTTATGGCTGAAAGCCATTGCTCCTCCCTTTTCTCCAGGACAGCTCATGTCCAAGCCCTGTTGTTTCTGTTTCTCAGTTGCATCACTTAAAATCTCTTTTCTTCTCCATTGCCACTCTGCTAGTCCATCCTTCTCCACTGCCACTCT